>CM049798.1:28632266-28917266 GCA_027422405.1 Ptychobarbus kaznakovi | reverse complement strand
ATCTACTAACAGCAGAGGTGCGAAATGGGTTAAAAAATGCTTTTTGGGGCATTAAATTACCAGTAAAATGACTAATGCAAACCTTAGCAAATCACCAAAGACACAACAATTTTGCATCTGAAATTAAAACTCCTACAAATGCAAATGCAATAAGGTCAGACGCAAAAAAAACTGCATCCACGCCTTTCTAAGTAATGTTTCAGAGCGCATCTTTAATAAATCCTGACAGCAGTTTTTCAATGCCAAGAAAGGGTTTGCACTGGCGCAAGCTGCTAGTAAATGTGGCCCTAAACATGGGACTTCTCGCTTTGTGTTATAGCATCATTATATTTGTATTCCAACACGCACTTACATGTGCAATGAGAAGCAGTGAAGTCTGCTTTACTAATCACCGTCCGATGGCCACAAGTACATCATTAACTAGATTTAGACACACACACAATCCAGAAAAACACACAGACTCAGGCCCACAGTCTTACCCGTCATGTCTCAAGTTGACTGTGCACTCCTCAATTTCGCCGAAGACTTCAAAGCGGCGTTTGAGTTCTGTGCGTGTGCTGTTGGCGCGAAGACGTCCCACATACACCACTCGCCTCTCCTCCTGCTCATAAAGGGAACGAGAGAGAAGAGATTAGTCTAACATTGTGCTTCTGCTGTTCTTTTTTTCCCACTTCCCTCTCTCCTTGACTTCTCTCAACCTCACCACATGACTGTAATTAACATCCACCACTGTGGGAAAGCCAAGAACAGTCTGGAGGACTCTCCTTTATCTTTTTCACTCTGTTTTGTGTGTGTGTGGACAAGAAGAAGCTAAACTGAAAGAGTCAGACTCTCTCTTAAATGTGGACTATCCATGGGATTGTGCAAACTGGACGAGGGAATCATATCATAGAGCAATGATACAATATAACTTTGGTCTCTGTTGATTTTATAGCCAATTTGTATCAGCTAAAAATGAGATGTTTTGAGCTTTATAAATGCCGCAGACGTGTTCTGGATCGAGAAACAGAGTCCAATTTTTTTATACAGTATGTGCAGAATTTGTCATACTTGCTGGTTTATGACTTTCATCAATATTTTACCGTCTACTGTGTTTACAAATACAGCTGGGCGATACAGCTTAAAAATCATCCCAATATTTTACAGTCTTTTGACATATATTCAATATAAATCTTGATATTTACGTTTTATTGTGAAATTATTTAAAGGATACATTTTCAAACAAAAAAATCCATCATTGCCAAGCAGATTCAATCAATCAATCAATCAATCAATCAATCAATCAATCAATCAATCAATCAAAATCAAAATAGCTGATAAATGTTTTCCATATTTTATTTATCATGGTTTTTATTATCTTCAGGTGAATTTTTTTAATCTAATTATTTATTTTGAATAAAAATACATATTTTAAAACTATTTAAATATCAAAAATATTCTCTAATAATCTAATTTATGAAAAATGCAATGACAATTTTTGAGAGATGACAAATCATACAATCAGATTTCTGAATAGTGACAATTTTTCCTTAAAATAAAATGTTGTCACATTCATTTATAATAAAAAAATAATAAATAATTTTGAGCAAATAATATTGTTGATACGTCTAAATGTAGGGTGTTTACACCAAGCATTAAAACAGAAATCAATTGATATGCAGTCACAGGTGTGCGTTTATCATCAGCCACAGGCTAATATCACTTTGTTCCATTATTCAACGAAGCACAAGAGAGAACACATAGATTGAGAAAACGTAAAGACCCCACCAGGCTGAATTCATCAAATGGAGGTATTTAATTTAGTTTGCTAATCTTGAGACAAAACACAAGCCTCAGGCCTTATTACATGGCATTATTTATTCATATGCTCATGTACCTGCCATTATGTGTGACAAAATAAACTTATGATCCTCAACAATAACCAGAGGTCTCTTGTAAGTCATACATAAAATTATGATACAAATCTATTGGCACTCAACAGAGTCATAATTCACCTGTGTACACGATGTCACCATGTCACAACAACAACAACAAAACAAAAACCTACAAATTAGCCAAAACACCTGGGAGGGCCGTTTCTCTTTTGCATTTCCTCTGAAGCTCCCCTCACGCTTCCATCATGTACAATAGGAGACAAAAGTGTTTGCTGAATTGGTGGTTTTGTTGCTGACAGCTGATAAATGCGGTGAGGTTTTAAAGATGACACCCTGAGACTAGCGCTTCATATGAAGCTCTCACATCCTTTGCCCCCCCCAAAACCTCTTCTGACAGCTCAGCCGCCGCTGCTAGTAATTGTCTCGCTGCCGCAGAATACGGAGAAAAAAGGGGGGAAAAAAGCGTACGCTGGGGCCGAGTCATGCGTGCATTATTTGACGTGTGCATTTATCAGTGAACGGAGTTGGAAAGCCGTCTCATTTCACAGTCTGGTCAGGCACAGCGAGAGAGAACAAAACTATTCCATCTCAGAGAACTGCATTTCAAATATGTAAGTGTTCGAAATTAAACTGCTCGTTTTGAGTCCAAGTATTAACATACCTTTGATTTGGGGGGAGGGGGGCGGTCTTATTTAAACTTTTCCCTTGTCTGGTCGAAAGCATTTAGCCCATGGTGTGATTAATAGAATCCGGCACCGTTCGGAAACGCCACGGAGATGTTAAAAATACACAACTGGGAGATAAAGAGGAAACGCGTGTAGCCTGAATGATTCAGAGCGCCGTCTTTGCATGAGTTCACTTTTTGAGCGAGAGAGAGAGAGAGAGAGAGAGAGAGAGAGAGAGAGAGAGAGAGAGAGAGAGAGAGAGAGAGAGAGAGAGAGAGAGAGAGAGAGAGAGAGCACTGGGGTGGCTGTGTGCTTCGAGCTTTCTGCAGGCAAACACAGTGATGGAGGCAGAGGAAGCCGTCTGTGCTAATCTATGATTCCTGCCAGCAGAACAACTGAAAAACACCTCCAAGCGTAATAGGGTTTTCTTCGACTATGGGCATGTTTGGCTCTGTGGACTTTTAGAAAATCAACAGCTTTAGAACACACTCTCACTAGTTTGCTTAAATTTTCTATTAATAATGTTCAACAGTGGACAGACTTCTGAAAAATAAATAACTAAATAATTCTGTCATTTTATCTGAAACATTTTCAACCCAGTGTCTTTTTCTTTTGTGATTAATATCATTCTGGGATGGAAATATTTTATTTATTTATTTATTTTATTTGCCAAAATTACATCTTGAAAATGCGTAAAATCTTTTTTATTAGTTATTATTTTACTGCTGTTTAGAATACCATCTTTGAATTTAAAAATAAATAAATCTTATCAATGTTTTTAAATGAATATTGGGTAACACTTTAGATTAGGGAACATTCTCTATTAATTAGTTGCTAATTAACATGCATTTTGCTAGCATGTTGGCTGTTTATTAGCACTTAATGCCTTATTCTGCAAGACAATATTCTAGATCGCTTAAAGGGATAGTTCACCCAAAAATGAAAATTCTGTCATCATTTACTCGCCCTCAAGTTGGTCCAAACCTGTATAAATCTTCTGTTGAACACAAATTAAGATATTTTGAAGAATGCTGGTAGCCAAACAGTCAATGACTACCAGCAACTTTTTGGTTACCAACATTCTTTAAAATAGAAACTCAAATAGGTTTGGAACAACTTGATAATGAATGAATGATGACAAAATGTCATCCCTTTAACCTTAACCTGTACCTAAACATATCAACTACCTTACTTGCAATATGCAGCAAATTAGGAGTTTATTGAGGGAAAACTCTTAGTTAATAGTGAATATGTGTTGCCTTATCTAAAGTGGTACCGAACATTTTTTTAGATTGAAAATCTGAGTTTTATATAGGCTTTATATAACAAACCAGCAGCTTTATTCATAGTTGAAGAATCATTTAATAACTAAATAAAGGACTTAGGTGGGTGCACTTACTAGTGCTTTTTGCCGTTGTCTCTCCCTCTGTTCAGCCCTCTCACATTCCCGTTTCTCATAGTCACGTCGGTACTCTTCCCTCTTCAGACGCTCGTGCTGGTATTCCTCATAGCTGTCATACCTGCAGGTGAAAAAAAAATCTAATTAAGTTCTAAACACACAACTATATATATATATAAAAACTGATAATCTTTAGTATTTGAATTGTTTCTCCAAGATGAGATTAGAGAGCAGATGGAGATACTTGTTTAGGCTCCTGCTTCTCAGATACTTTTTTCTGAGGAAAAAGTCCCCAGTAAGATCAAGTGTCTCCTATAGAGTTTCAGAAAATATATCACAAATGTCAATTCTGAAAATAAAAAACAGGATTTAGTGGGAACTCTTGTCAAATCTTTTAAGAACTAAATAATCTCAGCTACGAGTTCCAAAAAATAGTTTTTAGGTTTCGGTTAAATTTTTTTCCAAAGGAACTGTAGAAGAAACGTAATTGAAACATAAATGAGAACTCCATTGTGTCTTTTGAGCTGTGAAAGAGCAACCACTGAGCAATACAACTTTTTTCTCTGAGTACATAGATGTATTGTTTGCTGGTTTTGCTCAAGTGGCCTTGGGAATCGCTCGCTCAGAGCAGACTGCTTTCCATTCTTCTTAACGTGGAAGACAAACAAACACATTAATAAGATGTCTCATTACATCGCAAAAGGTTACAGCTCCCAATGGCGGGACTCTTAAGGGAATATGGCAGAAATTTGGCAGCTGTGTCTGTCAGCACAACTTCACATGCCATTACTTTTTGCTTAGTTTGAACTTTACATCCAAAAAGTGCAACTTTTTCTACAGCCATTTGCAATAGAGGCAACATGGTGTAAAAGTACAATATGAGCGGACTAAAGCACCATCAGGGAAAAGGTGTGGCTGGGAGGTAGTGGGTCCCTAATGCAAGCTGCTCTTGCCAACGAAAGCTTTATTGTAAAAGTTTGAAAAGTTAAGGCCTTGAAATGATGTATCATCATAACTCATCATATCAATTAGACAGAGTCAGCAAGTGACTTGCTTCCTTTGCATAAGGACAGACTCTGGAAGTATTGCAGACACAGTAAATTATCTTGCAGCACTTATTTAAGTCTGTCTCATGAACGGGTCTATAATATCAGCATATATGATTTTTATAGAGCAAATATCACATAATACATGCACAGTATATTAAAAAAGTAACAAATGGAAAAGTATTTGCTATGCGCAAGAACTTACCTGGGTCTCCGACCAAAAATAGAATGAGTCTGGGACTGAGGGCTTCTATAAATCCTGGGAATAAAAGTGCTATCGTCCAAATTGTGAGGAGACCTGCATACAAACAGAAAGAAAACACAATTCTTAGAAAAATGCAAAAGCAAGCCTGAACACTGAAAATTGTCTTTACTTCTAAAGGATCACAGGCAATTGAAATGTATATATATATATATAACTTTAAACAGCAGGCATAAGCTAAAAAATATAAATTAAGTATAAAACTAGAATAAAAAGGGGGAAAACCATGCTGATGTGACTAAAATAAGACATATAGTTATATGTTTGTACAATGACAATGATATCACTTGATATCAAATTGGGGTATAAAATTGGAGTAATCTTCTGTATTTTGGTTTTATGGGTCTCCTTCATCAGTACAATTGCTATGTATCTCAAAAGGAGGCACTGTAAATATTGTCTTTCTGGCATGCTGTCTGCATGTAACCCACTTTAATATGTCCAGGACTTCACTCGCTGGGCGTTTCTTTCATCTCGTGGGGATGGAGCGGGCAACGCTGTCGAGCAAAACAACAGCTGCTACTAAAAACAACAGAGCCCCATCAAAGAGCGCTGGAGAGAAATTAATCTAAAATTCAAGCTAAAAGAATGACGGTCCGTTTAGGAAACAATGTGAGACTTCCATAAGTCTCTCAAGTTTCTCAAGTGACACAAGCTTGTTTGCCCAAGAAATGACTCTGCTGGACTCTATTTGTCATCTGCGCTGTTTGCGAATAATAAGAAATGAAAAACTTCTAAATGAAACTCCAAAATGCCTCTGAAGGTGTTTCTGTAATTTATAAAAAGTACCGCTATAATGGCAAGCGAATGTCTGAACTCAGGTTTTGAATGGCTCATTTGGTGTAACAACAAGTGTGTAGATGAGCAATTTACCATCTAAAATACGGTTTATCTTACAAGCTCATTTTATCTTGTGTCTCTCAAAGCCAATGCTTACTGTCTATTGTATTCAATCTTTCTCTGGTTGTGCAAAATCAGCCGTAACGGCTTCAGTGGCCATGCTGTGAGACCCAGACTCACGCTTCATCGCAATGACAGCCACAGAAAGATGTTTACCTTCTTTACAGCCCCTCCTGCTGAGACACGTGTATTCGTGTCCAAAAAGATTGCTAAGTAAGCGTGTTTCTGAGACAGGCAGAAGGCTCACGCCAGAACTTACCAAGAGGGAGAACGGCTGTCGGGAGACTCGGGGCGGGAGTACGGAGACCTGGAGAGGGATCTGCGTCTGTGGTGAGATGAGGAACGGGAGCGGGAGATGGAGCGTGGCCAGCGAAGGTGCTGTGGGGAGAGCTGAGTGGAAGGAGGCGAGACTGAGCTCCATGAGAATGAACTGCTGGAAGGGGAGCTGGAGGGTGACCCTTCGAGGAGCAGCTCGAGTGGAGAACCTTCCCCCAAGTAGAGCAGGCGCTCCCGGCCTACCACCAGGTCTTCAAAGTCAGGGAGACCCGGGTGTATGTAGTCATTGAGAAGACCAGGGTACTCATCCCCAGAGTCACTGTCCTCGAGAGGCCGGATGCCCCTCTGCTCTCCCACTACCCCACTATAGAAGGCTTGTTGAGGCTTTCCAAAGTGCTTGTTGAGCTCTTCGCGGATCTCCTGGTCCCTAAGTAGTTTCCTGCCAGCAGAACTGCCGTCCAATGATGTTTTGGAGCCCAAAGTGGAGTCGCGGTCCTGTCCGTGAGCATCCGTGTCCGGACAAGCCTCCTGAGCTTTGGAGGAAAGGCCCTGAAGCTGCCTGGCCAGGGAGGAAGACGAAGGGGAGGTGGAAGACAACGATGATGTAGAAGTAGAGGAGGTCGGCATGTTCGAGTCTTTACATTCCACATGCCGGCCCTCCATTGGCCCAGTTACCGCTGCAGCTAAGGTGGTGCTGTCTCGTTTTGTGCTTGTAGACTGGTAATAGTCGTGATCGCCAAAGACGCGGGGCATGGGCCGCTTGCCCCGACGCTCCTCGAAGCCCCCTAGGGGCATTTTGGAGGAGGCCTTGCTCAACTGGGCATAGAGCTCAGTTTGCTCTTGGCCCTTCCGAATAGAGCCGCTGGTTGGCTGAGGGCAAGAGCCCCCATTGCTCAGCCTGGGCCTTTTGCTTGTTAGGGCCGAGGGAGAGCATGAAGACAGCTTGTTTTTGAGTGATACTTTGAAAGGGTTCTCTTGACTGGCTTTGTGAGGAGGCGTGGTAGGTGGTGTCAGACCTGGAGGGAAGAAGAGACAACAGATTTACCAAACAAGATCCCTCTCCTTCCTTAACAGTGCTGGGTCTGTCTCTAAGTGATTGAACGAGCACGCTCTTGAGCCTGATTAAAATATTCCCTTTCATTTAGACCTAATCCTTATCTGCATTTTATTGCAACCCTGACAGATTTATGTGACCTCAGATTGCACCATGATACATACAGAGCTACTCAATTAAACTTCCTCCAGTCCTAATTCATTAAAAAGTAAACAGTCAGATCTTATAATAATACTGGTGCTTTCGACAGATGCATGAATGCCGTACTCCTGGGACTGCGATGAAAGCACAGTGATGGGGGAGCTGTTATCATTCTCTTCATCTTTGCCACCTTTTCTCCTCATGAACCCCCAGCCATCTTGACAGATTTATGTGCCAACAGATGGCATTTATATGGGAAGTCTTGAGATGTGCTGCTTTATGGCATGGTTAATGCACTTGCACAAACAACCGGAGGTAGTTCCTCTTTATTTTCCTCTACTTGTTCCTCTCTCTTTCTATTTTGACATCTCTCAGATTTTAGTTTTCCTGATACAATCACACATTACGACAGTAACCTGTCAATACATTATTTTTATTTTCAAACTACAGTCATTTTTGGAATATTTTTTAGGACCACTTCCTTTTACGATCACATCCTGAAACTGATATTTCAGTTAGCTGAAATAACATCCCCTTACCGTTTCTCTCTATTTCTTTCTTAATCTGTCTACCTCAATCACTAAATTAAATGGATACAGTACTGCAAGCCTGATTCGGCATACAAAACAACAGTGGCCATGACTAAATTTATCATTATGCCACTGCAATGAGCTATGAAAAGAAAGCGTGCACTGCCAAAGGAACTTCTGCTGCACCAATCAAACACCATCTGGCATACAATGCACGCAGGGTCATAAACCAAGGACCATTATCGCCTTTACATTACATTACATAAATTACATTACATAGCATTACATAAATATGAGCTGTTCAGTCAAAGGCAGCCATGATTAATGCACACGGACACAAACACTAATCATATACCGGTGGATTCTCTCATCTGTTTCTGGCAGGGTGTGAATTACGCAGGGACCTCTGAACGAATTATTACTTAAAGCTTACAGAACTGATTCCTGTGGTAATCTTAAAACGCCATGCAAGGAGCATAACACAGAATGACCTGGGTGTCATTTGATACCATAATTAAAGGAACCCTCGCTCAAGTTAATCTATTAGAGGGATGGGGATTAGGGAATGGTATTAAATCTGGCACTTTCATAGAGCTGGCTATTCCGCAGGTGTCAAGGTGTTTTGCTCTGCAGTGAAACGCCTGGGCATTTTCTAATTCAACAGCACTGTAAAAATGACTTCTCGCACTGCTGCCATGATGGCACAAACCCCAACGGAAATGTATTTTATAACATCAGAGTCCCATCTGGCTTTACAGTGACATGAAATCAGTTAATCTGGTATGATGGTCAGTAAAGACATACGAGTAAGAAGGGTTTAAAGTAGTCTATAGAACAGCAGACACATTATAGGAGAATGTAAACTAATGCTCATCAAAGAGCTTCAACAAAGCACTTGCCCTCAGCATTGAATCCCAAATCTGAAAAGAGGGTCTCGGCTAAAATAAAAAAGTGTACCCTTTCCTGAGTTTATATTAAACAGTGCTGGATTTTGCTTCAGGTTAAGTAGGCACAAACTCATGCATTAAATACACAGATAAATGAACCCTTTAACCTTGCATAAGAGGCTGACCTCACATGACTCCTTAATCTGTAATATAGGGAATCAAGAACTCGAATAGCTTGTAGAAGTCATACAATTCCTCAAAACGTGTAGCTTCAATAAGCTACTATTACACAATCCGTATTTGAGCAAAAACACCAAACACAGAGTTACATTGTACCCTCGGGCTAGGTCAAATCTGTATACTGAGGGCTATTACCTTGTAGTAAGTGAATACCAAATGGATAATTCACCAAGACACATTGTGAGAGGGAAAGGGCAGCCATTTTGTTTTTATTGACTTGGAATGATTAATCTCTGCATGGGGGATACAGAAATAATTACCTGCATGATTTATGCTGAGAGAAAGAAAGTGAGAAAAGGGGAGAACTGCTGAAGAGCTGTGTTTCAGCCCCAGCTGACATAAACTTCGTTTGGTTTAATTACTTTGGGTCAACACCAATGTGTTAAATAAATATACATTTATGTATAGACAGTTTTATCGGGCGCATGCGCCCGGACCGAAGTTAACTTCCGGTCTGGTCTGTGTTTGTATATCGGGCTGGTTAGTGTCGCCGGCTACAAACACAGTTAAAGTGATTAGTAATGAAGTTGGGCTCAGGTTGTTGTGCTGTGGGATGTGTTTCACATACATACATTTATTTGTGGCAACCCACCACAATATCAAAACTTTTCCAAAAGGCTTTGTTGAATAAACATGAGCACGTAATGCACGTTTAAAAATCAAAACGAGGCGCAGGTGTTTTTATATCACTGTATTTCTGAAGGAATACTGTCTTTAGGAAATGTTTGATGTCATTTTCATTTAATCTTGCATGTTATATGTCTGATAAAGCAGTATTTTTAAACTCAGTTTACAGCCGTTACCGGGCGTAAACCTCTAACGTTAACGTTATTTCTCCCGCTTTTAAGCGTCTCCTGCTGGCAGAGAGTGGATTTGCATTTTTAATAAGTCCGTCCAAGTAGTTATCGCTGCATCTCAGTCCGTCTGATTTATGAAGCAAACATATTTTGCTTGTTATCAAAAATAATCTACTCCAGAGGGACTTCGCTGTTGTTATTGATTCTATTTGGATGTCTACCGGAAGTTAAGTTAGGGCCACAAACACGCGCATGCGCAGTAACGTTTGTTTATGTTGTTGCCGTTGAAACTGTCTATATAAATAAATATATATATATATATATATATATATATATATACATATACATTCCCCTTTAAATTTCATAAAAATGCTTTGGCTCAATTTCACACATAGGCCCTTCTCATAAATTGCAGAATTAACATAGGAAATTACCGTAATGTCTCTAATCAAATTGCCAGACAGTCTGAAAAACAAGGATCCAGATAATATCGGCAAAACCAAATTGCATGGCAAAACCAATTAAACCATAATAATGCCACAACAATTTATCTCTGATGTATTGAAGCAGCGAGCTGCCCAGTCAAAAGGCATTAGATTCTAAATGAGAAAGAGAGGATATGAACTCTTCAAAGGGGAGGAGTGGAACTTTCAAATAAATCAGCCAAAGAATGAAAAAGTAATCAATGGAGGACTGTGCAAAATTCTGACCATGTTCCATCAGCTCACCTTGAACCTTTCACTTTAATTAAACTATCAAAGTAGGCTTGTATGAGACTTTTACCTTTGCCAAAGAAATGTTATCTTTACTAGTGAATGATAAAAAGACACCAAGCAAGATATTTCAGATTAACAATCAGACAAAGGAGCAAATGGGGTTTATTTACAGGTTTATTTACCTGGGGTTCCACAGATCTCCACATTCAATGTGCGTTCAATGGTTTTGTTCTCAAACGGAGATCCCTTGTGGTCACTGTAACACAAAAGAGAAAATAAATATATGAGAACAGGGATGGAGTGCTGAACGTGTTTGTGTGAGCTTACAAATGGAAATGAAATTAACAAAATGCCTCATCATTGTTGTTGTTGTTGTTTTTTTCTTCAGATTTTGTCTGCTCTACAAAAGTTGGGTAAAAACTCTCTCACTTACTTTGGAGAATCTGGGGTCAAAGGAAGTGGCAAGATGGTTGGTTTGGCTGCAGAACACAAAGGAGCATGGGTAATTAATTTACTAGTTCACACTGTACCCAAGATATTTCAGGTCTACTTCTACAATTAATATCTTAGACTTAATCAGTGACAGCAATGATGTTGCAAATCCAACCCTGCGCTGAAAGGCCAGATGACTCTCCAGCCAGACAGAAATTTTGTGACAAACCAATAGTTGGACTAACTTGACCCCATAGATTTTGTCTTTATCTGACTGCATACTTTGTGAGGCAGGATGGAGTGATGGCATGTGTTCAGTTTCCCAGCCAATCATACAAGATCCACCACATTCCAACAGTCAGAATGAGTAGAAAACGTAAAAAACAGACTATGACATGAAAAAAAACGTCACAAATGTTTCATACTGGTACTAAAATTAACTCTAACAAGATGTTTTGCATGCAATTGAAACCAAAGCAGATGAAGAAAGAAGAGTCAAGGAAGCGTGTGCAGTTGCCTGAGGCTGCGGCCATCTCCAACTGCAGCTAGGGAGTATGTCTCAGTTAGAAAGCTATATTACGGCAGCCTGAGAAATAAGCTTTTCAGCATAGATTTGAGTTTGAAATTGGGCGACGTGATGGTTCAAAGTGTTGCAGGCGTTCCCCGTCTTTCATTTATAATTAATCTACAGACAAAGGTTTGTGCCAATTCAGAGGTTTACACTTTAGAGCCGCATCAGTTTTTGCTTCCAAGTAAATGTTAGGTTTGGGTTAGCTCTGTGGTTAGTGTGGTCAAACTGGGAAGCGGTTAAACGAGGAGAGGCAAAGGAGAGAGGGCAGGGATGCAGCAATGATTACCTAACATTGGTGGGACTTGGTCATCGAGGTGCCTGTGGAGTGCCTGTTTTTGTGAGTCGGAGGGCGTGAGCTCTGGAACTAAAGAGTCTGGGAACAATGGGCTTGGCAGGCCCTGTGAAAATGACATGGGGCTGCCTATGACATCATCAAAAACATCCTCCCCGGCTTGACCCACCAGATCATGCAACATTTCTCCTGTCACCTGTTCTGGCATGCTCAACCAGCTCTCTAGGTCTAATTTAAGCTCTACCGAACACTCAAGATTGCTCTGGTTGGCCACACTAAATGCCTGCTTGTGTAAGATAGATGCCTCTCCAGGGTATTCACAACTAGCTCGCTCTAAGTGTCTGTGACTCTCTTGGACTCTAGTGTCTGGTAGGTCTCGCCCTTTATTCT
Source organism: Ptychobarbus kaznakovi (assembly GCA_027422405.1). NCBI lineage: Eukaryota > Metazoa > Chordata > Actinopteri > Cypriniformes > Cyprinidae > Ptychobarbus > Ptychobarbus kaznakovi. Next base: position 28,904,794 of record CM049798.1, on the reverse strand, counting down.
GGGGCAACTGCAGATGAGCCCGGTAACGGGCTGGCCTGGGCCTGGAGGTGAGCAGCTGACTGAGCATGGGGTGCTCTAGCTCTTGCCTCCTTTTCCTAACGGTCACCGTGACGTGCCTATTAGCACGGCCAGCCTCAGCCAAGGCGCCCGCCTCAAGGCAATGACCACAGCTGCCTGCATGACCCGTCTCTCTAGGCGGGAGAGAGTAAGAGTGCATGTACCTAATAAAGCGGGCAGCGGCCAAGCTGCCTGGGTCAACACCTGGCTGCAGGCCCTCTTCGCTGGAGCAGGCATGGACACAGCCGCCTCCGTGGGACAGCGCAACGGGGGCGGAGTGCCCCTCTTGAGTACACCGCCGCCACTTCCCCGCCCCCTCACCAGCCACACTACACGTGCCGGCTGCCTGGCTCTCACCTCGCTGGGCCTGCACTGCCAGCTGCTGCTGCTGCTGCTGTGATGATGGGGAGGCAGATGACGTCTTCTTTTTGGAGGCGGTGGAAGAGGAGCAGGACGACAGGGAGGAGAAAGAGGAGGTAGACGAGGATGATGGAGAGGAAGAAGATGAGCAGAAGGATGTGCAAGCCCCTCCTCTGTCCTTGCCGCAACCTGTCCAAGTGCTCTTGGCTTCCCTGGCTTTGGTCTGGAAGGCCTCGTCGCTAGAGGTGAGGTACTTAAGCAGCTCAGTGCAAGGGCGTCTCACAGACCGGTTGGTACAGGACCCTCGTGGTTTGATGTTCCAGGGGTTTTCTGTCTAAAGAACAGAAATCAGAGAGAGAGAGGGGGCAGAATGAGCATGGGATGTAATATAGGGAGATTAGAATGGGGGTTAGCACAGAGGTGGTTTAGTCTCCCAAAAGACAATACGAGTGTACTTTGCCCATCATCTTAATTACGAGGTCTTGGGATGGCTCCAGGAAGATCTGCACGCAGGCAGCAGGAGGAGACAGCGGTGTCCTCTGGGACCCTGCCATGTGCAGAGCTCCAGAAACAGAGGAGTCAAAGTCATTATGGAAAATTAACTCCTCAAAGAGAGCTTGCGCATGTGCGTGAGTGTGTTTGTGTGGAGCGGAGAGAATTACATGTGATGTTCACCTCAAATAACTACTAATTTTTCTTCTAGTTTACAATATGACTGGGCCTGTGGTAATAAATCATAGTTTTTGTGACAACGAGACCAACAACGCTAATTCTATCAAGACATCTCAGTGTATTATTTTTCATGGAAATGAGATGGTGCCATTCAGAAGTCCTGAAAATCATCAAGGGTAACGCAACTTCAGATGAGACACCTCCACCACACACACAACTTAATCAAGCTTTAGCTCCCTGGAGGGAGCAGACTATTTGTATAATTTCACAGAAAGGAAAAATTACATGGAACTAGCAGATGAGCTCACACACCAGGCCTTTGATGCAAGAAGTGCAGCGAGCAGCTACCTTGGCAACAGCAGGTGTTGGTCTGATCCGTTGGTTGCTGGCTGCATGGTTCTTTGCCTTGCCACCTGGGTATTGATTATAGCTGAGCTGGGAGTTAGCAGGCGCCAGGAGGAGCTTCTTCAGCTACAAACAGAGCAGAGAAACAGATCACAGGGATTACAGCTATGAATTTAAAACAAAATGCAAAGATATTGCGATGCCATTGCATTTACATTACATTTATGCATTTGGCAGATGCTTTATTCAAAGCGACTTACTTTGTATCCAAGGTATACAGCTTATCAGTTTATGCATTTCCTGGGAATCAAACCCATGACCGTGGCAATGTTAACACATTCTGTTGTTTCTGTATATGGTCTCTTGTAAGGTAATTTTTGCATGGATTGTTTTCAAAGAATCCTCTCTGTAAGCATCTTCAAAGTTGACAAACTAATGTATTGATGACAGCAGAATCATGTGTGTGTTTTGAAAAACATTTATGCAATATATGAATGAATGCATGAATATGTGAGCTGCAACATTAAACTTTAATTATTAAATTTTGCAGGCTATGAATCATATATATCAGAGGCACGTCAAGCAGATCAGGTGCAATGATTTGTCTGGGGTGCTCAGATTGTAACTAATGATGAACTTTTGCTGTTTACACTATAGTAGTAGAGAAAGTGCAGATTAAAATGGTCACTTGATTAAATTAAATTATTTTGGCATATTTTTCATTGTTTTGTGCATTTGTCTTTTTGCAGCAATGAACAATGCAATTAACACCTCGGGAACACTGATCTACTTTGATTTGCTCTTTCAACAGCACTGTGGCTATGTTCTCTGTGCAGACACCAATAGGAGACTGCTGCCTGGCGAGTCTGTACCCATTTTTGGTGACAGGCCTGCAGCATCTCCTTATCTGGTGCTAGTGAAGACCAGACAGAGGGAGCACAGTGAAACACAGTGGGACGGAGAAAGAGCGAGGGAAGGAAATGGAATGGGAGGGCCATGCTTCATGGCAAAATAGGATTGGGCACAGGGGAAGCACAGGCGGGGAGGGTCTCTTACCAAGGAAGGCTCTTCTGGCTCTGGGGTGTGTGGTGAGCCGTCTGGGGTGGAAGAACAGCTCTGATCACTGGCATTGGTCACGTCCCCATCTGCCAGGGCCTCGAACGAAGGCAACCCGTCTTCGTCCACAGGGATACTGTCCAGGGTTTCTGTGAGCACTGCCAGCAAGTTGGCCTCATTTTCCTCATCTATCTTCTTGAGGGGTCAAAAAGAAAAAGGAAAAGAGAAAGAACAGTGGAAGAAAATAGGGCATTTTAGTTTGGAGTAGTGGCAGATTTTGTCTGTTTTTAGGCTGGGTGAAGCGGCGCTCCATAATCTCTAATAGAGGATGGACATTTTTTTGCTGCATCCAATTTTTTATTTATTTTTTTCTCCTACAAAATCTCTTTCAACTACAAATTGCCTAAGCCACACGAGTCAGCACTGTCAGTCATACATTAAACATGCAGCTTACTGGACCAAAATAATATCTCCCCAAAGAAACCCATTAACTGAGCTGACACACAACAATTACCCAGGGAAGTAGCGAGAAAGATGTAAGAAACAATAAGAGGGAAGTTAAGTTCCTCCAATCCTAACTCAGACGTCTCAAATGGCTCATCAACCAAATTCAAGCTGGCAATCCATATATAAGGAGCCTTATTGTGACTTGAGCATATGAAGTGTGATTGCAGAATCAAATGCTAAATGCTAAACTCTTTGATGTTCCTGTCTTTGTATCTTCCGCAGATGGTAACGCAGGAGGGGCAGTATACATGGTGGCTGTGGAAAAGTTGCAAGCACTGGAAGTTCCAGCACCAAAACCCACGGGACTTAGCAATTGCAGAAGATAAACACCAAAATTGCTGGGGGACGTGGCGTATGCAGGCCAACAAGAACAAATCCCTTTATGCACACCACAGGATTAGTATCGCTTGCTGATAGCATTCGGGCACGATGGTGGTGGCTGCAGGGGGACTGTCCTCTTTAGATAGAAGTGTTGCGTTGCTTAGCCTCCGGTCTCATGTGCAACGATCACCCCGTTTGATCCCTTTTCTATTAATAGTTTCCCCACGATTACACACCAGCGTGTTCATATGCTCACGGGAGCTGCTTTTGAGACATCAAAACAAGGCCATTTTACTTATCTCACTCCATTTAAGAGATTTCGGTACTGATAGTGCTAACATTTGATTAGCCACTGACAGGGAGGAAAATTAGTTCATAATGCCCTCCTTGGGATTATATTTCCTAAATCTGAGTTTATAACAAATAAAAGATTTGCTTTAGTTGTGACGTAAAGCGGCTAGAAAGAAAATCACAGCCTGTTGTTTAATGGTTGACTAATAATGTCCTTTCAATGAGCTATACCTTTTCTGTCTCCCCGCAATTTGTCTTCAGCAACTTCATAAAAACCAAGGCAGCTACTAAAATGGAGGGCAATAAAAATAAGCATTTCCTTCAAGCTAATTATAATCCTGGTTATTTACTGTAGGTTGACTTCCCATTGATGCTCATCGTTTGATTTACAGAGGAAAGCTTTTATTCACGGAAACAGCTTTCATGATATGAGCGTGCACCCAAATAAGGACTAGCAGTTAGTAAAACTAAAGTGTGAACTCTTGGTGAGACTTTATCTAGCATGACAGAAGTTACTCCAGGGTTCAAAAAACAGCAATCAAAAGTTCTGCCAAAAACCGCACTCCTCTTACAACATCGGTTATCTCTCGGTATTCTATGAAACAGGCCAATAACCTTTGTCCTCTATTCAGAAACATAATTCAAAGTGTAAACAACACAAGCAAAGTACATCCAACCCTGTGCCAGAGTGGCTGGATTTTCCAGACAAGTCAACCGCTGGAGCCATGTCTCCAGCCATCGATTGCCTCTAAAGAGAAACCGTCTGAGTAAGAAGGGAAGAAAAATAGGTAGGACCTTTCCCATTCCGCTTAATGGACCCCACCGAATTAAACAGATCTTAACAATCGTGGGCTAATTGTGGGATCACAATATATTAACCTGCTCTAATTCTAAAGGGTGCCATTCATGGCTGTTTTACCACAAATGCTTCAATTAGCCATAAAACACACTGGCAAGCGCTCGGCAGTCACACTCCATCTAGCTCCCCTCCCTCCCCCGGTACTTCAGAGGCACGCCAGCGCTCACCAGTCATTCATTATCAGGTACGCTCTTTTGTTATCAGACAGGCTGTCTTTGAAATTGTCCTTGCTTTAACTCTTTTATTGAGTTCCACCTAAGCCATTGTATTCCTGAGATATAAATTATGCAACTGATAACAGGTAGCATGGTCCTTCTCTTTTACTCCAACTTCACGGCTGGAAAAAAATTGGTCCAATATCATTTGAGGATCTGAGCGAATACCCCACAGGTAACAGGTTCGTATTGTGATCGTGTCTGCGGCCTTGCATCTCCACCGTGATGGAGGGGGGGTGGGGAACTCTGTAGATAATAAAACCTAGAAAGTCAATTACTCAGAGTGCGTTTTACAACCAAAGGCTTGCACCACCACTAGGAGGACATTAAATGACCTAGAATGTGTGGAAAAAGGTTAAAGTGAAGATTGATGTATTTTTCTTTCTCTTTTTGTTCTCTCTGAAACTAAAATAGAGTTTGTATCATTCACAGCTCTAAAATAGATTTACATTATTCAATATTTGTCTGTAATTTTTGCTTTTCTAGCTGTGACCCAAACAAAGTTTGTTCACCATTCAGAATTTAACTTTTACATTTCAATTCAACTTCTGAATTTGAAATCAATTTTGATAGCAGTATTGGAATTATATGGAATTGGAATTATTACAATTGGAGTTATTACAATTGAAATTAAGAAAAAAACTATCAATTTAAACTTTAAAAAGCAAGTTGGTTGCATGTTAGCTGGACAAAGCTTCGTCTGTTAGGTTTATATGCCTTACAGAAAAAGAGAACAATAGGTGTCTTTATTTCTCTTTTTAGGTGGCTTCCTGTTATTGTCTCATTAGTATCTAATTCCATAGCTAACGAATCCAAGTGATATCCTGCACCATGCAATATGTGCCTGGTCATAGAATTGTGGGAAGAAAGAGAACACATGTCAACATCCAGAACTCCAATAAAAAGGATAAAAGACCTCAAACATATTATAAATCACACATGATATTTTCCCTCACATTATCAAAAGCATTCCAGTGTAAGCCTCCCTCAATAAGCCTAACCAGATCATGTCATAATATATGTACATGGCACAGCAGTCATATGTCATACTCAAAAATAGGATTCTGCCAGTCGAATCACCAGCACTATTTCAAACCTCATTTCCCCCGCAAATGATCCTGCACGCTGGGCACCGAGGCATGCCTGCTCCAGAGGCAATGATCACAGAAACGGAGTATGGCAAAGATTAACTTTTCATAACCCAAACCAACATTACCACCCCTCTGGCCAGAAGCTCGAACAGGTAGCAATCAAACTCATCAGCAACACATTATTTTAGCATGCAAACAATCAGAATAATGCACAGTGAAGAGGTAAATTAAAACATAATATTGATAAATTAATATGTGCTTGCAAGTGCCCACAAACAGAGCTGCAAACAAACAATTTCTACCAAGAAATATTGCTCTCTTGCACAAAATGAAAGAGATGAAAGTAAAAAATAAAAGACTAGCAACAAACTGACATGATCTAAATGGATGCACTGATGATAAAGAGAGGAAGAGGAGTTTGCATGCTGTTTTTAGCTGTGGTGCAACAGATGGCCCACGGCTCTGTTTCTAATGCAATTAGAATAAACGTAGTTTTCGGTGCTCAGACATATTGATGCACTGCTTATTTTAGAAACTCACCCAATAATGCTGACACTAGGGTGCTCGGATTCCTAAAGAGCTGGAGTATAAATATTTCAATGCAGCGGAGAAAACAAAAACACACATCGTTATTCCTTTCTGAAACGTGCATGCAAACAGAACTTTGCTTAAGTCTGAGGTGGCAAATCTGCAGAGGTAGGCAATCTTTTGTGACAATAAACATATACAGGCTGGCGATCATGCTATGATGCGCTAGAAAATACAAGTAAGCATGAAGGGTAGGATGAAAGGAAACCGAGTCCTGTTTCATTCCAATGCAGCAGGAACTGCCATACATGTGGAAAAGAGAAAATGTCGACATATAAAGCCGGTATTTAAGTGTGTAAAGTCACCATTTTCTATTGTTAAAAGTGCTTTGTTATCCTCCGGATCCCCCTCTGACCTTTCGGCGTCTGACAGGCTTATGAGCAGCACACCGGCGGGGCGGCCCGTCATTTGTCACCCTGATATCAGCAGCGGGGCACATCATCACCGGTACTGCACCAAACACGCAGAGGAGCGACAACAAAAGAGAAAGACGAAACTACTGTACTCTTTCTATAATAAAGCATGTGATAACTGCACAAGGGTCAATTGGCGGCATACGTTTGTATAAAAGCCGAGGGCGAGAAAAGCACTTACAGACTGCATGCGTGTGTGTTTTATCACGAACACCTGCTTTCGTACAAGTATCCATGAGGAACGAGTGAGGTTACAGACTCCAATATCAAAAAAATGTATGGTAATTGAAACCACCAAATGTGTGTGGAAATGCAGTCAATTTGATTCGGCTGCAAAAGATCATGCTATTCAATTTACACTCAATGCTGAGTACAGTAGCAAGCAAAACACCTGAAAGCAAATGATCTTATCAGACCCCACTGCAACGCTCTTACCCCACTGGATAAAAGCTATTTGCTGATTACTAACTAAATGCATTATCTTTTACCTTGACTTCCATCTCCTGTAGGTGAGGGAAGATTTACCAGACCTTGTCTTTGTGAGATGATTATTCCCATTCTGTTTCAAATGCCCACTAAGCTTTTTTCTTCTCCTTTTTCAGTCCATTGGCATACATGCATGTAAAGTCTGGAAACACGCTAGATGTTGTATTTTAAACAATATCAGCTTCATCCGTTTTTATTTTTTTTTTTTTCATGACTTGAATTATTTTTTCAAACTATGAATGCACATCTATATATATATATATATATATATAATCCCAAACCTAGAAAAAATACTAGAGGTATTTATACATAATTTCTAAACTTCTCTGTTGGTTCTGTTGGTTATAAATCAAATGGTTATTATATCATTGAAGTATGTTTTGCAAGAAAACACTATTTTAGTCTTTCTACTTCAAGCTTTCAAGCAAATTTCAGGTTTTATAAGCAATTTCAGAGTCTCTGTTTACACACACACACACATATTCAGTATTAATTAATCAGTAAATGTATAAGGTGTGGTGGAGACCCAATAATCTAAACAAAAAAATTAAACTGAAGAAATCTGGATCAAGTTTAATTCATTAGTCAGGCATCGCAGCTGGCAAAGGAGCTTGCCTGGATGTTACGTGTATGTATTGCCATAATTATGTAATCAAACAGAAAAAAAGTCATTGTTAAGTAATTGCTAATTACTGTAATGCATATATGCCAAGAAATGATAAGGATTTCTGCTCACACCTTTGGAGGCACTGTGTTTATGCATGCATGTAGGCCTAAACCTTTACGAGGTCTGGCTTGGCCTGGGCTAAAAATTAAAACACCAACCAAAACTAAAACTACATTTGCTTTTGGAACGCATCTCTTCACTTAAAAGCAGAAACGAACTGATAAAAGCACATTTTTACAGCACTTAACTACATCTTTTTACCACTCGAACACAAAATAGTGACAAGGATATCACACTCAACATATGTTCACACTTTTTTATTTATGATAAATATCATGGAAATGTTGTGGGATGAACTACAGATGGAAGGAGGAATGAGACTGTCTGCAACTGGAAAACTGATCCTCAATCAAAACTTTGGAAATATATGTTACATAGTTTCATTTTACCTGGCAGACAGAGCTATTAAAAGTGCTCCAGCAAGTCTGAGCATGTATCAAATTTATCTCCTGCAATGCAACCAATCAGCTCATTCCCCATTGCAAAAATTTAGCATTTTGTTTGTTAATTTACCCCCTCTGTAAAATCATGCAGCGTGACGCCACTAAGCTACATCCGAAACACTCTGTACCCTGCAGTGCATAAGCCCTAAAAGAACCAGCGTTCCTGGAATTCAGAGATCCAAACTCCCCCTCCCTGCCATGCTGAAATATTAAATAATCCAGGAATCGCCTGTACCGGGACTCACTTTCTCTCCCGGCCTAGAGTTGAGCCAGACGCCTGGGGCTTATTGGCTTAGCGTTTCCGGCCAGGTTAGAAAGAGACAGGCCCTGAAAGGCTCTTAGAAGAGATTAACGTCCCAGACTAAAAATAGCCCACAATGGTTATCCCGCACTTACAACTGGTGAGTAACACGTTACAAAACGTGAACATTACTGTACCGACTGCGTGCATGTGTGCGTTTGGATGCTCGAACACAGCCATGTAGTCAATAATGCGAAGCTTGTGTTCAAAGCATGAACATATAGGCATGATGTATGCAATCATTAAATCCCAGAGTAGTACTGGCTGTACTGTCCATTTAGTATATTTATTACGACCCAGATTCAATTTGGCACCAGATCAGTGCAACTTCCAGCACAAGCCGTCTGAGCCAGACTCATAAAACATGATTTAAGGGGATGTCCACTATGTCCAAGGAAAACCCCATGTGTGACTTGCCCTCAGACATGGAAAAACGGTCTCATGTGTGACACCACCTGTGGTGCTTCAGTCCTGGGTAGCGGCTGTCAGCGGACACTGAACTGGCAGAACACAGTGTGTCCCAGAGCAAAGGAAGCTAAACCTTGTAACAGCCATTTGAACAGTACCAGCATGCCACACACACACACACACACACACACACACACACACACACACACACACACACACACACACACGCTACACACACACACACACACACACACACACACACACACACGGGAGATCTGTGTTTAGATCAAAGCTTAAGGTAATTCATACAGGTGGCTTGAAGGAATTAGATAAGATTTGTAAGCAGATATAAGGTCTTGGTAAAGAATTATCTGCAACATAAAGACGACAGCTAGAATTATTGTGGCTGCAGTGCAGCATCAGATAATACTGTTTGGTACTTCATGTACCAAGATATTTACATGGTACTTCAGAGAATATCATGGCATCGAGAAATGCATGTGACCACATTGTGTTTGTATTGTAAATGCTAATTTGTCCTCACATGCTGCAGACAACAGTAAAAGGCCGCCTACTCAGCTGTCAATCAAGCATTGCACTAAACAAGGTTCATTTCATAATCGACTAAAATAACTGAGCAAGTCTGTGGCGAGATATATTCAGAAAGGATGCGTGCTGAATTTTCTGTGTTTTTTGCACATTATCAACATGCATTTGCAACATATATGAGATGCAGTAAGTTAAGTATGCAGTCGTTAATCCTGTCATTAGATTACAAACGGTCACAGGAAACACATTTTATTGATGCAGAGAAATTTGGAGAGCCAAATATGTTTGGACAAAACTGCCAACAATTGGAATTTAGGTTTTGCGGAAATAGTTTTAAGGGGCTGAAATCTTTAAGTTAGCTAGATTTTAAGACTTTGACTGTCAACATCTATTTCGTGGATAACACAGATATGATACAAGACGTAAAAATGTTAGTAGTATGAACACACTTCACCACAACCAAAATGAGGCTAGAGTAGCAAAACTTAATCAGCTAAAATATAGCGAGGTTGTTTGTTGCTGAAAAACACTACAGCTGGTTTATCACCTGTAAACAAGAAACACTGAACAATGTACTGAGTTAAATTACTCAATTGACCCTCGCAAAGACCCCCCAGCCCCCCACCCCCCTTAGTTTAGTTACTGCCATGGCGCACTCACATCATGCATCATGCTCTCAGGCAGTGAAAAATACATTGCGGAGCAAAGAGGACACTGATAGACAAGACAGAGCAGGTTACTTTTGGTATGAAACAGTCATGTCAACATTCAAATGTTGTCTTTTTGTTAAAAAAATCAAACAATAAATAACGTTTTGTGGCTCTTTAATGTGCCGTATCAGATCGCTGTAGCGCCTCAGTTTAAGTGGCACATGAACCGATTGTCTTTTCATATTTACTTAAAGCACAAAATAAACATGAATGAACATCAGAAGGTATCTTGTTTCAACCACAGAAATATGTCAATACACACCAAGTCCACCGACGTTAATCTACTCTCCTGTCTGGTTTGTTTGTCGGACAACATGGCAGATTCTACGTCATGATTGGTCAGATCACAATCAAGTTCCCGGCGAAGGGTCAATTAACCAAATTTAATTACCCAAATTTTATTTTCAGTTTTGGTTTTCACCTAAATGAAAATTAATTTATAATTTAGGCCAAACAGTGAAACTGAAAGTTAATTATTAATTAAGCAAATGTATGTATTCTGTTATAGTTGACTAATGAGCTACAAACAATGAATGGTGTTCCAGATGATGAATGCAAAACTGACAGAATGATTGACATAAAAATATGCATGAAATAGATGCTGAATTAGCAACTATGTGCCATTGGAGAAGCATTTACTAAATGTCACTGTTTCGGTCAATAATTTCGTTCTTCGAAAATTGCTCAAATATTTTGGGTTGCTGCAATTTAATGCATGCAATACTAATATTAACAAACAAGGTATTTTATGTCAATAAATACCAATAACAGGCACAGTGTAATTTACAAAAAAACATTTCCTTATTTTTTCTCTTGCACAAACATACTTTGGATTCCCTTGGTAACAAAGTCCCCCCCCCCATTCTCTCTCCCCTGCAGGGGTGTGTGGGTGTTAAATTGGTTCTGTGATGAGCATCAGGTGGCTAAGAATCAAGATCAGCTGAGGCTACAGGCCCTCGAAGAAAGATCTCACATGCAACAACCACTTTAGACAGCAAGGGATAGGAAAGCAAGAATTAAAGAATAAAAAATGGCTTTGTGGACAGAGAAAGATGACAGAAGCATGGAAATAAATACAGGACAAGAAACCAGAGCCTGAGAAAGAAGCAGAATGCAAGAGTAACAAGCAAGCCGAGTAACAAGCTTTATGTTAACTTGTGCATCTCCAAACATGCCCTGCGGGGACTATTTTCCAGCAGCAAGTGATGGTACCCTCCCTCTTCTTTCCCTCCTCCTCGCGCTCCCTTGCTTTTTTCCCCACCCTTCATTGCAAAGTGAATATATTTGCTTATGCCCGCTGGATTTCAGACTCTCTCTACGGTTGTTTGACAAGCTTCACCGCCAAAACTTCAGAGGCTCCTTATTGATGACAGGGCTCTGTCACATTTCCAGACTATTGCAACCCTGGTACAGCTGCGAAATTGCCCAACTCTTTTTGATGCGCTATATATGAGAAACATACTTCAAATGTGTGACGAAACAACCCTAACCAATTACCTGCACTGCCCAATGGTGGCACCAATTTACTACCTAGGTGTCCAGTCCTGTTCCTGGAGGGCCACCATCCTGCAGAGCTCAGCTCCAACCCTAATTAAACACACCGTAACTAGCTAATCAAAGGCGTCAGGATTACTGTAACCCTCCGGGCAGGTGTGTTGGAGGAGGTTGGAGCAGAACTCTGCAGGAAGGAGGCTCTCTGGGAGCAGGATGGAGCCGTGACATACAGCTCATGCAACATGAGAGATACAACCAAGCAAATTCACTAAAGCATTCAGATTCAGTCTGAAGCAACATAATAGCTACTTAATAGAGTTGTCAGGTGACTAAACATCATAAAAAAATGACAAAACCAGTGTTGTTATTCTTAGCTAATACTTAAACTACAAAAAAGCTGACATTAAATGCACAAATATTAATAATGATAACATCTGCAGCTAAAGCAAAATGAGAGATATAACCAAGAAAATGCATAAAACCATTCAGGTTCACTCTGAAGCAACAGATTATATTTAGATAATGTAGCTGTTAGGTGAGTAAACATAATACAACAACAATTATAAAAAAACAGGCAGCACATAACTTAGAGCCTTTCTGTATAATGCATTATATTTTAATGCATTAATTATGTCTTGTAATGCAACTTATAATGCATTGTACAATCTCATGAATAATTGTAACTGCATACATTATAATACTTATCATTTCATTGTTACACTATGCATTTTGTATTATTTACAGCAAGACCTAATGTATTATAATACACATTATAAATGATTATAATGCATTATACCCTTTAATAACCCTTTATAATGCATTCTACATAAAAGCTTTAAATAAAGTGTAACTAAAAAACATTAATGGATGTCGTTATTCTTAAATAATTCTAAAACTATTACATCATTTTTGGTAACTGAAATAGAGCTGAAATCAAATTAAAATATATCAATACTGAAAGAAACTGCAGTTTTTGGTAACTGAATAAAATTAAATAAAATATTTATAATGATTGTATCTTCAGTTAATGCAAAATGAGGGATATAACAAAGGAAATGCACTAAACCATTTAGATTCACTGCAAAACAACAGAATATCTAAATAATTTAGTTTTTAGGTGACTAAATTCCATGAAAACCATAAAAAAGGACAAAACCAGTGTTGTTAATCTCAACAAATACTACAACTAAGTAGTTAAACTAAGTTGTAACTAAAAAAGTTAATTTCTGGTACAATAATATTACATTAAACAGTATGATAAAACCATTATAAATTATAGAAACTGGTCATTATATTATTTATATTAATCATAAATACTGGTTTGCAGCACAAAGTCTCATTTAATGTTTAATGCACTTTGTTATTCTTCTAGTTATTCACCTATATTGGGTAATGAATCGGCCCAAAAAAATTAAATAAAACTAGAAATGTTGCCTTGACAGCTAATTTAAATTAATAGATCTAAGTTCTATTAAAACGGAAATAAAAATAATTTAAAGTTAAAACGAATTTTAAAAATGATACAAGTACATGACTACATTACAAAAATGAAAACTAAAAATATCCAAATAAAGCTCATTCGAGATATTAACGAATACAATAACAGTGATAAATAACACTTGCCAAAAAATGACAGCAGCAGCTTTAGTGATGCTTTTGACACCTGACAACATTCAGCCCGTCTGTCTGCGCATCGAGAAGCACGGCCAGGAGATAAGTCAAAGTGTCGAGTGTGTGTGTGTGTGTGTGTGTGTGTGTGTGTGTGTGTGTGTGTGTGTGTGTGTGTGTGTGTGTGCAAATGCGCGGGCATGTAAGTGTTCACTTGAGGAAATCACATTATACAGCACAAAATGATAATATGCTTGGCCCAGCTGAACTTGCACAGCTAAACTGATGGTGTGTTTTCAAATGTCAGCATAAATTTGCAAATTAAAAATGCGAAGCCATCAGCAGTCACCGCTAACACCATGTGCGTGTGTCTCGGCGTAGATGTGCTTGTGAGCGTTTTTCTGTCTTCTGAGAGACGTAGGCCTACAGTAGATTTGATCTGGGTTTCCGTTTATAGATTTACTAGCAAGAGAGCAAGAAGCAAATAGGGCCTGTTTACATGGATGTGTTTATGTGTAAGTATGAGTGTAAGTATGTGTGTACTTGGGTGTGCGTCTGAATTATTTCAGCAATTAATCGCTCTTTCACACTTAGACATCCGAGCCTCCAAACATACACACCTACAAATACACAGTTTGGCTTTTCTCCAATAGCTAGGTCAGAGTCTGGTCGAAGTTTTGACCGGTCATCGGTAACTGCACTCACCTTACAAAGCACAGCCAGTGCTTTCACTCCACGAACAAGTTGTAATTCCAAACACTCGCTGGCAGCATAGTTTTGTGTTTGGATATAAACTTCACACGACCCGACCGAACAGCCTTGCATGACCTAATACAGTACAGTCTTTAACAGGGAGTTATTTTGACTAGGTGTCAAGTGCCCTTAAAATAAAAGGCTGCGGCAATCACTTGGAGTCCGGTTGTGTTCCATTCCACACATCGTCCATGCAATGGAGAGAACAGCGAGAACTCTAGCCTGGATTCAGAGCTAAATGCCATCCAAAAAGACAGCATGTTACACTCAAGTCACCTGTTTATCAAATGAGAGAGCGATCAGGACTACATCTAGGACTAGACGTCTGCTTAAAACATGCCCTATAACACGTTTTAATCACAGGATTGCTTGAGTTTTACAGTGAACTGATTACTGAGAACTGATCAGTTCTTCTGCAAACGACTACACATTTTTGTACAGACTGTCTTTATATACCAACACCATTTTACTTGCTAATCTAGCCAACTTAATGCCTAAGTGCAAATTCTTGGTTTTCCCTTCAATTTTGCTGCTTTTGCTCATTCACTATTCTGCACTAACACAACTGTGCAATGCTTTAGACCATGGTATACTTTTAGGTGTGTTGTATAAATTAATATAAATAATACATATTTATTTTTGTTCTATTAATTAGCAGTAATGGGAACAGCACAGGCTCATTGGAAATATGTGTAAAAATGCATATATACATACAAGTCACTGCAATTTCCTGCAGAAATGAACACTAGTAGCAGTAAAACATCAACATCTTTTATTCCTTTTTTTACACAAATGATGAATACGTGGCAGATTATTGGTTAAAAATAGACTTATTTTCATGCAATTCCTTCAATATTATGTTATGACCTCAAAACACTTTCAACAGTGCATGATATGTAAACTAATGCATTTTGAATTTTGCATTTCTGACATAGTAAACTTGCTAGGTTGCTCACCTGGTACAGCCTTGCACTGCATTGCACCCTGAAACACAAGCTTGATTCCACGAGTCAAAGACGAGGGTCACAAAACAAGCAACATAATATCATTTTGCAGAAATTGTGCTACAGGCACATTTTGTTTTCGATGAGCCAGAGTTAAATAAAAATAATGCATAGGAATGTTTATTTGTACATCTGTCATCATTGCAGACTATATGTTTTTTGAAACTATAGAGCTTTGATCACAAAACTAAGCATTTAAAATCATCTTACCAAGACATATTATTATAAGACAGAGTGACTACTGATATTTATATGCATTTTATGTGAGTAGTCTGCTATACTGTTATAAAGATCTCACTGATTCACAAGCTATTCAGCACTTTTCCCGCCATATAAATGTCAACATCTTCACTAAATTGTATATTTTTGCTCAGTTTGGGCCTCTCTCTCTGTAACAAAATGATCCGCTACCATCACTATACCACCATAGTACTTTTTGTGCAAGCTCAATAGCTACAATATTTGTCACGGCAGCCTGATACTAAAGCATCTACCAGGGATTGTCTTTTTAATAGTCTAAATATCCTATACATTGCTATCTAACTTGATTTTGCTTTTGAATTTCGTGAAAAAAATGACAAAACTTGTGCACTGCTTAAAACTATGCATGAGAAGTAAATGTTCCATTTAGGGAATGCAAGCAGCTCAATACAAATGTAGCAGCCCTACACTTTCAACCAGTGCCTAAAAGAGCAATCTATTTGACTCAAAACATGGTTTTACATGTCTGAGTGCGTCTAACCCCCCCATGGCCCTGTTCCCGGGACAGGGGCTGCCGGTGACAGGCTGACCGCGCTGTCAGGCCCTCTCCCTGGGGCGGAGCGAGCTGCCTGTCGGCCCCCACCTCCAGAGATACATTTGAGCCCCTGAGATGGGCTTGATAACTAGGGCTGAACTGCCACTGAAAGGAATAAGCTGTCACGTCACACGCAATCTTTAGGCTGCGTTTCCCTGCCCGCCGCTATCGCTCACTCTCATCTGCCTGCCGGCTTGCCCCACACGGCCCTGCAATAATGGAACATCATGTACAAAATGTCAGAAAGCATAAGACATGAAATAATGAATCACAATCGTGAAAAAAGCTTCATATCGCATGTGTGAAAGCCACGTGTCTGTTGTGCATATCCGAATATATGTAAGCCTCTTGGATGATGCTTTTGCAGCTGTAATTTTCTTTTTTGCATGTTAAGCCTGTTTCATATGTGATATGTACATTTCTAAGGCCTCTAAATTATCAGCATGGTCAAGACTTTGCTGAAACCCTTTTGTATGCAATCTGTTACATCCCTTCTGTCGTCTGATTGGTAGTTCTTACAGTTTTTAGCAACTTTGTAAAGTATAATTGTACAAATTTGATCTTCAGTTGTGGCTCACATGACTTTTTGCTAGGCAATCTTTAATTATTTTATTGAGTAAACATAGTGACCATTTTCATACTGTCAGTCATATTTTAATATGAACACTTAATTGACTGAAAAAAAACTTTGATTTACTTGATTATCCATTCATAATTTTCTAGAAAAATCATGTTCAAATGTGAGTATAAAATGATTATCAAGCTTTTGTTTATTCGTTTACATCACTCAGTCATCATTTTATTGCATTGCGTTTTATGTCTTGGAACTACAGACCTTTGAATATAAAACTAACCATTAAATATCTCACTAAGACATGTTATTAAAATACACAGTGTCAAATTATATTTATATGCATTTTATGCAAGTCGTCTGTTTTACTGTTAAAAATATCTCTTTGATCAGAATTTCATGTTGCTTTTTGACCATATAAATGTCCGAATATAAACCAAATTGCATATTTTTGCTCAGTTTGGGTATCTGAATAAAATGGAGGTGTTTTTCCTCCTCGAGTATGAGTTTTATATTCTCACTATATCATACAATATGAGCAGTAAAAGCTATGTATCAAACATGATACTCAACAATAATGCAAATTTAGTAGAGATATATAGTATGTCAGAGCATTCTTTAAAGGGTTAAACATGGGTTTTTTATCTTTTTATGATGTATAAATACAAAATGAAAGAAATATCTAAGGCAAAACGGTTAAAAAAGCTATTAAGATGGCTTTAAACAGCGCAGACCCTAAACTGTGCAGGCGGCTTGAGTCCTGCTTGTTGTGTGACATCACAGGACTCGCCAGGCCACCCATTAACTATACTGCAGTCAGACAGGTTAAGAAAACATTGCCAGGGGTTTGAATGAGTGCATCGGGAGGAAGAAAAAGTCCTGCCAACTAGCTTTACACAAGAACTGGCCATTCATTAACCTGTCTTCACTCTGCTCGTGGGCACTGCACTGACCCACATAGGCCAGTATTGGAAATGCATATACAATACACACATTCATCACTATTGACATCTCATGTCCCATTTCACTGAACTAGGATCAGCTGCTTCAGCACATTGTGCTTAAACTGAAATGTTAAATCAGAGTCTACAAAACCGTTTGAAATATTCTATATCTATAGGAATTTAAAATATCACATGAGCAGTTGTGCATGTAAATTATTGCCATGTTAATTAACATGCACCCACACACAGTATTATTTTTGCCACTCGTAATTGCAGACCCTATTAAATCATTCTCCCACCACACGGTCTAGGTAAGTGTTTCAGACAGTCCTTCGAGAATTCCCTATCACACCATGACACAAACCCCCGAATCGTGCGACAGACCCTGCACTATATTTGCCAGCACTCAAAGCAATGCGGCATTATCATTTCTCTTCTCTATCTGCCCAGATAAGATGTAATGAACTAGCCAGGGTCAGGGCTGCTTTGTTTCAGCTGCCTCATTTCTTTTCCTCTGGACTTTGCTTTCTCTGTCAGTGACGAAGAAGCGCAAGTGCAACAGGTTTAAAGTTTTACCTCTTCCCTTTTTCAACATGACAACCCCTGGCTGGAACAAGCCGGTTAAAAGTGGACCCACTAGATCAAGGTGAGGATGCAGACTAGGTGTATAATAAACTAGAACAGCACTGGTGAGTTCAATAGTGTTCAATGAATCAGATTTTGACTGAGTTGTCCATTGGGAAAAGGTACCATTACCACCAGAGTGTAGAAGTAAAAATGCCATTCATTTTCTCCATAGTGGAATTGATTTTAAACGATTATTAAAAGCCATTAAATAAATGCCTACTGTGAATTACAAGGCTTCTGATCAATGACATATGCTTTTATTGAAGCCTCAGTCAGCATTATGTCAACTTATTTTTAAACTGATAGTGTTTAACAGCAAAATTCCTAGTTAAAAAATACCCATGTTTCTGCAGAGAAATCTCCCCCATTCAGAAAACTGCGCCAGTGAATGAGTCAGTGTATGCAAAATATCTATCATTTTCAATAAATGTGAAATATTGTTCAATAGTTTTGTATTTCTTAATTTTTTTTATTGTCATTCACAATGATTCATGGGATTTAAGTTTTGTTCTTCCCTCATTAAAGCCATAAAGTGCACAATCTTGTCTGATTTCCAAGTACAAAGTTTGTAATGTTGTGATTCACTTCAGAGCTGGTCGGTTTGGTTTAATGCTGATAACTCTTAAATTAATACTTTTTTTAAAATCTCTATGGAAAAAAATGAAGGGGAAAAATACTTCTGAAACCAAGGCTGCTGAAAAAGTGAGCAGACACTGTGGCTCTGTATTATCACTGACCATTACTCAGGAACATCAGGAAGAAAGTGCATACAAACAGCCATAAATTCCAGCCCAAGATTGTAGAAAAAGGTACAAACACTGACCTTAAGTATTGGACAAAGGTTGGGTTCTTATCATAATACCCACCCTAATAATCAGACAGCATGGATAAATGCTCATTCCCAAAGAGTAAAGCTCTGTAATAAACTGCACTGACTGACTATCCCAGCTTGTGAAGAATTCCACACGCTCGCAATAAACCGCATGAGGCTGGAATCATATCTAATTTTACAATAGACAAGCATGCACAATCAGATAAGAAAACATTGCATGACTCTCTTTACCTCAAACAGGTTCGATGCTTCATTGCCATACTGACTGGAAATGATTTCTGATTGGTCGCTGTACCACTTGAGTCCTCCCAGAAAACTATCTGCATCGAGGTCACTGACATCCAGCTCAGAGAGGTCAAGCTCAGGCAGGTCAGGGCAAAGGGGCTGGTCTTCACCAACCAGGGCAGCACACTGAAAGAGAGACGAGACGGTTGAGCACACATTTGCCAAGCTGTTTGACATCTTCATTCAGTGTTTGTGAAGAAATGAGTCCTCGGTTTCTCAAAAAGCCATGAATGGCATCATAACTGTTCAATTTAGTTATGATGACATGCAATGTAAGGGTCTGTTTGATAGTAGAATTGTTCAAATGGAATTCATCATGTTTTACCATTTGTTAACACTTACTTTGCATCATCTATGTGATCTCAAACACAAACGGTATCAACTGTTAACGGTGGGATCAACAGATATTAAACAATTTAATGTTGGTCAGGCTTCACAACACCTTGTATATGGACAGCAGTCTCGATATAAACATGTTACTGGAATACGCTTGCATATATACCCATTTATTTAATGCAAACAAAAGGCCTGCAAACTCTAATAATGATGAAGAAAATCAAATGTGAGATAAAAAGCCACTGCTTTACTTAAAAATGGCAAAATAAGGCAAACATCTCAAATCTAATTATTTTCCACTGCTTTTATAGATTTTTTTTAAACCAAAGCCCATGTTTTTTTCCATTGCTTTTTTTATATAATCATAACTAAAACTTGGCAAATGATGCTTTATCAGGTTTTTACAACAATATGCATCATAATATTTATCCAAATCCTTAGTTTCTTAAAGCAACAAAGGCATGCGTTCATTATCTCTAATAAATCTGACATAATAAGCAAATTAACCCTTTGGCAGTATGGCATTTGGGGCAGTTGTATTCAAGATTGGATCATTTTTAAAAAGGGATATGAAGTTACTCCCAATTTTTTGAGTCATTGAGCAAAAACTATTTAAAGGATCAAATTAACTATGAGAAATACTGAAAGCAAAACATTATATTTCCATAAATCAACTGAAATTAAACACGTTCCACATTTAATTATATCAGTTTAGCTGTCTTTATAGGCAAAACTTTTGACAAATTGGTGCACAGCATGCAGCACCATATCTCAGATCTCTGCACCTGTCCATTTGCACAGTATGTGACTGTGGTAACCAATAACTCTTCCTTTATTTGATTCATATGGACTGTCACTTTGATACATAATTGAGACCTGTGTGACTAGCATACAAAAGCTATCTTTTCACTACTAAATGTAGTATGCATTGTTACAAATTAAACATACTAACAACTAAATGAAGTGAACTTAAATCTAACAAAATTGCATATTTTTCAGCTGTGCACACAGCATTTGCTGCATTTAGGAAACCACAACAACATAACCAAGCAGAAAACAAACAATTCTGTGATTGGCTGAAGGAGGGGAGGGGCGGGCCGTCGTGGGGAAGAGCGCCACAGCCACGCCCTCTGGTTGGTCAGATACTGTACTTCATACCACGGAGTATGTTGGGAGTAAAATAGAGGCGAAGTAGAAGCAAAACCAAAAGCAGCTGACGGAGAGACTGTGCGCACAGGTGTATAGAGTTTTGACAAACGGCGCAGGCTGTAGTACAGTCATGCATTTAGTGAAAAGGCGATACAGAGAACAGTACAAATCTTTATTTTGTACAAATATTGCACGAAATGTTACCGTCAGCGCGTGTTAACCACTGATACCGATCCCAAATCCTATTACTCTGCTCTTCTCCCGGTAGCCTACTACCGACAGAAATGCCACAACAAGTAAACAAAATAAAAACGCGCCAGAGATTCTGTGCCAAAGAATCCCGCAGGTCAAACTTGATCACCGGTGTCTGATTTAGTTCAGATCTATTTATGACACAAATCCTGTTCTTCCGCTGTCACAGATGTATAGACGCAGGCAAAGCGGTTACATCCAATGATGAGCAAATGATAAAACCACATGCATCAAATGCTTCTGTTAAAGCCTTCTCCCTTTTCCTCGCAAAACACGGACACGCTTAATCACGAGCACATGCAGAGAGAGAGAGAGAGAGAGAGAGAGAGAGAGAGAGAGAGAGAGAGAGAGAGAGAGAGAGAGAGAGAGAGAGAGAGAGAGAGAGAGAGAGAGAGAGAGAGAGAGTATACTTGTGGGCACCTGGAAATGATATGATTAGAATTGGAACCGAGCAGCAATTTGCTGATTGTGTTTAGATGGATTTATGCTCCTACAGAGACGCTCAACTAACGTTTGAAGATGAATATAACAATAACGCAACGTGCGTACCTTGCAACATAGACAGGTGCCATAACAGCGCAGCGATATATTTCTATATAGTGAGTAAAAGTTTCAGCTAAGCATGCTGGAAACACTGCTTTATGAATATCTGAAATGGTTAAACCTGCAATAAACCACGACTAGATAGATAGATAGATAGATAGATAGATAGATAGATAGATAGATAGATAGATAGATAGATAGATAGATAGATAGATAGATAGATAGATAGATAGATAGATAGCACTGATAGTGTGGGCTATGGTAATAATACAAGTCCATATCTTACACTTCGCCGAGTGAACATGTCAAACACGTTTAAACAAACCTAAAATGTCCCGAATTGCAATGCTTCGCACTAAACGATAAACGCCATGCACAGCTATGCAATCGTTATCTTTGTATTACACTGGAGCAACGCTTAACCTTGCGATGAGGTCTTGATCAAATAAAGTGAACGATGTTCAGCAGCTTTTCTTTGCTTTACAGCACGTACATTGTCCAATAATAGACTAAATCCAGCAAGCGCTCCGCATGCATGCAAATAGCCTTCTCCGAGGCTGTCTCTGTGTTTAATAGGAAACTTTCGCTGTACGATACCTGACGCGAGAACATATTAGTAATTCCAGCACATCGGCAGTGGCACTAGGCTCTCACTGAAGCAGATACCTGTCTCATCATCACCTGCGTTACAGCGAGCGAGCGCACTCCATCCACGGGCATGTCAACGCGATTTCCCACGACAAGACATCCTAAGCACTGTTCAACTCCGACACAGCTTGAGAAAGCCGCACGCTATCACCAGATAAATCACTGCACATACAATTTCTGCCAACAAACTAGACTTTATCACAACCCGGTGCATTCCCGTGCATTCCGAGCGTCCGTGTCTTCCGCGCATCTTACAGGATTGGTCGACTTCGCATAACGGGAACTACGAGCGAAGCCAGTTTTGGACGCTTCCTGCGATCCGTCTCCTCCAAAAAAAAAAAAAAGTGCTTCAGCCCTGGAAAAAGAAGTTGCACATCAGATCTCACCTCTAGTTCTCTCCACAACGAATCCTGATTACACCTGTCCCACGCCATCCAGCCCCTGAATGACGGTACGGAAAAATAAAAAAGAAATCACGGGCAAAAGAGAATATCCACTCGTTCCCTCGCGCCCCTCACTGACAATGAACCGAGGGCACCTGTCTTACAACTGCTTTCCATCACATGACAAAGCTATTAAAAGTAGGCAGGGGAGTGACTCCCCTTCGCTGTTACTCGCCAATGACGTGCTGTAAGGAAGGAGGAGTTTGGCACGCGCGTAGTAAATCTTCCCCAACCATAAAACCACTCGCTCCTCTCAACATGCCTCTAGTAGCGGCTAGGGTTGGGGACCAAGAACTCGTGCTGTTTTTATAAATATTACCGGAACCGAATGGGTCTTATGACTTTTGGTTGCATTGCACGTGCATGCTTCCACCGATAGGGACTGGAGTGCGTGTTAAAATTATCTGGGCTGCGTTTCCCAAAAGCATCATAAGACTAAGTTGATCGAAGATCCATTGGTGGCAATGGGTCTACGATGTATTTAGGCTTTCCATGCTTTTGGGAAACGCAGCCCTGGCTGTTGAGCTGCGCCGCAACACCGCTGCTGAACACACAGCGTGCAACACACACTGACTAATGTAGTTCGATTCCCTATGAATGACTCTTGTGGTTCTTTTTAGTGAATCAAATATAAAACGCGCTCCCAGCGCAGTTCGATTCCCGAATAACACCGGTTGTTTTAGTATCAAAACATTGTGAATCATTTGGAGAGGCTACTGACAACGGGAATGATTTATTTCATTATGTCAGACGCGAAATAAACAACAAACGTGAAACTTCAGCTGGTATTGCTGTCTCATGTAGTTCAAACCTGTGAAATAATATAACATGCCATCAAAAAACGATTAATAATGAAGTGCTCAATTAATTTAGTCACCGCCTTGTTTTTTGGTTTGTTAAGTATTTTATGTAAGAATCGTAAAAGAACCTGGATTGTTTCTATTCGGAATGAACTGACACAATGTAACCTAGTTAGCTCATCTATGGTTAGAAAATCCAAATAAAAGGGAAAAAAGCAAAAGAAACATAAATGCTGTCTGTTTAGATAGCCTAAACAGGGGTCAGTCAGAGGGATAATTTACGACTCTGGCCGGACATTTTACCCATCAGCGCATCCATCAGATATGCTATTATGTTTTTTTTTCTTGCAAACAGCTTTCTCATTCGCCATATCAAATGTAATTATATTGGTACGCTTAAGAAAATCTTTTAATCCTAATTACTTTCGTTCACCGAAGTAAACAGTTGCTCTAGGCCTCTTTATTAAGCAAATCTGCGGCGGTATATCGTTCATCTCCGAGCAACGCGGACGGAAAATAATGTAAATAAAGACAGGATAAATGGGTTGGTTATATGAGAACACGGTCGATGAGTTGTGAGGACTGTGGTGGTTCACAGAATGCTTTGAATCTATATAGCCTGAGGCGTTTTCTTTACTCGAATGCTCCCAGTCAGGAGCGTGCATGCGGGGGTTGCTGGGAGCTCAAATACTGTTTCATGGCGTGTATATAAACGCCGGCCGACTGAGTGGGGACTGGCATCTTCATCTCGAGCTCATTGGATGTCGTGTCACATTTAGTACCCCCACCCCTCTCCCTTGCGCACGATTTATACTCTCAAGCAGCCTAGGCTAATGCTTCCATACATCGAGGCATCGCAAACGAAGCAACATCATCGGCTTGGCTGCTCTAGGAGAGTCATATCGGCTGAACAACAGTGTTTAAACGCCGGGGAGAAGCAGGTGACGAGGTGTACAGTGTCAACAGTTCATGTATACGCAACATAGACATAGAGAAAAGCAAAACAGGAGGTTTGTAGACAGTCAAAACAAAACGCAGCTCGACCAATGAATGATGACCGTCCACTTTTACGAGCAGCAAAAGCCCACTGTGTATCAGCTGCTTCTTCAGTTTTCATGACCAAAACATTGAGGAAAAGAGTTACAGTGCTGGCCAAAATTGATAGAACACCTGACAAATCTGAAAATATTGACCTTTTTCTTTTGCCTCCAAAACATGATTTAATTTCATAATGTTTTATGAAACATGCAGATGCACTGTATCAGTGCGCACCGAGCACTGAGATGCACTGAGCACTGTATCAGATGAAGTGAGTCGTACTGTTTTTATCCACTTTTAACTTTAATATTTGGCATGCCCACTTTTTGCAGCAATTACACATCTCTCTGGCATAGTGTCAATATATTGCCTGAGAACTTCAACACTAATGTGATCCCAGGTCTGGACTTTGAGGGGCCAGTCCATCATTTTCAATGCTCCGGCAGATTCCTTCCATCGCTGGTAGTTCTGGCAATAGTTTGTTTTATGGTATTGTAATGGACAATTCAAAAAAAAAAAATGAAACCTCTTAAATATGCCAAGTGTTCTAACAATTTTGGCCACCACTGCATGGTGAGGTATGAACAAATAATGGTTTGCAATACTGGTTTCTAATGAACGGAACCCTAGCGCAAAAATGAGGCTGTATTTTATATGTTTTGTGTGTGTGTGTGTGTGTGTGTGTGTGTGTGTGTGTGTGTGTGTGTGTGTGTGTGTGTGTGTGTGTGTGTGTGTGTGTGTGTGTGTGTGTGTGTGTGTGTGTGTGTGTGTGTGTGTGTGTGTGTGTGTGTGTGTGTGTGTGTGTGTGTGTGTGTTTCAGGAAGCTGATCCCATGTCAGTGTAATGAAGGCATGTGCTCTGTTCACAGGCGACCACACTTATCTCAGATGGTTCGTACATGGTAGTGTAAACACAATACTAATGCAACACATAAATGACACACTGATGCCATATTGTAATCAAGCCTGGAGCTGGAGGGATGAAAATAGAGTTGGTTGCTCATTGTATGGTAGTAAAGGCACGTGACTCCCTCTCTGTCCCTTTGCTTTCTGCTCTCTCTCTCTCTCTCTCTCTCTCTCTCTCTCTCTCTCTCTCTCTCTCTCTCTCTCTCTCTCTCTCTCTCTCTCTCTCTCTCTCTCTCTCTCACACACAGACAAGCTGCAAGCCTTATCTGATTTTTTCTCTTTATGGCAATTAAGAAATTGTGAGCTAAAAATACGGCTCTGTTGTGATTTCCTCTTAAATGGATTTTGATTTTTTTTCATTTTTCTTCCTCGTGCTGGTAGCTGAATGTTTCTGAGAGGAGGAGATATTCAATTCCAGATAGAGCTAGTGTACAACCTGTCACGAGTCTGTAGTTCATGGTGGCATGAAATATGTAAATGACCAGCATGCTTTGAACGTAAATGAACAGCCAAACTGTCAATGAACAAATGTCAAAAAGACACTATTCAGCTAAACCGAATGTATTCTGGAATTTAAAAATATACTTACAGATCAATGAAATAAAAGGCCATTTAGAGTACTTCAAAAGAGAAAAATAGATTTTGCACTTTCACTTTCACTCTTAAAAAGTGCACTTTGTAATGACGTCAAATTAAAAGTTTTATTTCAGAGCACACTCTAAATCACTGTTTTATTATTCTTTTGACATACTGTATTGGAATGTACATTACAGCTATGTTGGCTACGGCTTAGACACACCAGCTCTGTAAAACATTTATTAACGTGGACTCGGAGGCAGATTTGGGGCAAAGCCCCGGGAGCTTACCTTGCAGTTTTAAGGCATCTGTGCTTATATTTGCAAAGCTATTTTGTGGATATATATATATATATACTTCCCCAGTGTTTCAAATTCGATTTAAACATTCAATTTGCATCCAACTATTTTCTTTTATTTTTGTTTTATGATGATACTTTTGAATTATAATATACTTTAGTGTTCATATATGCTGGTAGACACAGATAGATGAAACACAGTGCATATCTGGTAGGCAAGTATATGTCGAAGCAACAAATGAACACATGACAAGTTCACTCCAGCTTTTTTATAGTTATTATCATTAGATCTCCTCGGCAAAATAAGAAAACCAGATGAAAGCAACCTGAGAGATAATACGAGGGCCTCTGAAATACACTTAACACTTAAGATGCATCACCTCACCACACAACGTACCACGGATACAATAAAACCCAAAATAATAGCAACAAATGGAAGACAGTTCCTCTGAAAGGAAGTCATCTTGAGAGAGGAATCAAAGAAAGCTATTCAGCCTAGTCTATCAGAACAAAAGGCTTTCTATTGACAAATTCAACCATTTCACAGGAGGTTTAGAGTGTGGCCGATTGCTACCTTGGAGGACCCGGTGTGTATTATTGCAGTAAATGGCATAGCGAGGCAGGGGCGTGCTAGCCAGGACTCGGCCATGACATTGGAAATAACAATGGCGGGACACAACAGCATATCCACACCAAGGACATAACTCAAGAGAGAAGTATGGGCTCAGTGGGAGAGCCCTGTGGTATTTTTCGAAAAGAAAGCTTGATGCACCGAAGCCTCCCGTGGATAAAAATACCACGGTCAAGCAGGAAAAAAACTGGCTCCGGTTACTTGTCAGAGCAGCATATGTGGCAAAAGCTCCCCATCTGAGGCTGTTATTACGACACGTTAGAATCACTATGCAGTCATGAAAGATGCATGCAGAAAAACATGAGTCTGGCAAGAAGACGAGCACTAGCAGGGATGTGTTTACAAGCTCCGAATGACATGCGTTTGCATGCGGGCGATATATTTTTATGACTTTCTCGTGATAGAATACGAAGGACTGTTCTCGAATGAGTGGAATTAAACTGATTGAAGCCACAACATCAAAACGGTCATACTTGTTATCAGCATTAAAATGGAGGAGTTGAAACGCATTAGCGGGCGTTCTTATGTAGTCCTGGTATGATTAGAACTCCAACGTCCTTTGTGAGAGAAGATGAGTTTGCCTCTCTTTGCTCGCTCAGCAGCGTCGGCATGCTTGAGAAGAATTGGGTCACTATTTGAGTGGTGCGCCTGCAAGAAACTCCATGTTAAAATCGTACCATGAAATGGTGAAAAATGGGGGAGGGGAGGCACACAGGTAGAACGTTTTAGAAATGTTATCGAAATGCGGCGTGCTGCTCGTGACCGGCCTAATTGCTCTTAGAACACGTGAGGAGAGAGGAAAAATTACATGTGAGTTGTTGGATTGCATACAGGCGAAAGCCCTTACAGTATCATAAAAAAGAGTGTATCATCATCTTTTTTTCCCCTTACAAAGGGAATATCTCCTATATGCCATGCCTTCCCCTAAATTACTATAGCGTACCTGGACTGCGAGGGGAGACATGCAGATTTAGTGCTTCTTAATATGCATAGATAGATCATGAAGACAGAAGATCACATGAATTCAGAGATGGCCAGGAGAGAGAGAGATGGATGGATATGGGAACGGGTGGCATCACAGCCAAACAGTGGATTGATAGAGTTAAGGAAGATTCTGAATAAAAATGTTGATGCCGCTATTGTATTGAAATGAACTTGCATGGTTGCTGATTCTCAAACTGTTCTGTGTGCGTTCATCACAGAAAAGACTGTTCTGGGCTGGAAAAACTGGTTCTGCTCCAGTGTCATGAACAATTTTGTCCACTTGTTGAATCTGACTGATTAGAAATATGATTAGAAAACCTGCTTTCTAAAAAAAAAAAAAGCACACTTTGGCATAGTTAAAAAAAATTGTGCTTATTGTGGAAAAACACACACACACACACACACACACACACACACACACACACACACACACACACACACACACACACACACACACACACACACACACACACACACACACACACACACACACACACACACACACACACACACACACACACACACACACACACACACACACACACACACACATGTGACCCTCTCTGTGAAAACCTAGCTAAAGTCATTTTTGTTGTGATTTGCTTTTTTCTACAAAAAATCATCCTTCTTGTGGTAAAGAACATTCTGTGAAAATTGAACCTTTATATCTTTACTATTGACTGAGTAAAGTCATGTCAAAATTAGGAATTATAGTGAAATTAATGGTAGAAATCAAACTTTGATGCTTGTTTTCTCATAATTAGATTTTTTGACTTTAGCCTGGATTTCACAGAGATGGTCACACACTCATATATATATATATATATATATATATATGTTAATAGCAATTAAAAAAAAGTGTATTATAGTTTATATTAAAAGCAATTTACTGAACCTTAGTGTTTTTTGGTAGACTTAAGTCAAACACATCTTTATAAGTAATGTCCTAATTTTATTGTCTTTGGAATATGATTGAAGTACTGCTGAAATTATGGTCACTTAAAATATAATTTTAAGGTCAATATTGTGTCATGCATTACATTTTGTTTTAATTGCATATTTGCTCATATTCATATACATTATATTTAAGCGAAGATATATCATTAGTGAGTTTAATTAGATGAGTAACTGTTGAGCTTTCAAGTAATGGTGTTAAAAACACTAACCATTCTAGGTTGTAGAATGCATGCATGAATTACTACATGAGCCCGTGGTTAATGTTAAATCGTTCCCCTAGTGGTTATCCACAGGAACCATTTTCATGGTGAGATGGAGTTTCTTTGACTTCAGTTTCGTTCTACACAGCAGTTCCCATGCCTTGGTTAACGAATATCTCTTAGGCAAGCCACTAATGTTGTGACACAAGAAGTCTATGGAGGATAGTTTGGTACATTAAAGTAGTGGAGGGAAGAGTGGCGGCCCAGTTGGCCTCAAAAGCAGTCATGCAGTAAAGTGCCAGCTCTACAATTCCTGTGTAATTAAGGTAGAGATGGTTGGGTGATTCGATGGTAGTGGTTTTCAGTGAATTTTTTGAGCTGACAAAATAAAGGGAGCTTAAATGAATGGATAAACCCAGGAAATGTTCTTAATACAGCACTTATGTGATCCAATAACTGACATTTGATACCCAAATGTATAATCTTTCTCAAAGTGTCTGAAAGTAGCGAGGCTTCTTTAGGATTTAGATTGGCTATATACTGATTCTGGTCAGAAAATGATCACAGCTCTAAAATGAAAGTCTATCACGTCTAACCATATGAAACAATGCTTTGAACAGTCTTCTTCAGAGGCGATTTAAGGATTTTAGTCTTAATGTGGGCTCAGACTGCTATCGAAGCATGAGCTGATGTGGTTTAGAAAAAAAATATATGTCTTGCCTTAAGTGCAAATGATTGTCAGTAAATGCATATCACCAGCAATGCTGTATTGGGTTCAATTTTATTTATCAATTTTACACTCTTTAACACACATTATGTATTGGCATTTAGGGTTCATTGAAGAACTTTTAACATCCATGGAACCTTATCATTCCACAAAGACTCTTCAGTCTTAAAAATAAAGTTTTTTTTATTATTGGAATTGACGGTTCTTCAAATTATTAAAATGTTCTGCACTCTAAGAAGAAAAAATGGTTCTTGTAAGTACGGTTCTCTGAACCACCAACAATATTGTGTTACTCCATAAAAAGTAACGAATTGTGTTACTTTTTGTGGAAAGTAATGCATTATGTTACTTTTGCAGGAAAAAAAATCATCACCTGGGCTTGTTTGCTTTTTAATAACCAAAAAAACAAACAGAAGTAACATTTTTGGTAACTACAAGGGTCCTTTCACACCAAAAGTGAAATTAACAAGCTTGTGTTCATTTATTTGCATTACTTATTTGAAAAAGTAATTCAGATATTTTAAACATTTTAAATTTAAACGTAATGCGTTATTTTACTAGTTACTTCTGATTATGTAACTCACATTACATTAATGCGTCACCCCCAACACAGTTTTTTTAAGACTGAAGAGACTTTTGTGTAATGGAAAGGTTCCGTGGATGTTCAAGGATCTTGAAAGAAACATGTTTTTGAAAGTGTAGAAAAAAAGGTTCTTCTAAGAACTTTTCACTTAAAGGTTCTTTTTGGAATCCAAAATGCTGTTTCAATGGCATCGCTTTTAGAACTTTTATTTTGAAGAGTGAACTGAAATAGAGAAATGTGAAACAGCTATAGTATGTGCAGACACACCCTATGCCATCTTTGACCAAAATCAGCTGGCTAAAGAGAGGAGAAATACTGAAATGTAAGAACTGGTAAGGAAGGATTTAGAGCTAAAGGTTATATTTTGAACCCATATTGATCCATATTTAGGCTTTTCAGATAAGCTGTCTGCCAGTGAACTGTGAATATTGTTTACCCGGCCCATAACACAATATCAAACTCGGTTAGTAATCATTCGGATGCAGTCATTGGCTTGGTAAGAGCTATATTCAGAAACAGTCCCTGCTTGATCTCCAATTCTCGCCGTCCTCTTGTGGAGGTCCATCACTTCATCCCTCTCTCCAGAGACTGCTGCGACCACCGGGAGGCTTGTCAGTACGGTAAGCAGGATTTATCAGCCAGATGACGCATGTAATTAGAGAGTAATTGGCACATCATCTGGACACGAGGAAAGATGATATACGATCAGCAGAGATATGCAAAAACAGTTACAATGTCTAGCGAACACAGAAAACAATGGAAGCGCTTTAAGAAAAGGTCAGATTTGTTAACATCAATGCAATTTGTTGATGTCAATTCATTAACATTACTAACAAGCAGTATGTTATATATATAACACAGAAAGCTTATTAGAAAGTGTTACTTTTAAAGTGCAAAAATGTTCCAGATGGAGATGTTTTCAGGACAATTAATTAACTGCTAAAACCCTCTCGAAACACTTCAGCAACCATATAGTATCGTCGCAGTGTGTTTTGCATGGGCGAGCACTTATATTTTCTTCCAACAATGTGAAATCTAGTTTGTTTTGCTTGATGCAGTTCAAAGCTGATGGGTGTAGAACTAATCGGTAAGCTCTCACTCCTTTGAAATGCAATAAGTATAGTTCATCTTATAACTCATTCACTCGCTCATTACTCATTCACTCGCTCGCTCCCCGGCTCCGTCCCATTCCTTTAAGTCATACATTTATTCATTTATTTACAAACTAAGCTTTTTATTTACTCCCCCCTCCACACTTGTGCACCCATTTACATACAAACCCACTTACATAACATTTCTATTCATTTATCTCTTCATCTATTTCCATTCTAATTCACTTACGCTCCTGGTCACTTACTTATGCTCCAATTTGCGTACTAAATGACATCTTTCCTTGCAGTAACTCGTTGGGTATTCTTAATTGCCAGCTTAGTTATTTACCCACTTATTTAGCCATGTCCCCTCGAGCCTCGAGGCTCACACAGCTCTTAAAACAATAGTTCATTAGAGCAAACCTCAGATGGCCTCCAGTTGAGGGCAAGGGGTGAGACAGTGAATTAGCATATAAGAGCGGTTCAATCAGACTGTGAACATGGTGTTAATCAGGACAAACGGACCATAGGGCACCAGCTACACAGCCCTGGACATTTATAGTCACATTTTATTGTACATGAAATACACTGAAGAAGAAAAAAATGGTGAAGAAGCAATTTGCACTCATAAATTGCTGGTACGTTTCACAAGAAATTACAAAGAATCAGCAAGTTACACAATTAATTAAACATAGATTTTTAAGTATAAAAATGTAAATTATTTTTTAAACATATTTCAGTAATCTTTGTTTTGTTGACAACTTTTAAAATTAAAAAATGTGTGTTAATTTAATTTAATAATTTAAAGCATCTGGGTAATAACATAAGTGTAAAAAGCAATATCAAATTTTGCTTACATATTGCTTAGTGTACACATTTTAATAATTTTTTACAAGGTTTTAATTATAATATATATATATATATATATATATTATAACATTTTTAAGTTATTAAAAATTATGAATACCATTCACAAACATTCTTAAATATTATATATATATATATCGTTTCCTGTTAATCTCACATTTTCTTTTCTCTCTCTCTCTGTATGTCCCTTCAAGTTGGTTATGTTGATTTTGCAGACAGACAACATTTTTCAAAGAATAATAAGCAGTGCAGTAGTTTTGTCAAAATATTTTATGCAATTATGTATCCATGAGTATGTCTCCTCAAAGATGTCAAGGTACAGTCAAATCATTGTACGAAGCGCATTGTTTAACACACACACACACACACACACACACACACACACACACACACACACACACACACACACACACACACACACACACAACACACACACACACACACACACACACACACACACATGAATGGCACACACAACACACACACACACACACACATTACACACACACACACACACTTTTGATTTTGCACCCCATTTTTTTTGCATTTTTCATGAGCTGAACTCACAAAAGGCCTATTTCTCTCAAATATTGTTCACAAATCTGTCTAAATCTGTGTTAGTGAGCACTTCTCCTTTGCCGAGATAATCCATCCACCTCACAGGTGTGGCATATCAAGATGCTGATTAGACAGCATGATTATTGCACAGGTGTGCCTAATGCTGCGTTCAAGTCCTCCTGGGACGTTCGTACTTACGAGTTGACAAGTCGTTATTACGACGTCGGGTATGTTCAAGTCACTTTGGTCGGAACAAGATGGTGATTCAACTTTCTACATAAAATGTAATGATTTTTTAAAACTCTACATCTATAAAATGATGAATGAAGAATGTGCATCATTGTGCATTTTTCAGTTTTTATTTCATTTATGAAGGCGATGTAAACAGAATAATTATATATTATATTATAATTATAAAATAATATAGTATTTTGTATGTGTAACTTATATAGTTTTATTTTATATTACAAAAAAATAATTGTTATTAATTTAAACAACTTTACTGACGCTGCATATTTTTAGTCTTTGGCTGCGTCCATTGCATCCGACACGTTTTTTCACTGACACACCCCCAACTCGGAAACTCTGGGCTTACAGAAAATTTTGAGTTTCCCACTCGTAATAACGACTTTATGGTGGCGTTCATGTGCATTCAACTCGTAAATATGATGTATCCGACATGACTTGAACGCACCATTAGGCTGGCCACAATAAAAGACCACTTTAAAATGTGCAGTTTTATCACACAGCGCAATGCCACACACTTTATTTTGATAGTCCACTTTATAGCGTTACTAAGACTATGTTTTAGGTCTGAACTACCAGATCCTGTCCTATTCTCTCGAGGGAGTCAAAAGGTGAGCCCTGGATCAAACAGATCTGAGAAATACTCAGACAGTCTGAGGGAAGAAAGTAAAAAGTGTTCCAGCAAAGCCTGGACAACAGAACTCTGGAGGCTCAGGGCTGATTTTTCGGGAAGGGGGTCATCGTTGTGAGGTGCTGATAACCTATGATAGCGACGGGGTAATTTGCACCGGGTTCCCCATCACAGCGGAGGTCCGGAGACATGCTGGGGCGCAGGCTACATAGCCGCGATGGTGCAGAAAATGGCTGGCAGAGATAGGCCGTTGTTTTTTTTCATCACATCAGTCAAGAGAAGGATGGAAAGCAGGGAGTTTGGGGATTAAGAGTGAAAGAATACTTGGTTTCAGGTCCGCTTTCTTAAACTCGTAGTGTGTGCGGCACAGTCTGAGACGGCAGAAGACGATGGAGACGAGGGGGAAGGGAAAAGAAGGAATAATTCTTTAGTCAGAGGGAGCCCATCAGTGGTTGGGTTTATGCGCGTGAGGGGGAAAGAGATAGCGGTGCGTGAGTCAGTGCGAGAGAGACCTAGAAAAAAGTGTGTGTGCACATGTGCTGGTGAGGGACAAACTAGGTCAGGGCTTCTTGATATTTACTGGAAGCATTGCGATGCAAAACATCCCATTTCACTTGTCCTTTCTATTTCTGCATATTTATTTTGCATTAGTATGTTAAGCTGGGACGATAAACGAATTCCACCCGATTCCAGGCGAGGAGCCCTAATTTAAAGGTGAAGTGAAAAGAAGCGCGTGAATCCACCCGAGGGACATTATATCTTTTTGTCTGTGCATGTGTATGGAAACAGTGTCGTCATTCCTTGACAGCGTGGAAAAATAAATACCTTACACGAGGGCATTTTCCTGGCTATTTTTAGCATCCAGACGAGTCATATCTTTGGGAGAATCTGTCATGCCATGTTCCTCTTCAATGGCATCACAAACTCTCGTGATCCCCTCATCTCACCCCCG
The DNA here is from genome assembly GCA_027422405.1 of Ptychobarbus kaznakovi. Classification (NCBI taxonomy): domain Eukaryota; kingdom Metazoa; phylum Chordata; class Actinopteri; order Cypriniformes; family Cyprinidae; genus Ptychobarbus; species Ptychobarbus kaznakovi. The sequence goes on along the minus strand of CM049798.1, from coordinate 28,870,066 downwards.
CCTGAGTCTAAAGTTTTCCCTTTCACCGACTGTCTGTGAATCACTTGATACCATCGGTCTGTAAAAGGTCTTGCAAGTTCAGCGGATCCCTTGTGATAAGGAAGTACACTTTAGCACACTTTAAATGTAATGTACAAACCCGATTCCAAAAAAGTTGGGACACTGTACAAATTGTGAATAAAAACAGAATGCAATGATGTGGAAGTTTCAAATTTCAATATTTTATTCAGAATACAACATAGATGACATATCAAATGTTTAAACTGAGAAAATGTATCATTTTAAGGGAAAAATAAGTTGATTTTAAATTTCATGGCATCAACACATCTCAAAAAAGTTGGGACAAGGCCATGTTTACCACTGTGTGGCATCCCCTCTTCTTTTTATAACAGTCTGCAAACGTCTGGGGACTGAGGAGACAAGTTGCTCAAGTTTAGGAATAGGAATGTTGTCCCATTCTTGTCTAATACAGGCTTCTAGTTGCTCAACTGTCTTAGGTCTTCTTTGTCGCATCTTCCTCTTTATGATGTGCCAAATGTTTTCTATGGGTGAAAGATCTGGACTGCAGGCTGGCCATTTCAGTACCCGGATCCTTCTTCTACGCAGCCATGATGTTGTAATTGATGCAGTATGTGGTCTGGCATTGTCATGTTGGAAAATGCAAGGTCTTCCCTGAAAGAGACGACGTCTGGAGCATATGTTGTTCTAGAACTTGGATATACCTTTCAGCATTGATGGTGCCTTTCCAGATGTGTAAGCTGCCCATGCCACACGCACTCATGCAACCCCATACCATCAGAGATGCAGGCTTCTGAACTGAGCGCTGATAACAACTTGGGTTGTCCTTGTCCTCTTTAGTCCGGATGACATGGCGTCCCAGTTTTCCAAAAAGAACTTCAAATTTTGATTCGTCTGACCACAGAACAGTTTTCCACTTTGCCACAGTCCATTTTAAATGAGCCTTGGCCCAGAGAAAATGCTTCTGGATCATGTTTAGATATGGCTTCTTTTTTGACCTATAAGTTTTAGCATGGCACGGTGGATTGTGTTCACCGACAATGTTTTCTGGAAGTATTCCTGAGCCCATGTTGTGATTTCCATTACAGTAGCATTCCTGTATGTGATGCAGTGCCGTCTAAGGGCCCGAAGATCACGGGCATCCAGTATGGTTTTCCGGCCTTGACCCTTACGCACAGAGATTGTTCCAGATTCTCTGAATCTTTGGATGATATGCACTACTTCAAACTCTTTGCAATTTTTCTCTGAGAAACTCCTTTCTGATATTGCTCCACTATTTTTCACCGCAGCATTGGGGAATTGGTGATCTCTTCCCATCTTGACTTCTGAAGACACTGCCACTCTGAGAGGCTCTTTTTATACCCAATCATGTTGCCAATTGACCTAATAAGTTGCAAATTAGTCCTCCAGCTGTTCCTTATATGTACATTTAACTTTTCCGGCCTCTTATTGCTACCTGTCCCAACTTTTTTGGAATGTGTAGCTCTCATGAAATCCAAAATGAGCCAATATTTGGCATGACATTTCAAAATGTCTCACTTTCAACATTTGATATGTTATCTATATTCTATTGTGAATAAAATATAAGTTTATGAGATTTGTAAATTATTGCATTCCTTTTTTATTCACAATTTGTACAGTGTCCCAACTTTTTTGGAATCGGGTTTGTAAATCATATAGTGTAAAGCAGTATCCTTAAGGGCAAACTGAATGTAAGGTTTTCAGACACATAATGGCACTGCACAATTACTCACTTAAGTAGGATTTGAGTGTATCTTTATATTTCATTTAATGTAAATTGTCTTTGAAGGAAAATATGCACAAAGTGTACTTGCAAATGTACTTTTAAAACTGTACATGTTTTAAATCTGTTTGTAATACACAATTTAGTACAAAAATATGTGATATCAAATAACATTACACTTTAAGGTGAATGGCCAAAGTTTTTATTTTAAGTTTAATGTCAAGTACAGTTAAAATGGTAAATTATTCAGAATTGTACAAAGTGCACGTTTTAAAAGTGTTAACGAGAGTACACTTTCATGACTATGTTTCTGAAGACAGTGTTCTTTTATTTCATTAATATTGTATTTACTGCGAGTACATATAACATAATATATAGTTTAAGAATTGAAGTACACTGTGAAGTACACATTCAATAATAATAAACACACGTCTATTTCACAAGGGATGTATGCTCTCTATCTGTATTGGAAAAGCTGCTTTTGAACTCTTCTTCAAAAACAGCCTCAGGAATTGTCCTTTTTTTCACAGTTCACAGTTGTTTTCTGTTCATCTAATAGCAGCTACTAGCATTTCCAGGCACAGAAAGTGGAAAATCCTATTTTCTAGCTTCATGTATGATAACGGTGGAGATGTGTTGGTTAGAAGAAAAGGCTGTCAATAATATGTCATCAGCAAGTCCAGACGGAAGATGCAGATTTGTTTCAGAATGTAGAATAATACATGGAATGGATTTAAATATGTTAAACTGGGCTGAGCTTATTTCACTCATATTAGTATCTAAAGGCACAATCAAAAGAGTCAATAATTTCAACTGGATTTTATGTGGGCCCAGTTAAAACCTATATTCCAATAAGAAACTCATATACCATTTTCCTCCCACAAAAGGCCTCCTATGTATTGCGTGTTCAAAGGTGGTGTGCTGCAAAAATAATGATGGCACATTTTTAATAAAGCCCACATGTGGAAGGCACTACTGCGTTTGTTTATTAATTCCCGCTGATTCTTATATGAACACCGTTAGGTTAATGACACAGGTATTTTACGTAATTGGATTTTTATTACACCCCATAAGCATATAGATATTAGTTAGCAACAAAACAAATCAAGCTCCCCATCCACCCTCACAGGACATCATCAATGAGTCCTTAAATAATTCATAATACAACATATTTATGGGATTTTGTTCTTCCGAGCTACACAGGATAGTGTTATAATTCAGTGGATGTAGCACTCACACGTACACTCCTTTTGAAGTCGAAGGATCAAATAACCTCATTTCTCGTGAAAAGTTCAAGCAGAAAATGTACACTTTTAAAGTGCATTAACTGGTCACAATTAAATAAATAAAGATAAAGTGCGAGAGAGTTGATGGGAAGTCATCCCTATTCAAGAAATGATATCAAATAATAGTGGAAAGATTTGAACGCCTGTCAAGTTGAAGGCTGAATCTAAAGTTAATCTCCTATTCAGGATACAGTCATTTTGAAATGAATAGTAAATGCAAAGCCAGCGAAAATATCTCTAGACTATACAGTGGTTCTGATTCAGAGGATGGTGACAAGACAAAAAAAGGTGAATATAAGAGCAGTATGCAGATTTCAGCCATCGTGGGGCCACTTTCTTTACGAAACTCTTTTATGCTAATGCTGCCTAATTCATTTGGACGTCAGCAGGGTCCATACATATTCTGAGCCAGTGGACGCGTTGGGTCTTTTTGACTTCTACTGCTGACCGTCAGCTGATTTTCAACTATATTAACGTTATATGTAGTAGCTATGGCAGTCTGTTTCTGCCATGGGATAAAAAAAAAAAAGATAATTGCAGCTTTTATGTCTCGCAACTCTGAGTTTATATCTCAATTCTGAATTTTTTTCAGAATAAAAGTCCAAAATTGCGAGTCTCACTATTTCATATTTCTTATATTAACTACGAGGTATAACCGTAGAACTGCGAGATATGAACTTGCAATTCTTAGAAGAAATGTCAGAATTCTGATAATTGTGAATTTACATCTGGCAAATCTTTTTTTGTTTTCCAGAATTTTAAGTTTTACATCTCACAATGCTGTTTCTTGTTTCTGCCACAGAATACAAAATAAATAAAAATAAAAAACATAAGTGCAACTTTTTTCCTGCAATTATGAATTTTTAACTCACAATTCTGATTGTTTATCCTCAAAATTGTGAGAAAAATGCCTGAATTGAATTCAGAATGGCAAGATGGCTGCAATGCTGTTTTATGGAATAAAACAATGGAAAAAAGTTAATTGCAGTAATTTTTACATCTCACAATTCCACCTTTTCTTATTTTATCTTACAATTCTTGTAAGATAAAACTTTATGTCTCCCAATTCTAACTCCCCCCCCCAATTTAGAATTGCTGTATAAACTCAGAACTGTGAGAAAAAAGTAATAGAATTAAAAGTTGAAATTATAATTTTTTTTATCCCATCACTGAAGCAAGCTACCATAAATATTCTATAACAGACTAGAGTTAAAATTATAATAAAGTGCTTTATATGTGCTTTAGTATGTTAGTCAACATGTAAAAATAAGTGTACTTCTTTAAAGTATGGCCAGATAATTAAAACATGATGACTTAAAATGTACTTTAAAGTTAAACTTTTTATTTTACATAATTGCAAAGTACACTTTTTATGTATTTTTAACCATATCCATGAATGCGTACACTCTTTACGTATACACTTAAGTGGCCTTTTATTAAATTAATATTATATTATCTGCATGTACACTTTAAAAAATATATATTTACTTTTAAGATTCGAAGTACACTGCAAGTGCACATTCAATACAATTAAGTGCACTTTTCCCCTATAAAGTATGTCTGTGCTATATTTGAAAAGCTGCTTTTGTAAATTTCATGGAGGAAATGTATTTTCTGTTCATCAAACAGCAGCCATTTCCAGCCAAAGAGAGCAGAACATCACGAGCTCTCAATATGTACCAGCTTTGACTACAAAACACATGCCATGAATGTCCATGAGGGCCATCTTCTCATCCATATCATAATGATTACGTGAAGTGTTGTCCTTAGGAAAATGAAGAAATAGCAGCACGCGTGTGCAGTGACATATTGCAAATAGAGACGGACAGATTATTTCCATTGACACGTTGCAGTGCATATGAAGAGGCATTGCATGGCCAGCAGAGCTTCACTGGGCATGCCAGTATACTTGGCATCACGTGGGAGCCAGCTGGCATCTCAGTCTGTGCCCGTCTCTAAAAACCTGTGGGGAACAGAACCTTAACATATATGAGAGTAGCCTGGCAGCTTCAAACCCCATTATAAAAATACCAGTGCCTTGAGTGACTGTTCTATTTAGTGATCTTTGCCTTGTACAGTGTCTATAAACCCAGGCAATGAAAACAGCCACATTAAGCCCTTCTGGGCTGGACACGGTGTTGTGCGTATAAAGCGATTGGCAATTAAAAGGAGCAGGTAATGTAAGATAGTGACAGAATAGATTGTCAGTTTAATATTTTGGATGCCTGAAAGATCATTTAGCCTGTCATTAGATATCACCGGCATAAAGTTCAGCTCTTGTGCCTTCAAAAACGACACTTTTCCATCTTCCATTTCTGTGCGAAGCATTGATAATACAATTGGACTGGGCTCAAAACTGAATCCTCTGTTCCATATCTGAGCTTATTCAAACAGCCAGGACAAGGAAATAATCGACAAACCAAACATCACTTCCATGCGCCATGCTTGCCTTCCAACGTATCAGCCAGATAATCGTGTAGAAAAGGCAAGAAGTTTAACAAAGATAACTTCAGCTTACTTGCACATTGTTGCAATTCATTTTTGTTTTCTCTTGCAAAAAACAAGTGTATTGAATGTGCAGTTGTAGTGTACTTCAGATCTTTAAAGTACACAAAAAACTAAACTGGCAAATTATATAATATTAATGAATTACCTTTTAGGGATGCACCAATGTATCGGCTAATAATCGGTATCAGCCGATAAAAGCAATTATTTTCACTATCGGTAATTGTCCAATGTTCAAAACAGCCAATTATATCCCACTCATACTGAGTATGAAGACATCTCATGGTGAATTTATGACTGTTGAAGATAAAGTAACAATAACTCAATAAAAGTTTGACCCTAAAAATGAACCGTAGTTCAAGGCAGGGTTGCCAGATCCATGGTTTTTCCTCTACACCAAAGATAATTTGTAGCGCGCCTCCCATCCAATAATCGCAAAGTGCTTTGTTACTTCTGATAAGAAACAAAGTATCATCTTTCAAATCCTGTCCATTCCATCACAAAATTTAAACAATAAATGGCATTTTGAGGATTTTAAATATAAGGTAACATATCGCTGTAGCACCTCAGTTCAAGCTGCAGTTTTTTCTTACACTTTAATAAAAAAATGTAGCATGAAAAAACATGAATAAACATCAGAAGGTATGTTGAAAGATAAAGTACAACATTGCATTTAACTCAGGAAAGTTATCCAGTGTTCAGTTCGTTAGCTATAACAAAAACACAGAAGAAGAGCTTATTCACTTTTAATTAAACATTTCAGTTTTTATTTGAGTGTTATATATGAAAATGTAGCAGTTATAAATATAAAATAAATATAGCAATAATAGCAGTTGAGCATAATAGTTTTGTTGATCATTTTAACCTCTAAAACTATAATAATGTACCGATTGAGAGGGCTCCTTGTATAGTTTACAGCATTTGTTAGGAAAGATATTTTTGTTCCCTTAGGAAAATCAAACTATCGATATCGGCAGATATAATTATGAATAATCGCTATCGGTATCGGGGGAGAAATTGACAAAACACACAAAAAAAATACTAAAACTTTAACAAAAATGATAGCAAAGATAGAATATATAACAATAAAACCGCATGCTAATTATTAATAGAAACTTACAAAATAAATTTACACTGACTATCCCACATAAACGTGAAAATAAATGTATTTGCAGCACAAAGCAACTGAAACTACTCTTCCGCGTGCAAATGTGCTCCAATCATTCAGCTTCACTCCCTCCTCAGACTCTTAAATGTCTTTCTCCTTTTCCCTGGTTAATATCTCAATTACCTCTTTCAGGCCCTCATCCCGTTAAAACCTCTAGGCTGTCATTATTACATATTCATCCTGCCAACATTACTATTCAATGTGATTCTCAATGGCCATAAAACAACAACTGCTTGTGGGCTCATTGTGACATTCTCACTAGTGCGCTAAACCTGGGGCCGGTCTGAACGCAGGCTCTCCTGACACCCCCTTATGACTCCAACAGGTGGGCTCAGCAAAAGGGCAAAGGATGGTATGTTGCCTTTCAACTAAGGCAACCTTGTGACGGCACGCAGCCACGAAAACTGTCAGATATACCAGCCAACCATTGTCCTCCTCTCACACCGTGCCATAAATAGGTCAATGTAAATGGACGTTTTTAGGAAAGCAACTTCCCTTTTAGGAGCCAGAAGAAAGGGAGGGTGTGGGATGTCGTCGTTTGTCATAGAGAAAAAAGGAATAATTCAAATTCACCCGGCGACAAGCTGCTACTATTCTTCGCCTTGACGATCTTCTCTAACTATGTTTGCGTTCCCCATTGAAAATGACTGTAAAAACAGCACGCCAGTGTGATACCACGATAATACGCTAATATCCTCCTCCTGCCTCAGAAATGAGTATGATTCATCGTTTCACAGTTTAGTGACTGGGGGAAATAAAAAAAAGATTGCTCATTGGCTTATGAGTCATATGCAGCCACTGTACTCTTCCCCCAACCAGAAATAGCATAACTGCCTAAATACAGTCACAGAAAAGAGGACACGATTTATGTGATGTCAAAACTGTTGTCACACTGGATGTTCTTTGCACTTTAACATTACAGAGTAACGTGACTGTTGCTCTTCAGTACTACGACTATAAGCATTGACACAAGTGTGAGGCTAGTTAAGTTGTTTATATATATATATATATATATATATATGTTTTATGCATGCAGAATATTTTATTTGACATAAATAAATTTGTCCGTGTTTCACTCCGTCTCGAATCGCGCTCACGGAAAGCGCTCGAGAAACAGTGTCTCTTCCGCGGCTCGTTATGCTTTCAACTAATTTTTTTGTCTTGAGCAAGAGACTTTACGGCAATCACGTTACATGATTTGACTGATTTTTACGTAGAAAGGGCGACAGCACCGCATTACAATAAATTATCATTCATGTTTTCATAGCCGCTGGCCAAATAAAAAAACAAAACTAAAATGAAATCATCTTTGAGAGCAAGGGGCCCCCTGTTGTTTCAGGGGCCCTACGCAGCTTGCGTATACTGCGTATAGTAAGGATCGGCTCTGTTCTCAAACCTATCCTGGAGGCCCCCCTGTCCTGCATCTTTTATATAACACACCTGATTCCACTCATCTGCTCGTTAGTAGACACTGCAAGAACTAAATTGGGTGTTTCTGATTAGGGAGACATACAAAATGTGCAGGGCAGGGGGGCCTCTAGGATAACCACTGCACTAAACTATTTTAAATATGCTGAATTATTTATAAATATTTATCAAAATGAGATGTTTCCTAGGCAATTAACTGATACTTATATATATGTAAGTATTGTAGTACATCAAGTTAATCAGAAAACTAAATGAACATGTGGATTACATGTCAATTGTCTCAAATAAATGTGTTATTATTATTATTATTATTTTTTTTTATTTCAGTTAATATCTATTTAATTTTAAGTAAAAGCAATCCTTTTTTTCTATGGAAGGTTAGTCTGGTTTGACCACCGAATGCCCTCGGTTTAAATGTCAGCGGTGTGACTGCCAATGAGCCAACACTCGGTGATGCCACATCAGGAGACCGTGAGGCATGCTGGCCGTTAAAAATAACCCTTGCTGCATAAAGAGTACAACATTAGATTCCAGATAGTGGCACACTGTGAGATCAGTCCACCATCAGGACACCGTCTAACTCTCCCAGCACTGCATCTGAACCCGTTTATATCTGCAAACTCTGAGGATGCTGATTCTGGGGAAATTTGAGCAGCGCTTTACGTATCACTTTTATAGCATGAATCTGTCTGTTCAGAAAGAAATAAGTGGGACTAGGATTGCAGGAACATGTTTATCTCGTTCAAATGTAAGCTTACTGTCATAACATTCAGTAGCATTGCTGTTCACATTATTTATTAAAGTAAAGTTGAATACACTTATGAAATATGGATATGCCAAGCAAAGCCTTCTTAGAAAGACAGATTGTTATGATGTGCAACTGTTAACCAGAAAGGCTGCTAGTTTTGTATTTGGCTTTTTCTTTGGTTTGGTAAAAACATTGGATTCATTGAGTCTTTGCAATATATATTCATACATATGCACATTAATATTGACTCCTGAGTTTAATTGCAAAGAAAAACCCTTAAAAAGTTTATTCAAGTTTTTTTCAAATGTGCTAAAAATAATATGTACAATTTCCATCTACTTTTTATGTACTTTTCTAAAATTGTACTTAAGTGTACTTGGTTTAAACTGTTATGTATACAACATAGCCTACTTGTACAAGTACTGTATGACATATTAAAAACTTTAAAATGGCTTATTTTTGGTAGTACTACAGAATTTGTTTCATTTATATACTTACATGTTCAAGTTTATAGCAACAAGTCAGCTTTGAGCTGTAATATCTTGGAGTGAATAGTACATAGAAATGAACCTGATCTTTTTTGTACACAGTGTTATCAACCCACACAAGAAACAGATAAACATTGGGCTGTTTTATTGACAATTCTTCCATCACGTGAGCAAATTAGAAGTATAATGTGAAGTTCTCTTAAAGAAAACTATAGTTTTATACATTTATGGGCCAAATGAGCCCAAAAGAAGTATCAAAATAGTACACTTAAAAGTATGCTACTATAGTAGATTGATTTTAGGACACTTTTCAAATAAAGTATACATGGGAAATATACTTTAACTTAAGTTTACTTTAACTTGAAGTATATTTATTTTTTGTGTAATGGAAGATAAAAAAATAGCTGTTTTCCAAAACCTCTAGAGCTGCCAGACAATATTATAATGCATCTTAGACACATGCTATCCTAGATGTTTTTTCTTTTCTTATGCTGCCTTCATTTTCTATCAGATTTATCATAAATATGTGTTTCCTTGTTGGAAATTGGACATAAACGGCCTCTTGGGTTAAATTTACGACTAGGAAACAAAGTTGGGCAGGCCATTAACTTAAAACATCATGTGTATATATAACATTTTGATGCATGCTGTATGTATTTTACACAGCAAAAACAGCATTTATTTGACCAAAATTCTAGATTGCGTGATTGTATACAGTAGTGTGAATAATATTTATACTGTATGGTTGTCACAATCCATTGGACATCATCTAAATATATTCAGTGCATTTTGACTTTAACAAGATTTCCCCCAAAAATAGGTAAGAATGAATTCTGTTCTTTCTGACAACAAAGCACTTGAATACAACAAACTCATAATTAAAATGATAGAAATGGAATGTAGGACATTTCTGACAACCTATGAAGGCAGTATTAATAATTCAATAATTAACCCATTCAACAAGCTCAGCTTAAATAAATAAATAGAAGATGATTGGAATATAATATTAACTATACAGTATTTTGTAAATTATTTTGTGCATTTAAGTTGATGCTTATTGCAGTGATAGGTGACATGCTCATGTTAAAGTCTACTAAAATGTTTCTTCTTAGAGCATTTGTGTGGCGAGAGTGTTCCAAATCAGTCACTTCTAAGTTCCGTGCCAGTTAGGATGCTTCCTTTGTTAGGCAGTGAGAAGCTCACTGGGTTTTGGAACAGATCCCTAGTTTGGCACCGAGCAAAAGGAGGTAATTTGGCACAGGTGGACACATTCTTCTCACTTCGCCTGCGCAATGAGCTTCAAGATTCAGATCTTCTCTCTTTTTCCCCTCAATAGTCTTTGTCTCCTTTGTTAGGCCTTTGCAAAACAAGTCGGACCACTTGCAGTCAATTATCTGCCGAGGTGTTTGACCGCCTTCATTATAAGCGATCCCAGCAGCTCGGAGAAGGCTTAGAATGAGCTGGAAGTGAATTAACGCTGAACAAAACCCCCAATTCAGCAGAAGCCAAAGAAAGAAGTTTTAAATAAAAATCGGAGCAAAAGAGAGCCGACATTCACAGATAAAGCCGAATCCAGAGCCCTTTTCACTGGCTTTCTCTCCCTCTCATTCCTCCCTATCATATGGCCGCTCCTTTACTGTGCTGAAGCTGGAATTGCGAGTGCGGTGCTTCCAATACCTTTTTTGTAGCGAGGTTAATTACTGGCGAGGCTTGAGAAAATTACATTCTCAAAATAAAGTATTATGATTGGCTCTCCACTGGCTATTTTAAGTCGTGCATGCTTTTTCATGCAAGATTGCTAGGAAACCAGATTTGCGGACTTGTCCAATATCATGTAACCTCATTTACAGTCCCTATTAAACGCATCATTCTGACATGCAAATTGCCTTGCTTCCTATCCCCAAAACACCATTTAATGCCACTGAGATTAAGTTACTCCAGCAAATGCGGCGTATAACATGCTTATTTTACAAAAACAGTCAAGGCTTTTTTTGTTCTCACAGTGAATCATTGTGTGTTGCTTTCACACAAATTAATCTAGAAACTTGACATTTCAAGGTGGAGTGGGACTTCTTTGATTAGCCTTAAGCAGCAACACTAATTGTAAATGTCACAATATGGCTTCCTTGAGCTTGCATCTGTAAGGCGAGCTTCAGTCTGTCTTGGCAACGTGCAAGAAAAAAAGATTGTGGAAAACAGTGATATGAGTTTATGTCAAAACAGTTTATGCAATGTCCCTTTCGCTTCCTGTCTTTTCTGACACACAAACAGGCTGAAATATTCCACATGAGCAGCAAACGTCTGATGTTGTATGTTGCACTTCCAGTCAAATGCAATGAAAACATTCACACGGACATCATGATTCAGAGCTTGTAGGCATCATGTCCACATAACTCACAGTCTTTCATACAACACGTTTTATATACACAGCAGATTTAATATGCTTGAAGTGAAAGCCTTTTTACACGTAATGCAATTGATGGCCCGCATGCACCATATATGCATGGCTTCCCCTCCCCCATCGAGGAAGAAAATGTCACATGCACATATTTTACATGAGTAATGATCCAGTGCAGGCGAGAGCTGTTTGTTTGTACAGTTTAACCTGAGCGCTGACCTGAAACTCTGGCCTATGCCACGCTATCAGATTTGGATTCGATAGCATTGCACTTGGAACATCCTTCATATATTTCTGAGAGCTGGGTTTGCACATGGAGAGCTTAAATGGTTGCACTGGTTCAGAGGTTTGTCTGAATAACTTATTTGGAGCCGTCATGTGAAGCCTGCACATGAGTGGTTTTACAAGTGCAAGAGGAAATTTGTTAATATACAAAGATTAATGAATACCGGCTTTGCATTCAATGTGACTTATGGCTCCTTGCCTACAATGCACTGTGCCAAACCTGGTGAAAAATAAGCACACTTTAGCATACCTTTAAAAAGAATACTTATTACAGAAATAATAGACTTTAAAAGAATTATGCTTAATTGTGGACTGAATGTAATGTCTTTGAACACTTAACTAGTTTTTATCTGCAAAATATAATAGATTTAATTGATATTAAATTAATTTAGCTGAACTTTAGACAGCTTTTTTGATACACTTAAGTAGGACGTATGTAATTTCACAATTCTATTGTCTTTGAAATATGGTTTAGGTACTACTGAATGTACTGACAATCATTTATGTTAAACAAAAATATGTATAGTAATGTAATTTCTGTTGAAGCTTCATATTTAAATATATTTGAAATTACACATTTGCAATGATCAAGTTGCAACTTTAAAATATATTAACTTTAACTGTAATGCTGAATAACACACTGCAGTTAATATTATAATTAAGTACTTTACATGTGCTTTAGAATTTTAGATATAAAATGATGTAAAAAGTGGGCAGCCAAATGATGTAAAATGTACTTCTAAGTAAAACGTATAAAGTGCACCTTTTAAGCATACTTAAGTGTTTTAAGAAACATAGCCATGCAAGTCTGCAAGTACAGTTTTTTATATACATTTAAGATTTGAAGTATACTATAACGGCACATTCAATACAAGTATGCATACCATTTTAAACAAGGAAAACACTGTCATTGTAACAGCAGATTAATTATTTATGCACAACAACATGTCAACTCACAATCAGTGCATTGTCAGAAGGCGGAAAGAATGTGAAATGAAAGATTGTTATAATTGATTCCTAAAAATCTGAAGTCATTTGGACACAGAAATGGAAATGAGGGCTAAAACAGAACTGGTATCTTGTAAAAAGAGAAAGCATGGACTATGTGCTAAATGGCTAACTAGTTCATTCAATAGTTCATAATACTACATAATACTAACACTCTTAAAATAAAGGTTCTTCATTGGCATTTATGGTTCCATGAAGAGTCTTTAACATCCATAGAATATTTCCATTGCAAAAAAAAAAGTTATTTATAGTGGAAATAATTTCTTAAAATTCTTAAAATCATCTAATGCGATAAAGGTTTTAAACTGTTCAGCGAAAGGTTCTTTGGGAAAACAGAAAAGGTTCTTCTATGGCATGGGATAGTTATATACCTAATGCAATTCTCCTTGTCTTTGGCCTCAGATTTATGTTTGCCGTGTTGTAGCAATGCAACATTGGCCATTTGAAGAAGAGTGTCGGCTATGAGAAGGAAAAGTGGGGAAGATCTGGTTCTAAGAGCCCCATTTGTCTGAGACCACCCTCAGATCATCCCCATTAGCTGCTTGACACTTGGGACGGATGACACCTCGTCTTCTGTACCTCCTGGAGGGTGTCATGACCACACACCAGCCCAGACGCTAATGATAAAGGCTGAGTAATTGGTGAGAAAAGTAACACCATGTTGAGACGCCAACTTCTGTGTGGATTGCAAGAACAAAGTTTCTGCCTCTTATATTTTAACACTTTAACATCGTACTCTTAATTACTCGTCAAAGCCGTTTATTGGATCATTAAGACTTAACTTGCAGTTAATCATTAGCTTTTATTGTTAATTCCTTTTTACGACGATGATGAAACCATGACAATTATTTTCTAAACTAGCCTGTTAAATATAGTGAAAACCATATATAGTATTTTTAGTAACTTCACACTTCAATTAAACACACACATCTCAAACAAAGTAACACATTAACTTTTCAATCTGCATAGTTTCTAAGCACCACTACCAAGAATCAAAGCATCTTTGCATAAACATAGTTCTGGGAAGTGTAGTCTATTTCAGTAGCTTTTGCCTGAAATCTCGAGAAATTCCAGTAAGTAGTTTGAATCACGTTTATTTCTTTGTATTTAAGCCTGTGGCATGTGACTGACCTCTCAGAGTTCATCAGGCAATCAAGTGTGTTCAGTCTCAGGTACAGTAGGTGTGACCCAAGTAATGGAGACTTTCTGCTATTACATTAAGCAAGAGACTTTACGGGATCGTTCACCCAAACATGAAAATCATCATTTACTCATTCTCCACATAAGAAGATATCATGTTTTGTCAATACAATGAAATTCAACATGCATTCTAAGAAAAGTCTATAAAAATATGGCACAATATGCTGAGTTAATATGAAGGAATTTTTATAGGAATTTTCATATGATTTCCGACAGTTTTACCCGTATTTTGAAATGTGTTGCATTGAGTTTTCTTTTAGTGTTATTGTTGTTGTTGTTGCCTTTTTTATTACATTGCTCTCTGGAATACTTGATTCTGATCGGTCAGTCGCAATATTACAAGGTGTGTTATTCCCCGATAACAACCGTCATCATTAGCAGCGCCAAATAACACACCGCTCATCTGGGTCTTTGGGGCCGGCGCTTCTTTCACTTCTCTTATATCCAGTTTTAGGAAAAAGTTAAGGCCAAAATTATACTTCTTCTTTTTTTTACGCGTACATTACCTATTCGTTAGCGTTTAATATTCTTAAAACAAGAGTATTTTACTCACCCCACTGGCAGATCATTTTACTTGTTTTAAACAAAATGCACTTAATTTAGTTTTTTGTTTTCTGGAAACAAGACTAAATATCTTAAGTCGTTTTGCTTATCTAGTAAAAGTATCTTGATTTAAGAATTTGTATATATTTTGACTAGAAACAAGACAAAAATACTAAGTAAGGTCAGCCATTTTTTGCAGTATTGCCAAATTGAAATACCTCTCGTGGCCTAACGGGGCCAGTGTTTGCACAATTTCTCGCAACGGGGTTAAAATCCATATAAATATCTTTGTATTTTTTCATGCTACAGATGTACAATTGAGGATATTTTCTAACCTCTTCACACAATCTCTCGTCTGTGGGCCTCCAGTCCAGTGTCGCTGTAGCTAACCAGCAGTCCGGTTTGTTCTGGCCTCCAGTCCAGTGTCGCTGTAGCTAACCAGCAGTCTTTGTTCTGTCGGCTACCTTGTGAATCGATACCGGCCTCCAGTCCAGTCCTGTAGTCCAGTGTCGCTGTAGCTCTTTCTTCGGCTAACCAGCAGTCCGGTTTGTTCTGTTTATGCAGTCTTTCTTCGGCTTGTGACGATACCGGCCTCCAGTGTGTCGCTGTAATCGATACCGGCCTCCAGTCCAGTGTCGCTGTAGCTAACCAGCAGTCCGGTTTGTTCTGTTTATGCAGTCTTTCTTCGGCTACCTAACCTTGTGTTTAATCGATACCCGGCCTCCAGTCCAGTGTCGCTGCTAACCAGCAGTAGCTAACCAGCAGTCCGGTTTGTTCTGTTTATGCAGTTTTTTCGGCTACCTGTGAATCATACCGGCCTCCAGTCCAGTTCTTCGGCTACCTTGTGAATCGATACCGGCCTCCAGTCCAGTGTCGTGAATCTGTAGCTAACCAGCAGTCCGGTTTGTTCTGTTTATGCAGTCTTTCTTCGGCTACCTTGTGAATCGATACCGCCTCCGTCCAGTGTCGCTGTAGCCAACCAGCAGTCCGGTTTGTTCTGTTTAGTCTTTCTTCGTACCTTGTGAATCTACCGTAGCCAGTGTCGCTGTAACTAACAGCAGTCCGGTTTTTCTGTTCTGTTTATGCAGTCCAGTCTGTTCTTCGGCTACCTTGTGAATCGATACCGGCCTCCAGTCCAGTGTCGCTGTAGCTAACCAGCAGTCCGGTTTTGTTCTGTTTATGCAGTCTTTCTTCGGCTAATCCCGGCCTCCAGTCCAGTGAGCTATCGGTTTGTTCTGTTTATACCGGCTACTTGTGAATCGATACCGGCCTCCAGTCCAGTGTCGCTGTAGCTAACCAGCAGTCCGGTTTGTTCTGTTTATGCAGTCTTTCTTCGGCTACCTTGTGAATCGATACCGGCCTCCAGTCCAGTGTCGCTGTAGCTAACCAGCAGTCCGGTTTGTTCTGTTTATGCAGTCTTTCTTCGGCTACCTTGTGAATCGATACCGGCCTCCAGTCCAGTGTCGCTGTAGCTAACCAGCAGTCCGGTTTGTTCTGTTTATGCAGTCTTTCTTCGGCTACCTTGTGAATCGATACCGGCCTCCAGTCCAGTGTCGCTGTAGCTAACCAGCAGTCCGGTTTGTTCTGTTTATGCAGTCTTTCTTCGGCTACCTTGTGAATCGATACCGGCCTCCAGTCCAGTGTCGCTGTAGCTAACCAGCAGTCCGGTTTGTTCTGTTTATGCAGTCTTTCTTCGGCTACCTTGTGAATCGATACCGGCCTCCAGTCCAGTGTCGCTGTAGCTAACCAGCAGTCCGGTTTGTTCTGTTTATGCAGTCTTTCTTCGGCTACCTTGTGAATCGATACCGGCCTCCAGTCCAGTGTTGCTGTAGCTAACCAGCAGTCCGGTTTGTTCTGTTTATGCAGTCTTTCTTCGGCTACCTTGTGAATCGATACCCCCGTGGCAGGGTTTCCACCTTGTGGATAAACTAATTACTGCAAGAGAGTTAAATGTGCATGTGCGACCTGCGTGTACAGTACACGTGTACTATTCTGATGACGAAATAGGCGTCACACGCACTCTACACTGTCCCTCGTTTACACGTAAAAAGTGAAGTATACTTTGGCCTTTACTCTTAAAAGTAATCATTTCAATATTGTGTTACTCCCTAAAAAAGTAACTAATTACGTTACTTGGTTACTTTTTATGCAAATAAATGTGTTACTTTACTTTTATGTAACTCTTGCGCTACTTTTTAATTCAGGACTGGGCTTGTTTGTTTTTATTCATTATGAGGAATGCTGAATCTGTTTTTGTGCATGTGAGATGAGTAAATACATGTTCATATTTAGTCTATAACTACAGTAACATCATGTTCACACCACCTCTGCACTTATTCCCAATTTATCTCAACATGGAGACAGAAGAGCTGTCAGTCAATAAATGGGAACACAAAACAACTGCCTGTCACTTATCTGAAAAAGTAACCAGGATATTTTCTTATATATTAAAATGCGTTACTTGTTACTTGAAAAAAGTAATCTGATTACTCAACTCACATTACTTTTAATGTGTTACCCCCAACATTACTTATATTACACCGCCATTCTCTTTCTAGTTTCATTCAGATGCAACTGCTATCATCTTGCACCTCAGTTATTGATTGTATTTACTGTAAAATTAATTAATTCATAATTAATAATAGGCCTTCAGTAATATCGCTGAAGTGATTGTCCCTTTGCCAGAATTATAGTTTTGCACACTGTAATAGATTTAAGATAATGAACAGATAAGTGCTTTAATCTCAAATACCATTTTATGTCCTCGTCTTTATTTCTGTGGTAAAAGCTGTGTAATTAGTGGTACGATTGTACATAATGTCTTAAATGTCCATTATGAACTGTTTATCTTTGCGGAAGCTTTGCGTTTAAAGGGCTAATAAAACATTTAAAGTCAAATCAATATTTTGTGGCAGATTATTTACTTAAGTGGCAAGTAGCCGTGAAATAAGCAGGACAATGTATTTCCAGCCGGTTGTTATCACATAATAATTTTGCGATAACAACCGGCTGGATATGTACATTATGCCTTACTTACTAAATGTATAGCCTGAATGCACTGTAAGTCGCTTTGGATAAAAGCGTCTGCTAAATGCATAAATGTAAATGTATCTGTCACATAATATTTATGTATACTATGTGCACTATTACTTTGCCAATATTGCATGTATAACAAGCATGTTTTGCTTTCAGTAAAGTACTTGGAAATGCGTGTAAACTACACAGATAATGACCAGCACATTGTCTGTTTATCTACACATTTATTCCTATAGTGTAACCCAAAACAACATTGGATTTGTTGTGTGGACAAAATAAATATACTTTTTCAAAATACATTTTTTTTTGTGTACAAATTAAACCAAACAGGTGTGGATCATAATTTTCATTTTTGGGTGAACTATCCATTTAACCCCTGGTTAGTACTGCGAGTCTCTTTGGATAAAAACAACCTGCCAAATGCTAACTGGAAAGGAAAGGACAAGGCTGTATTGATTGTCATAACATCTACAGATCCCCACTAGCTATCACTGCTCAACACAAGGGCAGTTAATTAGCCAAATCTGCTAAAGGGGCGACCCTCAGAGAGCACTTGTAAAGGAAAGGACAGCAGAGGAGGAGGTGTGTCCCTGCACAGGACGCTGCTTTATGTGGTGGAGGAAGGTCAACAATCTGTTTAGTAATCCAGTGTGGCTGCTCTTGATTGGCATGTGAATGGACTATCCTTTCATTGATAAAGTGGCAATAAGTGAACACAATGGTGAGACTAGAGTCAATACACACAACAAATGTCACACAGAGTCAGATAATCACAAGGTGCCACTGAAGAAGGAATTGATTAGAATGTGCATATGCCTTCAAACTTAATAACAAAGTCACTTCTTTTGATTCACTTATGGGTCGTTCACACATGGCGTCTTCTAGTGTCAGCAGTTTTTTATTTGTTTTTCTTATGCAAACATGCTAGATGGATGCTCTTTTCAGCAGCTCGCGTCATGAGCACAGACTTTTTGATATGCATATAAAACTTAAAAACAATTACATTTTCAAAAAATGTAGTCAAGTCACCTTTATTTCTATAGCACTTTATACAATACAGATTGTGCCAAAGCAGCTTCACAGTGATAAACAGCAAAATAAAAGTATACATTATGGAAACTCATTGGGCTGCACAATAAATCGTATTTTAATTGTGATAATTATCTGCAATATTTGCACGCTGGTTAATTTTCCTGAAAACATATCATTTTAATTTGCCATGTCTGCGTCTTAAAATGCATTTTATTTAATTTCATTGCAAATTAATCTAATTCCATTTTTTAAAACAAGTGTCCTTGTGAATATAGTAACTAGCAACTTTTAGTTTGTGAATCGTGTGAATTTCAAGAAAAAACATACCCTTGATTAAAAAGGTATAGAAAATAAATAAATAATGTTTTTTAATATTTTATATCAGTTAATGGTGCTTTTACTTGAAGTAACAATTTTTTTTATTGATTTTAATTTTAGCTTCAGTTTTAATAACCCTGTTGGAATACTATCTTCTAACATGGCTCAAATGTTTGTCATTCATTCAGTGCATTGATATCATGCCAGAATGCCAGTAGCAGATATCTTGGCATTAATATTTTGGTTTTACTGTCATAGATTACAAAATGCAAACAAATATTGAGGAACTGTTGGAAGGGATTTGCCAGCAGACCCGGCCTCCACTCTTAATCACTACAGCTGATCTAAATCTTTTAATTCACTAAAGGAAGATGATGGCACATACATTTAGAGTGGTTTAATCAAAAACATATGTGTTGTAATATGAGCTGCAGACTCAGATCTGGACTGAACAGTTGCTTTCTGTGTGAAATGTCAGAATCTCTTTCATTGCCAGGTGCATCAGTATACATTTGGAGTAGGCTTTGATATCGGATATGCCTGTAGTCTCTGAATCATGCTTTGTGGATTATAAAGTAGCCAAACTAAAAAAAGATTTGATTTGTTTCCTTGTGCAGTTAAAAAGATTAAGCACAGGATCCTCAGAGCCATGTAAAACTATCAACATACATGTGACCAATTTGTCCCTCACGTCATGCTTCTCCAAAGTGCCCCAAAATGCCCCCAGCTTCCCCGCGATAAGCTTCCACAAAGCCCCAGATATAATTTCACATCCACTCCGTTCCAGTGCCACAGCAGCAGTCAAAAGCCCGTTCCTCTTCCAGTTCCTTCAGCCTTTTTTAGAGCCCCGCTGCCAAACGTTTCACAGACATTGGACGCTGTGTGACAACGGACCTCAGTGGAGAGGTTCTGTCCTCGAGACTCCGTATTAACAGTGTTTTGAGCATCTTCAGGGTGTTGACAGCACTGCAGGACGCCAACAGCTGAAAACCTCCCAGACACACTGGGCACATTTGCTCTGCAGAACAGCTCTATATGTGTAACGCTATAGAGCCTACGGCATCACACTTGAAACACGGATTTATAAAGACTCTAACTGATCAACAAGATCAAAACTTTGAGCTAAATATATATAGATAGATATATTATATATAATCTACTTCATGCCTTCTGTCGTGTGATTGATAGTTCATACATTTTTTTAGTATCATTGTAAAAACTTCCACCTTCAGTTTATGATTCACTTGTATTTTTGCTGTGAAATCTGTAATATTTCAAGATAAATACTTACTGGACTTTTTTTTGAGGGGGGGGGGTGATCATGTAGTCAGAGGCTTTTAAATAATGTGTTTTAGTTCATCTATCAATTGTTATTATATTGCATTGCATTATATATTTTGAAACAAGTGTTGGTTTTTCATATATTTGCTAAAATATGTTTCAAAATATATTTACATAAATTGATTGGGGGTCATGGATTGCATCAAAATATATTTTTTCAAGCTATCAGAATATCATTTTTTTTGTTCATATAAATATCAGCATCTGCACCAAATTTTGTATTTTGTCTTTGCGGCTCTGAAGAAAATTTGAGATGTATTTTTTTCCTTTGAGCTTTATATTCTCACTATATTATACTATATGAGCCAAAAATGCCCGATGTATCAAATATGATACTCAACAAACAAAACACACTTTTTATATATTTTGCATAAAGGTTCAATGAACTGTCTGTAGCATTTAAAATGAATAGATATTACTGGCTTATTACTTCATATGTTAGGCTTTACAGGTTCAAGTTCAAAACTGAAGTATGGAGAGTAGGCATTCATGGGATATTTTTAGATATTTACAACACAGTATTAACATTACCATAGTAAATCTTCTTTGGCTTGATATTCCAATTGGCTTGGTTCTAAACGAGGCGGTGTGAATTACTAATTACTTTCAGTGTAAAGTTTTTGAAGAAAGCCCCACTCTCTCACACACACACACACACACACACACACACACACACACACACACACACACACACACACACACACACACACACACACACACACACACACACACACACACACACACACACACACACACACACACACACACACACACACACACACACACACACACACACACACACACACACACACACACACACACACACACACACACACACACACACACACACACACACACACACTATTGAGATGTTGAAAGGTCAGGGGCCGCTGGCCTCTGGCAGATTCAATGACCCCTGTGTTTTGCTCTGATCTCTTCAGCTGTTGTGTCATAAAGACACGGTTCATGTGTTCGCTGCCATGTTTGTTTTTCCTCACTAACGTTTAGCAGTGTGGGGTAGTGTTTCAAGGCCACTTTGAATATAAGCCGCCTCCAAATCCACTCATACTCAACTAATAATTGCAAGGATTTCACATTGCCTTTGATAACATTATGCGCCTTGTGAAACATAAGTGTGTTTAATTGAACTGAATGCGGCTGGGGAAAAAATAAAACAATATATATATATATAGTTGCAGTTAATATAAACATAAACTGTAATATAAATAAAAAATTAACATGCAGTCAATTGTACGAAAACATAACATTTAGTCTCGCATGCATAATATTTCAAATTATATTATTTTTGTAATAAGTAATACGGATATACATATATATCTTAATTAAATAAATTAAATTATATATATCATATAATCTTAAGTATATGTTATTAGACCTAATCTATCTATACATTTAATAAACAAGGCAAATAATAAATAAATATAAATAAATTAACACATAAATAAATAGATAAATATATAAAATAGCTAGTTAATAATTAATAAAGTTAATAATTAAGGTTAAATAAATATTAACTTTTTTATACATTTATACAATTATTATTCAGCATCAGATCTTGATTATATTTTATCTACACAGTTAATACTATTTAATCTAGATATATACTATATGATTAACCAGGTGGAGGGGAACAAAAGGTTCTGCGATTCTGGATGAGAAAATATAGACATATTATCACATGTTTTATATTATATAGGTTTAGACATACTCTTATTTATTTCAATAATCACGTAAATAAATGACCAAAGATACACATATTGTCATTATTAACCTACCTATTCAATTTGGAGGTTGCACTCAAAATTCACTTCTGAGAGCAAAATCTAACTCTGAAATCTGAAGACAAAGGACATTTGAACTGCACAGAATAAAGCTTTTAGGAGATGCGGCTGCCTTGGGAATTTGGGTGACCGCAATAGGCAAAAAGCCTGTATGACGTGCAAGACAGGACAGGTGCCATGACAGAGAGAGCACAGATATCACACCAGCCGCTCACGTATGGGTGCACGACTGCATTGCTCTCCATTAATGGAAAACAAATGCTGATGCTTCAAAGTTGATTCTTGTTTTTACTGCATCAGGCATCCAAATTCTGTGTAACGACACTTTTGTTTGGTAAATGTGCTAATGTGTTTTGACTGCGTTTATGTATACATCTATCACAGGGGTATTGTGCTTCAAACGGTTTCCAAGCAAGACCTCACAAACCTCAAAAGCACCTCAGACATACAGACAAAACACAGGCGCTACCGCCAAAAGCACAGACGCAAACAACTCGGCTCCATCTGGGAGCGAGGAGAGCGCTGGACAGAGGCTAAATCTGTGGAAAAAACTCTAATCCCCAGTTTGCTGAAACTTCGGAAATCCTAGAAATAGATTAGGAGCTGGGGCAGCCAGCTTTAATAAGGCAGCCCGTTTTTCTCGAAAAGTCATGAACCAGCACTTGCGTAATGTGCCACTAGCTCTCGCAATTATAATTTCCCATATAGAACAATGATTCAATAAACACTAATTTGGTGTGTTGTTGACATGCCGACAGCAGGGTCCAGAAAGATGAGGGCTCGGTTTAAATCGGCACGCATCAAAGTCTAGTAGCACCCCCATCACTGTCCGCGTAATCGAATGAGTCTTGATGATATCGACAACTTTATGTAAAGTAGCAGTTAAAGGATGTGGAGGCTCAGGACAGCATCATTTAGCATGATAACAGGGGCTGATCTCAACCCAGCCGTTCGATCTCATCCTTCTCAATATATGTTTCACCACATTCTCAAGTCAATATTTTGATGTAGATGATATGTATAAAGGGATGAAAAGTCTGTCATCATTTACTCACATTTATGTCGTTCCAAACCTGCATGACTTACTTTCTTCTGTGAAACACAAAAGGAGATGTTTTGAAAAATGTCAGTGTTTTTGTTTTCCCTTGTGAAAAATTTGTACACCTTAGCATACTTTTAAAAAGAGTACTTATTATGGAAATAGAATATAGTTAAGAGCAAAAAATAGATATTTAATGTAATTTCTATTGAAAGTGGTATGCTATGCATTTAAATGTATTTATTATCGAACAATTATCATGATGAAGTTGCAATTTGGTATGTTCAAAATATATGATAAGATTTGAAGATGTAGGCCTATATAAGATTTGAAGTACACTAAGTGTACATGTAATATAATTAAGCACACTTCCTTTTTTCAGGGCTGTTTTGTTTAAGTTAGTTTTGTCCATAAAATGAAAGTCAGTGGGGCCCTTGTTGTTCAATTCAATTCAATGTAGTTACCCTATATTATCTGGTATTGTCTTAAGTAAGTCCTCTGTAAGAACAGGTAACTGTTACTGGATTTTAATTTTGGCTAAAGCTATCCCTTTAAGTTTGTTTCTTAAACATACTGACTCTATATATTTAATATGATACACAGTTTTTACAATGGTAGCCACACGTTTACTATAAGCATTCTACAAGTATAACATAATTTGTACTGAGTTTCAGACAAATCCCCCGTCTCTTTTTGACATGCAGTTCCTCTTTAGGGATTTACATCTTCATCTTAATTGAAGAGGATAATGGCTTCACTGATAGCAGCATCAGCGACGCCACCTCTTCTTATCAGTTCAATCCGCGGATTTGTGCCACCTTATAACAATCCTGAGCAAATTAATTATACCGATCTATTCTAGTCAAGAAGGTTGCCGAAGTGGACGTGTCCTTCTGCTATAATTGTTGTGTCAGAATGACAAATACGTTTAGGGAGTGGGAGGTTGTCCGGTGGTCATTGAGGACAACTGTTCACTCATAGGTTGGGTGAAGTATTGTTAAGATGTCTATATCTGACCTGTGCCAACAGAGCATGAAGAAGTCAATATAAAATGTAATTTGCAACCCACTTTACTTAAACTATGTGATGTGTCCGTTAGAATGAAAGAGGAATGTAAGCCAAGACCTGAACTGATTGGTTCACAGAACAGAATGGAGCCAACTGGTTGGAGGGGCAGGAGCTGAAAAAGAAAGGCCCTCGATGACATCATCAGAAAGGAAAGTTGTTTCAAATGCACTCTTGAACACAATAAAACCATGTTTGGATAATTCAAACAGCACCAGTTTTAAGTATCTGTACTTAGACTCATGACTTTTTAAAACCATCCATTATATGCAAATGTCGTGCACGTCAGCAATATTTAAATACAATTTAGTAACACTGATATTTGTTTAAAGGGATAGTTTATTCAAAAATGAAAATTCTGACAATGAAAATTCCATTTGTTCCAAACCTGTACGAGTGTATTTCTTCTTTTGAGTAAAAAGAAGATATTTTGATACCAAACAGTTGACGGTTGCCACTGACTTCCATATAATATTTATTTTTATTTTCTCCATACTACGGAATCCAATAATTACTGTCAACTGTTTGAATACCAACATTCTTCAAAATATCTTCTTTTGTGTTTTGCAGTTTGGGACATCATGAGGGTGAGTAAATGCCGACACTTGTATTCATTGTTTTGGTGAACTATCCCTTTAAGTTCCTTTTAAGTTTTACAGAAAACTCAGAAAATTCCACGTGCTCACTACAACGTGAGTTCATTTTGGGAAAAGCTGACAATATCTGACAGCCGAAGCGGTAAATAATAGGATAACATGCTTTGAAAGGTATCTGTGCTTTCACACGCAGGCTCATAGAGATGCTGGGGCCAGCTGTCCTTATCATGGCACCATACCTTCTGTCCATCTCTAGCCAGAGAGAGAGAGAGATTGCAGTCCAGCTGGAGGCTTGCCTAAAAATGCTTTTTGCCTCCAAAGTGAGCAGGGGTTTAAAGGTGGCACACAGCAACAGACCGGTGGCTATAAAGAACGGAGAGGGGAGAGGAGAAGGGACCATTAACCAAATGATTGGAAGGTGTACAGTCACGTGTACATTAACTTCAACATCTCTTTCTCCGTATTCAGAGGAAAACTGTGTTCCACAAATGTCTTAGAGATAGTAAATGAGAAATAAACACTCTCAACAAGTGCACACTGTAGGAGAAATCTCAAAATCGTAATAATTTAATCGCATTTAGTTTTCATATGCAAGTACTGCAATGTTTCTATATCACATTGTTGCTGTTTCCTCCTTTAATGCAATCAAACTCATACATTATAATGAGAGTATGGTGTACTTTTCATCTGAGCACTGCTATTTTCCATTCAGGGGTTTTGTATTGAGTTTCCTCCAGTGAGGAAGAGACTATAGGACTGAATTGACATGACCAAAATGAGCAAAAGAGTGTCAGTGTTAGAAGAGCGAGTGATAGAACATATTTGTTCCTTGATGAATTAAAAGATTTTACACACATCCTAACCAGGCACAACACAAAGATGTCAGTGCCAATTTGTCTGTTAATATGCTGCATGACACTACACAAAGACAGAAAACATTTGACATTTAATATACTGCAATAGAGACCCTTGTACTTTATTGTACTCAATGTGCTCCTGTTGTGTACTTCAAATTTTAAAAGGCCACTTAAGTGTATTTAAAGAGAGTACATTTTCATGACAAATATTTGAACACACTTAAGTGCACTTTTTAAAATGCACTTTTGATGTGTTGACTAACATATTAAAGCACATGTAATGTACTTAATTATAATTTTATATTTAGTGTGTTATTGAATATTTCAAGTTAACATATCTTAAATGTAAATTTCGGTAACACTTTATTTTAAGGTGTCCTTGTTACACATGCTACATGTACTTACTATTATAATAACAATGAATTATGCATAATTGAATGCAAGTAACCCTAAGTCAAACCCCAATCCTAACCCTAACCATACAGTAATTACATGTAGTTAATTAATATTACTCAGTACTTATATCTATTATCACACTGTAACAAGGCCTTTTATACTTAAAATAAAGTGTAACCTAAATTGCAACTTCATCATTATAAATGTGCAATTATAAATGCATTTAAATATATGACATATAGATTTAATAATATATATGACATTGGAGTATATTTTAGTTTACTATAAATGTTTGTCAGTACTTTCAGCAGTTTATTTCAAAGACAATAAAAGTAATAATGAAATTACAGATACAGATACTTAAATTCATACATAAGTGGTTCAAAAATGTACAATAAGGTTCAGCTAATTGCATTTTATTCATAGTATTTTAATTTAAATTACATTAGATTTGAATATAAGTGCAATTATGGACCAATGGGATTTTTATGTGGGCGGGGCTACCCAGCATACTGAAAACAGTAACCAAGCAACCATCAAAATCATTGTGAATGTGACTGGTATCAATAAATAGGTTTAATGTTGAAGAGATGGCTTTCATAACTTTTTATCATGCCATGTCTGTTTAGGACACAGTGTCAAAGTCTTGGCAATCCTAATCAAACGAGTTTTAAAAATAAATTAATATGCAATACGTTTCCAACTCTTTGAAAGGCAGCCTCGTAAAGCGAGCATAAAGACCGAATGAGGTTATGCCAAGACTCATAAATGTATGTTAACCGCGGTTGCTGTCATTGCAGTGTAAGTTTAATGACCATTTTTAATTGGGTAAGTCGTGCCAATATCAGTGCACAGCGCCAATGGATGTACCATTGACTCTTTCAGATAATAAAGCAAAGGTTGATTCCACAAGTCACCATTTCAACTATTTTCTCTGGCCTTTGGCTTTCAGTTTATCCAAACAGCGTGCTCCCTCTCAGCCTGACCTCTAACACACATTTAACCCACTCTATTGGTGATGTCACATGTGGCGCCCAATGGAGGGTATAGGGTGTCATTGGGAACACATCCAAGGAAGAACTGCAAGCAGTCACGAGGCAGAGCGGTGCATAACTCTGCTGCGGCTGCCCACTGTGCGACCTGACAACCTAAGCCTTGCTTCCATTACGTTAGTGTAAGCAGCGAAGCACTTCGGCTCATGTGCTACTTTCCGCTCTCATCTGGAATCTTAACAAAAGTAAAGTGGCCAAAGATAGCCTTCTATTTCGCTGATTATGCTGGCTGTTTGGATTCAGGCTTCCCGCCGTGTCCTCCAGGACTTGCTCAGTTTAAGGGTGATAACTAAAGTGTCGTCAATAAAGGGAGCCTGGAGAATGGGGCTATCAAGCGAATGGAAACAATATTAATGTTGTTTCAACGTGTTTGGTCCCTTCGTCGTGTTTGTTTTATGTGCAAGTGTCGGCAGAATGCACTGAACAGTGTTGTACATTTCATTTGAACACTGACAAAATATGCTTTCCCTCTAAAATAGAAAGTACACTTTATATTCAACTATAGGATGTTGGGGTAATCAAACGGGCATAGTATAGTCAACCTTGAACATCAAGTGTTTCCAAACTCTTCCAGAAGTCTCAGATGGACAGTAAAATAGATATGTTGCTTCATGAACCGACAAGGTGAACAGGAGGAGTTGTATTTGAACCAGCCCTAAATTATCATTGCAGGTCACACTTAGGGCCAGATTTACTAAACAGGGCAAATTAGCGAGAGACTGCGATCCCATAAAAGCGCCGATGGGAGTGGAAAGTTCTGCAGATGATCTACTGACAATGGGCAAAATTAAAGAACACAGACGCAACCTGATCATTTCCATAATGACCAACACAATCTAGCAACACAAATTAGTGCAGGATCGCAAACAAGTAAAGCTTTTTATGATCAGAGACGATAATCAGGTGCATGACAAAACAATGCATGATTGTAGACAATCTACAAACAACACAGATGTAATATGGGTTAAGAAACGCTCTTTTGGATGGTTAAATAGTGGCGCAAATACCAGTAAACTGACAACTGCACAATTCATTTAAACTTCTGCCTCCAATGAATTTTGCAGCTGACAGGGAAACTCCTACAAATGCATATGCAAAAAGGTTAGCTGCAAAAATTACTGCCCACACCTTTTAGTGCAATTTTTTCACTGCGTGTCTTTGGTAAACTACAGTTCTTTTTTAACATGAAAAGAGGGTTTTTGCTGGCACATGCTGTTAGTAAATCTAGCCATAATTCATCTAAGACAAACTTCACATGCATAGTACAAGCACTTGAATGTTGTAAGTGGAATTGCATTTTATTTTAAAGTTTTTAATATCATGAACTTTTGTGTTAAAGCTATATAGTGCTGCAGTTATGATGCATTTTTGTTATCCAACCCTGAAGTTAGAATCACACTCAATGAAAACCAATTTTTCCATTAATTTTGGATGATTGCATAAATTAAGCTCTGTGACCAACAAGTTGTTTATACTTACATGATTTGTTCCTGATAATCTTTATAAATTAACACAACTTTTGAGAATTTTGAAGCTTGAACACAATCGCATAAATAAAAAGCTAAACACAGGCTACAAACAAAATACATAATGGTCACATGACTGCAATTTTCCCATTGAGCAACAGAATACTATTTCAGTCTTTCATTTTTAGAGTCGATTATAAACACAACACGTCTGTGAAAGTTAGTGAGTAGATGAGTTTACCTGTTCAGTGTGATGATGTTTAATGTCTCAGACAACCTAGTCACATTTCCTTGTTAGCATCCACCTTTTGTCAAGTAAAACTTAAAACATTTAAAGATTAAAATCACAAGGAGGTATTACTGATGGATTTTATATTATAGAAAAAAAATGTGACAATACTTGAACTTGTGTTCACCAAAGCCTTATTTCCGACATTGAGAAAACTATTCAAAACCTTCTGACTTCAGGATGATGAAACCAGAAGTGCTGAAATCTTGACTCATTTCAGGGGTTTGGACTATAAAAATACATTATTCAAGTAGCAGTTCACTTAATGAAACGTGTTTTGAAGTCTTCAACTGTACATTCATAGTTAAAGCTGACATGAAGTGGGAGCTCATACTGTTATCATTATAAACATAACTTTAGAACTGCATATTAATAAAGAATTTGTCATTTTTACATCACCTGCATGATTTTTTAGAAACCTATCAATAGTTAATTTACCGTAATCTTGTACAAATGATTAAGAAAAACAATTTAAACTGTTCAAAACATTGAGGCGGACACCTGTGTCAAATCTACAGCTATTCTGATGAATGTATTCTTGGGAGGTCTCAATAAAGGAGACCAGAGAGTGGTCCACATTGACCAAATCTATCTAAACAAGATAACTCTCTCTTTCTCTCGACTGCCTCCCTCCGTCCTCTCCTTCCTCACTCCTTGCACAGCAGAGTCGGGTCCAGAATCCTAACCGAGTCTGCTGGGCCCTTAAGTGGCTTTGCGATATCAGAATTGATAGCGCCAAAGCCTTAATAGCTATTTCTCTGTAATCTTTCCTATGAAAGGCTAAACTATAGGCTATGGATTAGTTTGGAGAAAAGGGTGGCAGGAAAGGAGGAGGGAAGGTTCTCAATCAGAATTAGACATCTAGAAGTGACAAAGCTCTTTATGGGCTGAGGAGATAATCTTTGATTGAGCACCAAGATGTGACGAACCAAAGGAAATTTTGGGGAGTACAAACAACATACAGGCCACCTGAAGAAGAACACAATTTTCATTATGTTAGCAATGAACTTAAGGGGAAAAGTTGGACTTCTCATAAAAATGAAGTGCGATTAATTGTATTGAATGTACTTTAAATCTTTTTAATGTACGTTGTAAAAAAAATCCACCTTTTCAGCTTAAAAACTTCTGTTGCCTTAATTTTTTAAGAATAATCAATTTAAAAATGATTTAAAAAAACTGAGAAGAATCTCTAAGAAAAAAAAGCTGAAATTGCTCAACTTATTTTGCTTAGTTAGTAGAGGAGCTGCCATGATTTACTGATCATATTTTTTACAGTGAATATTTACAAAACATCTATACCTGGAGATTAAAACAATGCTGATAAAAGGCCACTTAAGTGTACTTTAAAGACAGTATGTTTTTTTTTAAAGAAGTGCAGTTTGTATATATGTCAGATTAAACATTTTAAAGAATATATAAAAATGCTTTAATGCACGGTGCTTGGAATTCCTTTAACCACTTTAATACAAACACACGGAGATCACAGGAGACATGCACACACAGGTAATGACCTTAACAACCGACAAACACTAACTGGAAGGACTGGGGCTTTTAAAGACAGGGGTAACGAGGGAACTAAGGAGACACACCTGGAATCAAATTAACAATCAACTAAAGACACAGGGCTGGGAACTGATGATTATGGACACGAGAGGGGAAACAAAGGCAGAGGAAGACAGACTGTAACATTACCCCCCCCTCCCAATAGGCGCGTCCCGCGCCGTATAACATCGAAAGGGGAGGGGGGGTGGGCGCTCTGGACTAGGGCGGTGCCCATTCCGGGAGCCATGCGGATCGGGAGCCTTGGGTGGCCATGGCGGATCGGGAGCCTTGGGTGGCCAACCTGTGGCGTAGCCAGCACTCAACATTTGGGATTTGGCTGGGACTCACAGTTGAAAAAGACGTACCAAACTGAGCTAGAACGGATTATAACAGGGAGGTGCTGGACGGACCAGCGGAGGCACAGGTGAGCTGGACGGAACCAGCGGAGGCACAGGTCAGGGACCAGCGAAGGCACAGGTGAGCTGGACGGAACCAGCGGAGACACAGGTTGGACGGGACACACAAGGTGAGCTGGACGGACCAGCGGAGGCACAGGTGAGCTGGAGTGCGGAGACACAGGTCTGGACGGAGCCAGCGGAGCACAGGTTGCAAAGCGGAAGACTGGACGGAACCAGGGAGCCAGGGTGAGCTTGGAACCAGCGGAGGCCAGGGTGAGCTGGACGGAACCAGCGGAGGCCAGGGTACTAGCAGGCACTGGAGGGCCATCTCGGAGCAGGCATGGAGGCCAGTCTCGGAGCAGGCACTAGAGGGCGCAGTCTCGAGCAGGCACTAATCTCGGAGCAGCACTGGAGGGCAGTCTCGAAAATCTCGGAGCAGGCACTGGAGGGCGCAGTTAGCAGGCACTAGAGACTGAAGCGCAGGCACTGAAGCGCAATCAGTGGGGGCGCTCGGGACCACACTGAATGAAAAAAAAAGACGAGCTAAATAATTGTATTTCATATAAAAATACATGAAATAAGTCCTGGAGCAATCCAGAAAAGTAATAGGTTGAAAGTCACATGTCTCATGAGCTTATATTTCAAATCTGAAGAAGATACCATGAAAAATTAGACTATATACCCTAAAACCCCCCACGTTTGAGGAAAAATACTTATTTACCAAATGTATTGAAGAGTCCTTCAAACTATTAAACTATTTTATTCATTATACCACTGTATGTTTTTAAATTTTAACATTTTTATAGACATAATCTTAGACATCATATAAGTTATTTATTTGACCACTAAAAAATACAATAGAATAATTTTAGTAATAAAAAATAAATAAATAGCTTTGTATGAATTATCAGCCACACAGATGCTAATCATACAGATACAGCCACCTTCCCCACAAAACACACAAACACATATATTAAACACATATATTAAAAAAGGTTTATTTTGTCCAAAAAGCCGATCGCTATGTTCCGCCCCCATCAGATGAGAGGTACGTCACAGCGTGCGTCACAGCCCTCGGGAGAGAGCGCCAGAATTCAAATAAACAAATTCCGCTTTTTTGTCACTTTTTGGGGGGGTGGTCTCATTCTGTGTGTAACACTGTATACTACAAAACCATGTGTTTTTTACAACCAAGACGCAGTTTTTTGAGCGTGAGCTATTCCAAAACGGATACAAACAATAACTCTCCGTGAAGAAAGGAGACGTAAACAAAGGAAAATGTGTCCATAGAACAACGTTATTGCTTCGTTGGACTAAAGTGCTCGATGGGATGTTGTTCCATGAACACTTACCTCTGTAACTAAACCGGGTTTTACAGCAGTGGATGCGTTTGTGACGCAATATTACACAGAGCTGGTATGTACTGCTTTTATTATGGATGTTTTGATGTTTACTGCTTACACAAATTTAGCAAATACATTCCTTGTAAGCTTTCCATCAAAAAACAGCAATCTATCGTCGATGCTTGAGGCTTAGACCTTCAGAATGATTAATAGTTTGTCAAGATTAATTTTGTCCCGTTTCATTTAATCTATATGTAAACGATGACATGTGCAAACAAAGAGCGTTCAGAGCGCCAGTGTCCTCGTGCAGCTTAACAGGAAAGCAAATTGATTATCATTTGAACTGTATGTTTTATTCAAAGTTAATATATTTTAAATGTACAAAATTCCAGCTCCATCATCACAAATGTATTTTAACAGGTTTCGATAGAAATTATATTTTAGTTTGCTGTACATGTTCAGCACTCTAACCAAATTGTAAAATAAAAAATAGAAGTATTTATGAAATGACATATACAGATGCACTTAAGTCCTACTTAAGTAGATTAAAACATACTTAATTTAACAAATTCAATTTAATATCAATTGAAACTATAATACATTTTTACTCAGTTGTAAATAACATGCAGTTAAGTGTCAGAAATCATTATTTCAGGTCACACTTAACTATAGTTTTTTTTAAAGTGTAGTATTTCTGTATAAAGTACTTCTTTTAAAAGTTGCTAAAGTGTACTTCTTTGTCACAGGGGTTTAACTTTGAAGTTTCTAAAAAATAACCATATAAAGACAATTTGTTCTAGGTCTTTTTTATGCTTGGAAGAGGAGGAATTTGTAGAAAGGTTTGATATCTGGGACAAGAGTTTGCAGACAGAGAATCAGGACATATCAGTTTGGCAGAAGCTGAATATATAACACATACAAGACTTTTCACATCGAACCATCCCAGGACTAGAAATATGCTGATGTAATCTTAACAAATGCCACAGTGTGTTTAATGAATTAATGAGACTCTGAGGCATTTCTGCGCCTGGAAACGTCTAGACGTGTTTCCATTAAGGTGTGCGAGTCAATAGTGTCTGGATGTACTAGGTTCTTGCTAACATTAGCAACTTTTGGAAAATGTTACTTCACCCTTTGTCTCTTTCTACATCTAATGACTGTCCTACATCTAATGGCTTTCTTTGTGGACTAAAGGCGAAGTTATTAATATCAAATCTCTTTTAGTTTTGCCTTCTTAGTTAAGTTTGAATGTAGTTGAGGTATTTGAGACACTGCATTTTTTTTGCAAAGCAGCCAGTATTTAGCACAACAATGACAGTCCTACTTAAAAATCACTTATATTTCAGACTTGCGTAGAAACCGATTGCATGTAATATGGATTACATAATCAGATTACAAAAATTGTAGTATTTGCAATTCGATTATATTACATTTTAAAATGTTCATAATGAGACTGAAGTTATGTTTACAAGACCCCCTGATATTTAAAGTTAATATTTCAATAATTTAACAACACATTAGCATGTTGATTGTCCTATTCTGCCCCGGATATATTTGTATATAATTCTGTATATAATTGTATACAATATAATTCTGCCCCGGATTATATTTGTGATCTCATCAAGACATATGCAGCCTCTAGGTCTTTAAGATCTAGTGATCAGTTACTTTTATCAGTCCCCCGTTCACGTAAAACAAAAGGTGATCGAGCTTTCTCAGCAGTGGCCCCGAAGCTGTGGAACAGTCTATGTTTGAACATCAGAGCTTCTCCATCATTTGATGCTTTTAAACCTAGCTTAAAGACTTATTTGTACTCTTTAGCATTTAAGTGATGTTGTGTATCTACTTTGAATAGTTTAATTGGTGCTTTATGAAATGACATTGTAAATTGTTTTTGATACTTGTTTTATTTTCTGTTGTCTCCCCTTCCTTTCTCTTTTAAATTCAGTTATTTTTATTGTAAAGCACTTTGGATCAACTACAGTTGAGTTAAACTTGTTCTCTATAAATACAATTTGCCTTGCCTTGCCATGTTGCTTTATTTTCAAGGCAATAATAATTAGTTGCTATTTTAGCGGACTCAGATGAAGTACGTTCACATTGCTCATATATATATATATTTTTTTTTACTGGTATTATAAATTTTTTAAATGCATTAGTTAAGCCTGAATTATCATAACTTGGTCTCTTTGTCAAGATACCAAATTGTACTTACATTTACAACATTTTAAAGGTATATTTATATTTTTTATGGAATTTTAAATGGTTTCATCAAAGCTTCTACCGTTCATTATTAACGTTGTTGTTTACAACGTTGAACAAGGAACCTCAGTGACCATCCCCTATCTTATTATAATGTTGTTGAAGGTCGTTCATATGCCGGCTGGTTATAGTCTACATGACATTTTTTGGAGGAAAAATGAAACAAGACAGCAACATGGGTGGGATCCACTATTGCTTGTACACGACACAGCCGCTTATAATTGCTTGGACACAGACTGTGAACAGCCAGCCTTTCTGCTGACCCCCGTCCCGATGAAGTGGACACCACCGCTGGGTCTTTTGACAACTGTACAGTCAATATGAATGTTCATAACTAGACTGAGAGACCATTTTTAAATGCAGGTTTTTGAGTTAATTAGCTGATTAGACAATGTGTGCCAAACCAGGTGTCATTCCATATTGAACCTTTTCACAATATTCAATTTTGAGATGACTGAATTTGCAACAGGGTTTTTGACATTAGTTGTCACTTTAGTAAATCAAAAATTAAAAGAAATAAACACTTGAAATATATCATGTCAGTGTGGAATGAATGTATACACTTATACAAGTTTCACTTTTTGAATGGAATTAGGTGAAATAAATCAACTTTTTGATGATATTCTAATTATATGACCAGCACCTGTAGATCATTAGACTGACTGACTGATCCCATCACA
The DNA here is from genome assembly GCA_027422405.1 of Ptychobarbus kaznakovi. NCBI lineage: Eukaryota > Metazoa > Chordata > Actinopteri > Cypriniformes > Cyprinidae > Ptychobarbus > Ptychobarbus kaznakovi. Next base: position 28,834,733 of record CM049798.1, on the reverse strand, counting down.
CCATTATGTGTAAATCTGCATGTGATTCATGAGAAAACCCCCAACTACTCTCTGTACACCCCGTCCTGTGTGTGCCCCCAGATGGTTGGGTCTTTATTTAAATGAGATCACTGCGATTTGCATCTGGTGCAGCTGTGCATGCTGATGTGACTGACACGAGTCCGTCACCGAACGCAGCCCACGGCACAGCAGCTAGCGGGACTTCATGCAAATACGCAAATCATATAAGAAGGAGGGAAATCCCAATGGATTACATCAATGTTTAGGCAAATTAAGTTATGTAGCCAACACAGAGCTGAATTCATTTAGGTTTGTTAAATGTCTGCACGTCATGTCAGCATCAATTTCTCCTTACGGACTTGAATCAATTCTACATTCTTGAGTGATGCAGGATTACACAACTTTACATTCGCTGGTTTCTGCACGTATTGTAGAAAACAAACCGCTTACTTAAATGACCAATTTGATCTGTTTAGCTGCAATGTTTCAGAACCTCTTGGTGGAAAAGAAGTGTGCTTACTTGCATTGAATGTGCTCTTGTAGTGTAATTCAAATCATATGGGAAAAAACACACTAACTGTACTTGTAGATCATATAATTGAAATAAGAGGCTATTTCAGTGTACTTAAAGAGAGACTTTCTCATGTTTCTTAACACGCTTAAATACACTTAAAAGTGCATTCTGTAATGACTAATTTAACATTTTCTTTAAAGTATATTTAATCATTATGTTTTAATAACCGTATCATACTTTAAACAAGTGCACTTATTTCAATTTGTTGATAAACATACTTCTTGATTATAAATTTAATTATACATTTGTTGTACATTATTCAATATTACATTTAAAATTAATTCAATTTTAAATATACTAAACTTCATTGTTACAAATGTGTAATTATATTTAAATACATTATATTTAAGTTTAATTAGAAATGTCATTAACTTATATTTTAGTTAACATTAAATAATTAAATAAGAGTAAAAAATAAGAGTAAAAAAAGTAAATAAGAATACAATTTAAATTTTATACATATTCAATTAATTGTAATTCACGTGCATTTTTAATGAACATTTGCATTACTGGTAAAAGCCTTTTAACACTTTACACTGTTTATTAGTACTTATAAAGCACATATTAATGCCTTATTCTGCATTGGTTTATTTTAGATCCCTTAATACTTCCCCACATATAACAACTACCTTACTAACCATTAACAAGCAGTAATTAGGAGTTTACTGAGGCAAAAGTCATAGTTAATAATAGTTAGTTAACAGTGAGAATTGGACCCTAAACTGAAGTGTGACCACAATTTAGCAGCAGCCTAAAACACATCAACTGATTTCACGGGGCCTTAAACACCCTTTTGCTCAGTGCTTTAAAAAAGACTGGTACCTGGCCAGTATGTCATGCCAGTGTCACCCTTTGGCTATTGCCATGACTGACTGTGGTTTTATTGCATTATGATTGGCATGATTTAAGACGCCATAAGAGTCCTCACAGTTGCAGTCTCCCTCTGCGGTGAGCCCAAATGTGCGTTTAGTGGCCCCACAAGGCACTCACACTTGAGTTATGGAAGCAAAAAAAGCTAAATAAACAGAAAACTGTCAGCGTACTTGGATGAAAAAATCATGGGGTGGATTGCTTGTAGCAATGAGTGAAGCTTGCGAATCATTAACACATTGAGCCAGAAGGAAAAACATTGCAGCGAGTCAGATTCTTTCCTTTCCGATCACTTTTATCAGCCTAAGATGAGATCTTCACGTTCTTATCCAGCATTTCCTTTTCTGCACACAGCTAAACGTATGGCCCTGTAGATAATTACATAACGCATAACCTCTCTGCCCTCAGCAATAACTACGCAAGTCCCCGTCCCCCACATACATTGTTCCACTGCGACTGTCAGAAGATGCGCAGAGGGAGCGTGTCGTGGTGTAATGTGCTCGAGGTACAATAAAGACTGCAGCGTTATTGGCCCTGCACTGGCATTGGTGAGTCAGAGGACGCAGTTGGAGACTGCTGACTCCCCATCGAGAGAACATAAGCTCTATTGCAGAGCTCGTGCGATATTTCCCCCCACCACTCGCTAACGCGGGTTGCCAGATTAACAATTCAAACCTTTGTGTGCGTAATCTGCCTGCTGCGGCACCAGCACGGAGCCGGGCATTTTTGTTTTAAATAGTGAAAAGGAAGCCGAGGGGGGTAAATGTTTTGAAGAACATTATGTCTGTTTCGGGACCATCAGCCGTCGGAGTGTGTACTGAAGCGAGTGTGTTTGTGTGAATAGTTAAGTATCTGAGTAATTGAGTTTGAGAGTGTGTATTTTTGAGTCTGTGCGAGGGTGATTTGGAGTATTTGTGTCAGGGTTAATTTGTTTTGTTTTAGTGAGTTTTTGTCATTTGAAGTCAGCGACTTGGCATGGAACATAAATGTTATTGATGTAATTGTGAATGATTCATCCATGCATATATTATGTTTCATTTTTACTTTTTGATTGATTGATTGATTGATTGATTGATAATTTTAAATCAAATGTCATATTTTTCCTGTGGCTCAGTGGTAGAGCATTGTGTTAGCAGCAAAAGGTTGTGGGTTCAATTCCCAGGGAACACACATACTACAATAAATGTATAACCTGAATGCACTTTAAGTCGCTTTGGATAAAAGCTTCTGCTAAATGCATAAATGAAAAGTAAACTTGGTCTTCCAGTGAAATTGCAAACTTCTGTCTGGTGATGTCATTTCATCTGCATAAATCCCACCCCTTTATTACAACTGCATTCAGACTTTGCTCCATCCAGTGAATTAAACCAAGTGTTCACGATAATCCATTTCACTCTGAGGTATGGAGGAGTTATTACTTCCATTACATCACAACTTTAAAATTAGACAATATTTCATCTGAAAAATGATTTCATTTTAGTCGGTTTTACTCTGAAGTGGCATTTAATTTTAGTAATCATAATATAATTTTTGTTGACAATCAACCTTATTATCATTAACTAAAACCATAAAAACCTTTACATGACTAGGAAAAAATATATAATTACGGAATTAAAAATATACATATATATTTTTTATTTTAGCTAGTTGATCAGGCCACATTTAAAATAAATAAAATCAAAAATAATATCTTAATAAAAAAATATCTACATATATACAGACATTAAAAAACATATAGACAAAAAACTATGTAGACATTAAAAAAATACAAATAACAAAAATATACAAAATAATTGCAAAACTTCAACTAAATTAAACATGAATAGAGAAAATCTAAAAATTTACTTTAATTCCAAATAGTATTTTTATATTAATATTATTTTATATAAAATATTTGTATCAGTTTTTGTCTTATATAGACATTGTTAGTGCATTATTAAAATATTTTTTACAAATATATATATATATATATATATATATACAACAATATATTGTTTTATAAAATATCCACTTGTCTTCACTGTAATTGACTAAATCTATGTACAGCTGGATTGTGATTTGTATGAATGTAATTGGTTTCCCTTTTCACAATATTTGTTTTTAATCTCTTAGTGCATTGTTAAAACTTTTATTTTCATCATATATATATATATATCAAGATTATGTTTTATTATTATCGTTACAATTCTATTTGTATAAAATCTTGTGCTATCACTGACTAAATCAAAACCTTTGTCAATACACAGTCAGATTATTATTCATGATTAGTATGAATGTGAATATTTCTCCACCCTTTTGATGTGTGCTGTGTTTGATTTGCTGTGTTTGTGTAGCCCTGTCCCTTTCTTGCACTCTCTCCATTTGTCTCTAGTGTGAATTGTTTGTGATGTTGTGGTGGGCTTGTTTTTTCCTCTGTTGCCCTCCAGCTAGCTATTTTGTTTGTGTTTTTGTTTTACTCTGAGGTTATGAAGACGGCCCACAGGCCTTCTCAAGCAGCGCTTGATATTCTCATCGGAAAGCAGCAGAGGAAGGTCTTTACTTTGCAAATACATGAAGGATATTATAAAATAAAGCTCTGCAGTGTCTCTCTCTCCGGCTCTCTGATTAGGGGGCGTCACAAAGAATGGACGTGCTGTTCTTCAAACCGGCACTGTGCTGTCAACAGCAGCTTTGGCAGAGTGGAATCAGATAAGGGGCCCAAAGCGGAGCTGCGCGAGGAGGCTGCCTGGCCACATGACTGCCACTGCAAGTCAAAGTTTTCGTCCTTCAGCTGAACTTTGGCTCACTTAAAGAGCCAGTGTGAGGGATCCCGATAGCCTTCATTGACAAGATGAGTACTTGCCATATAACTTTAGCTCAGACTTCACAGCATGTCAGCACGTGCATAGAAAGGATAAATATGGGAGAAACCGAGATGGACAGACAGAGAGAGAGAGAGAGTAAGAAGGTCCCCGGTTCCATTCGGACAAGTTCAAAGGATCCTAAATATTTGCTTACTGATTAACTTTGTGATTATTTGAGTAAGCGTGCGTATGGAAATGCGTGTGCGTGTAAAAGAGAGTATGTAGTTATGCCTTTGGCATAAATGAGTGAATCGATATTGTCACCTGGCTTGACCTCAACTCTTGTGACCCACAATTCTGAATGTTTGCTTAATGATTATTAGTAGTTTTCAAAAGTGTACAAACTGTGCTATTATGTGAGCGTGTACGTCAGACAGAATGCAGGACAGAGTGAAAGAAACAGAAAAAGATACACTTTTGAAGCAATTACTGTGACTTTGTAATGCTTTTATCTGACCTTAACTGAGTCAAGTTGAATCAAAGCATGTGCAAAACACACAGAGGAAGAACATGATGTACTGTATTGTATGCACTGATGGAATATATGCATATTATAGTACAGTGCAACTAGATTTCTAACATGCTAAAATGAGTTGAGTGTTTGCCAGCATGTTTCTGAGGTTTTCCAAGATGTTTTTAGCATGCTGCTATGAGTTGCTAGAGTGTTTTGAATGGTTGCTTGGACTTTTGTCAATCATCTCTATGATATTCTGGTCTCTGAATTCCAGAGTCAAGTGTCATTCATCATAGAATTGAAAATGCATTTAAAATTCCAAGCCAGTTCCTGAATTTCAGGTAATTTAGCAAAAATGATTCACAATAACAGTTCAAATTTGAATGCAAGGAAGTAGATTAAAATGAATGGCAACACTTTAGATTAAGGAAACATTCACTATTAACTAGTTACTTATTAGCATGCATATTACTAGCATATTAGGAGTTTATTAGTACTTGTATAGCACATTTTAGTCTGCATGACCATATTCTAGATCCCATAACCCTACCAATACCTAAAAATTACTACTACAACAACTTTTATTGAGTTTATTGAGGGAAAAACATTTCATACTTAACGGTGAATAATGCATTCTGAAGTGTTACCAAATTATTTACTTAAAAAAATATAAAGATAAATTATTTTCATTCCAATTCAAACCTTGTGAAAAAGAAGTGTACATCTATATAAAAAATAATAAAAAGTAAAAAAAATTATAGCAAATAATATACTTTTAAATCAATAAGTGAGCCAAAAAAAATTATGGACTGTAGCTTTAAGAATAGCAGTTTGTATAAGCCTAAAACTACGCATGCCCAGCAGTGATGTTAATAAATAATGATATAGTGCAAGTGTAAATAGAGTAACATCAGGCAAAAAAAAATGAATAAAATAGTTACAATATTTTGAATAAATGTTGATTGCAATTAATTTCATCATTTTACTCTTCTATCAGTGTACCATTATCTTTTATTCAGTTCGCATCACATTTAAACTAAAATGGCCACAGGCTGTAATGTGTGTACGCAAGTGTGTTTTCAGATTATGTGCAGAGAACGAGGTTCTTTAGAGGATGCTTAAGATGCGTCTCTGAGGAGAAGCGCAGAAACCTGTGTTTACAGGCATTAGTTTCAGACAGACACACTCCAGCTTGTTATTGTTATGCTGCATTGCAACAGCCGGCTAGAGAAAAAGAAGAGCAAGGAGGAGGTAAAGGGAGAGAGAAACAATTATTTCACCAAGGGAGTAAAGTAGTAGGACGAGAACACGAGCGACTGCACGCTGCATGAAGATGCTCGCTGCCGAGCGTGCATACTTTAAATAAGCACCAAGCAATCGTGAAACACTCACATGCACTCGAAAAAGCAGACAAACATAGGATGAAACACATGCATGCACTCCCTGACCCGTTTCATACACCTACACTCGCATCCCAGCATGCATAGGTGCACAAATGTAAAACACACACGACAGAGTCGCGAAACTTTCTGCATTGAAATCTGCTTGAAATCCCTCACACGTGGACAGACGCTCACTCAAATGCAGTGATTTTCCATGGTCCATTGGGCTGGAATGCCGGTCTGGCTCAGAACAAGGTGCCAATTCCTATTATGGAGGTTACCAGACAGAGTTTCTGGTTGCTGCAGTGAGGCGTGGAGGCCTCGTATAAAGCTCAAGAGCCCGGGCCAGATGCCTCCAGTGGAAAGCTCCGCTCTGGGATGACGGTCGGCTTGGCCTTGCACTCAAAACGCCCTTTGCTCATAATGTGGGATGGAGCAGGTGAGTACAGGTGAAAGCCTTGGCCTGACATTAACCCAGTGGCTTTTTTACACCATGATTAATGGACCTTGCTTGGTTCGTCACAGTCTCTAGTTCACTATTAACTGAGGTCTTTACTTTTCTGGGATGGAGTGATTGATTGAGAATACACTCTTAATAAAGGGTCCAATTAGAAACAGAAAGTGTTTTACGGCCTGATGCCATTGGGGAACATTTCCACAAACTATATTTTATTTTATCCATCTACTCGCTGGTATTTTAAGTACTGTGGCCAATAGACTGATCTAAAGGGCTTATAATATAACATCAAGAAGTTTATAAATCTCTAAAGAACCATATAACCCAGGGGCTTTCAGAGGTTTTACCTCCTGCGAGAGACTCTCTTCCTGACATCTTCCTGTCTTAAAAGACTATTTATCAGTGTGAGAAAGGAAAGAAAAAAACGTAGCTTTTATGCATTTATATTCACCATTTACTGAAGTCAAACATTTTTTTAATACATTTATTTTGTATTCAATTAAAATATATTTGTATAACTGATAAATAATGCACAAAATAGTGTTTTTAAGCAGTTTTACAGACAACCATCGGTGAGTAAGATACATTTTATTGCGGCAAGGAAAAACAACGTTTAGAAATAAATACATATTCAAATTGAAAATGTTTTTAATTAATAAATACATAAATTAAAATAATAAATAAATACGAGGCCGAGCCAATTTCACACATTTTTCTCAGTGTTTCAGCAGTTTAACAGCAAATCATACTGTTAATATTTATAATATTTTAATATCTCCATGCCTTATATTCACATTTAGCAGATTAGCTGGCTGATCATGTAGTTCACATTTGGTGATTTAATAACACAATCAAGCAGTTGATATTTGCTATATAGAATATATGGCTTTACATGAATACCCCATATACGCAGATAAAGTTAGACATACTTATATATCCAGCTGTATATGTAGAGATATGTGAAAACAGTTTGGATCAATACACTTTATATCACTTTACTTGAGTATACTACACTATACTATACTATTCTATACTGTACGTATACAGGTAAAGTTGGATATACTTACATTCAATTTCATATGTAGAGCTGTGCAATAATATAGTTTACTTGTTTTTTTAAGTGATGTCAGTATAGACATAAAACTAGAACATCAACAGAATAAAATAACCACTGATAATGATTCGTTTCTCCAGGGGTCTCAGTAGCTACTTAACAGACGGTGGATTATTGCTTTGACCGGTCTAAAGGTCACGACCTTGTAAGCCCCAGGTTTAGTGGTCATTTACAATTAAATGAGATTTGCATTTAGACAAGCGGGAAAAGATGGTAAACTAAGAGATCATGTCAAGATGAGGGTCTGTTTGAAGAGAGTAGTTCTGCTCTGTATATTGTGGTTTGCTTCATCAGTTATTGGTTCTCATACATATGCATTAGTAATGGACTCTTTGGCCAGTGCGGACTGCGACTCTTTGCCCTGTGGGTGAGACTTCAGTCTCTGACTTCAGAGATTCTCTCTGCTCAACCCATTGACTTCAATCACAAGACCCAGTGCACTGGCATGCATCCTCCAGCCTTCTGGGACACTGTAGATGTTTGCATTCCAGTTTTGATGGACAAGGCTCCATGACTTAAATTATGCTTTTTTTATCATCATGTGGATCATGTGCCAGTTTGCCAGTGAATGTGCAAACCGAGACAAATGCATACACAGTCTCCATTCACAATAAGCAAACATATGCATGCTATTATTAACCCTCTGGTGCTCTTGTGCCATCTATGAATGAAAAGTTTAGATTTGTATTTATTATTATTTATGTATTTATTTGACTTCATCAGAATGGTATGGACTCCGAGGTAAAAGTTGCTATGAAAAAAAATAAATAATAAAATAAATGCATTTTTCATAATACATTTTCTTCACTTCAGAAATAATCTGAAAATAATAATAAAATAGATTAATAAATGTTTTTGTATTTAAAACATATAAAGCACTTTTGTAATTACAAATACAGCTAGACAAAATATACTTGCTACTCTATTATGTTATGTAAGTATTTTTTTCAAATGAAAAAAAAGAAATTTAAAAAAATCTTGATGGTTTGGATAAAATGTAAAAATAGTATTAAGTTATAAATATCCAAATATTGTTGACATTATATGGTGCAATTTATTTACATTGCCTTTAGCTTAGAAACTGTTTAAACATAAACTGGAACTGGACTATGAACTTATGAGTGTTGTTTTGTTGTTTTAGTACTACATTTTAAACAATATTTTCATTTTATTTATTTTTATTTTATTTTGCAGAAACAGTTAAACAAATACACATGCCCAACTCTCCACTGTCTCATTGACCATAAGCAAACATAAACATAGATATGCATGAACACACACGCACCAGAATGTCATTCAAGCTCAAATCAATCCCACGTGTGGAGTGTGTAAATCTACAAAAACATGCTAATCTGACAAACAATCCATTATACATGAGGACGTTGCCCCTGTGCATTACAGTCGAGCACGACACTCTCACGCTTTAGTGTGACAGTAACGTACCCCTCTTTACTCTTTTATTCATCTGTTTCTGTCCTCTATCCACATGATGACAGGACGGAGGAGGGAATGATAAAGATGAAGGCCAGTGCTGAGGTGTTATATCTGTTAGTTATGTATTCCTTGTGTCACCTCAGTCTGGAAGGAAGAAGAAGAAAGTGTGAATGAGAAAAGAGAGATATAGAGAGAGAGATGCAAGGCTCTGCGTGACACGGCAGAATTTACAGACTGCAGAAAATCCCAGTTGACCTAAATGCAGCCCAAGGGGGATTGCAAGTGTGTGTGTGTGTGTGTGTGTGTGCGTGCGTGCGTGCGTGCGTGCGTGCGTGCGTGCGTGCGTGCGTGCGTGCGTGTGTGTACCGGTTACGTGTGCATCCTCAACAAAGTTAGATTAGAAAACAGGCAACAGTACAAAAACATAAAAAAGAACAAACCTAAACAAATATTACAAAATGTGACATCAAATGGTGTAGTAAAACTGTCCAACAGCCACACCAGAGTCTCTTTTGCATCATTTGAGCTTCATGAGTTTCCACTGAGGTCCTATAGACTTACCACCTAACATATTTGCAGTCTGTCCACAGTTCGACCTCATTCAAACGAACGGTTGGAAATTAATTGACAATAACCCCCGGCATGGCAGGAAGCATCCCCTGTTTGAGGAACAGTTTTACAACTACTGAGTAGTTTTTACTGTAACGTACATCTACTTAACTATAGATTTTTAACGTTAAAGTCTTGTGTGAGGAACGATGTTGGTTAAATGCAGTGTTTTGTGATCATTTGTTGACTAATGGTTTGAAAATAAGATAATTATTAACCAGTGTTGTTATTGTTTAGTAAAACCAAAACATGAAACAAAATGTTTTCATAAATTGAAATAAAGTAATTTATTTAATTTAAATGTTATATATATATATATATATAAACCTACACTTAAAAACATTAAATGAAGACTACAATTCCCTTGGTAAATAACTAAAATAAGTAAGTTGAAGTAAAATTACAATAAAATAAATAAAACTCAGCTTAAAAACCTAAATGCTGCAGACAGCTGAAGCTCGTCCAGAACGCTGCTGCCAGGATTAAAACCAGACAATATCACACCAGTCCTCAGGTCCTTACACTGGCTTCCAGTTACATTTAGGATTGATTTTAAAGTACTTTTACTCGTTTATAAGTCACTCAATGGTCTAGGACCTAAATACATTGCAGATATGCTCACTGAATATAAACCTAACAGACCACTCAGATCAGTAGGATCGAGTCAGTTAGAAATACCAAGGGTTCACACAAAACAAGGGGAGTCCGTTTTAGCTATTATCGCCCGCTTCCAGAAGAGATCAGATGTGCTAAAACATTAGCCACATTTAAATCCAGACTCAAAACTCATCTGTGTAGCTGTGCATTTGTTGAATGAGCGCGTGCTACGTCCGAACTGACTGCACCGTGTTTTATGTATAATCATTTTTATTTCTAACTGTTTCAAAATAATTTTAAATCAATTTTAAATCATTAAACATTTTTTTATTGTTTTGTTTTATTGTTTTGATTTTTTATGATTATTTAATTCCTTTTATGTAAAGTACTTTGAATAACATTGTGCATGAAATGTGCTATAAATAAACTTGCCTTGCCTAAATGAAGACGAAAATCCCTTGCCAAATAACTAAAATAAATAAGTTATTTATATAAATAAAAAAAATCACTAAATGAAATGAATAATACATTTAACAAATTAATAATAAAAAAACTAAACTTGACGAGACTTGATTTAAATTAAGTGTTTCCAAAAATATTAAGTTATACAATATTGAACAATTTTAACAATGTTGTTTTAGCTTGGAAACAATGTATGTAACTGGAACTGGACTATGAACTTATCAGTGTTATTTATTGATATACTTATTAGTATTTAACATTATTTTAATCAGATTTTATTTATATATTTTCAGTTTTAGTTTAAGTTTTAGTTATATTGTTATGTGCATTTAGGATTGATTGATTGATTGATTGATTGATTGATTGATTGATTGATTGATTGATTGATTCATTTGATTCATTGATTGATTCATTGATTCATTGATTCCTTCCTAGCTTCAATTTATATCTAATTTTAGTTTTAGTAATTTTACTACTTCATTTGTTACAGCATGAATTTATTTATCTTATCGGTTATCTTTTATTTTGTTAGCTGTATTTTAATGACCAAAATACATTTTAATGGTTGTTTTTAAACAATAACAACACTATAATTTATATAAAAAAAAATAAAAAAAATAAAAGAACCTGTGAAAGCGACTTCACCTCCTCGTTTCAGAAGTACAGCACACACCACCAGTGCACGCGTGCATTAGTATGCGCATGTGAACGCGGCGAGAAAAGATGCAATTAGCAGATGAGACAACAACAGGCCTCGGCGAGGAGAGCGACTGATATCAAAGATGCTGTAAACAGTAAACACGTCTCCCTCGGAGGTGATGGGGAATGATGGCGTGTTGTGCTCTTCCAGGGGCAGCTCACAAAATCAACGCATGTGGTCTCTACTGTTTACTTCCAGAGTGTCGACTTGCTCCCATATGTCTGGAAGATGCAAGATGCTCAACTTTAATACTTATGATGCAATTCATATAGTGTTCAGGACCACCTAGTGAGATTGAACAGCATGAGTGGCATCTACACACACACACACGCACACGCACGCACGCACACCACACCTAAGCAGGGCGCAAATGTGTACGCCTCCAAGTGAATAAAGAGTGACGTATTTCAAAAGCGCACGCAATTTTCTCTCACGCACACACACACACACACACACACACACACACACACACACCACACACATCAGGCAATTCTGCCCTAGAGACAGAAAACACACACACACACACACACACACACACACACACACACACACACACACACACACACACACACACACACACACACACACACACACAGATAATAAACTAAACAGAGCTGGCAAATGTGCTACAGCCTCCAAGTGAATCTGTCTCCTCCTAGGCTACATAAGGTGAGTATTTCTCAAATGCCGGTCCTCATTCGCTCAATTTCTCCAGCGCACTGTGGCAGCAGCAGCAATCTGCCCTAGAGACAGAAACACACACACACACACACACACACACACACACACACACACACACAACACACACACACACACACACACACACACACACATAAACAGAGCACTACCCCACATGGTGTGGGAACCACCTGATGGATATCTTTGCGGTCAGCGTTAAATCCAGCGCTAACTGTGGCTCTCTGGGCCTTTGATTGGCACATATCAGACCAGAGAAAACATATGCGCTGCCTTCGATCCTTCAGTACAGACAGCAGCTCTTCAAAGCTGTTCCAGCACAGCTGCTGTTTTCTGTCAGTCTGCTCATCAACAGCAACTGGAATGATTCAGTTGCATTGTAATGTTGACTGAAAAGCTTTTTCTTAGACATATTCAAATGCAGCAACTCAACAAATCCAGGCAATCAAACATCCACACACACATTTCAAATGCTCTTTTCCTTGCAAATGTAGAATTACCCTCTATTTATACAAGATCATGGAATCATTTATACAGGACCATCCATGTACAAAACTAATCAGCAGCATACCTGCCTTAATTTTCACTCCAATATATTCCTCCCATCTCTCTCTCTCTCTCTCTCTCTCTCTCCTCTCTCTCTCTCTCTCTCTCTCTCTCTCTCTCTCCCTATAAATATATCTCTGTCTCTGTCTCTCTCTCCCTTTCTCCCTTGAAATATCGGGAAAAAGTTTATTTTTTTGCAAATTTCAAAAAGTGAAACTTTCATATATTCTAGATTCATTACATGTAAAGTAAAACATTTCTAAAACGTTTTGTTTGTTTGTTTTGATTTGTTTTGATTTTGATGATTAGAATATTAAAAATATTAGAATATTTACATTTGAGATTCATTAAATGATCATCCATACAGTATAAATTGTGGGTGTTCTTTGAAAGCACAATAATGGGGAACACTGCTGACTTGGCAATGGTCCAGAAGATGATCATTGACACCCTCCACAAAGAGGGTAAGTCACAGAGGGTCATTACTGAAAGAGGGGCGGGCTGTTTCACAGAGTGCTGTATCAAAGCATATTAAGTGCAAAGTTGACTGGAAGGAAGAAATTGGGTAGCAAAAGGTGCACAAGTATAGGATCAGCTTATTTAAACGTCATGCAGATGCATTCTGTGGTTCAAAAATACTAGTTACACTAGTTCAAATACTAGTTAGCTGTACTTGACAGATGTCATCGACATTGTTAGATCCTTAAAACTATATAGAATCTTGATCTGTTTCCAAATCCATGTCATTTATATATCACAACATCGATGTCTGTCAGAAAGTAACATGCACAATTGACAGTAGCACAGTAGAGGTTCCCTGCTCCTCGTAAATATTATCGTCAATTGTGAAAACAGATGGATCGTAAAGTAATAATTATGTATTTCTTAGCCAGAAAGTGTTAAGTTCAAGATTCAATTCAAGATTATTTGTATAGCGCTTTTTAAGGGATGTTAAGTGTTAAGTGCTTGAAGTCGATGAGGGTTTTTTGTGTTAGTTTTTAGTTCACAAAAGTTTATTTTGTGGCTTAAATAAATGACATGTAATTTGGAGACCAGCGTGTTTGGCTTGCTAAAAATCTTTCTGTTGAACACATGAACTTGCAGATCATAGTGAAAATCACAGAACATGACTGTTTGTCAACATAATTATATACACTTTGAAAAATGTTTACTTTGTAACAATGTCAAATTAAAAGTTAATGTAAGTAAAGTTAATATAGTTTAACTGGACTAAATTGCATCATTGCAAATGTGTAACTTCAAACATTTAAATACATGATGTACAAGTTATATACATATACCATACTAATTACATTAAGTCCTAAATAAGTGGGTCAAAAACACTTTAAAGTTCAGCTAATTGCATTTAATTTGAAACTATAATACATACTGACTTAATTGCAATGAACAGGCAATTAAGTGTCCGAAAACATTAAATTCAGTTTGCATTTAAGTATTGTCTTTTAAAGGATTTATTTTATTTAGTTATTTTGTAATAAGTATTCTAAAGGTTTGCTAAATGTATCACACTTTATTTTATGGTGTCTTTGTTAGAGTGTAATTACAAATAAGTACTAAGTAACATTAATTAACCATGTACTTACAGTAGGGTTTAGGGTTAGTTGCTGTAATTAATTAATTTATTTACTGTTATTACTATAGTCAGCACGTTACATGTAACAAGGACACTATAAAATGAAGTGCAAGTTATCTTTGACTTTATATTCTCATATACAGTTTTTTTTAATCAGACAAGTACGATTCAATCTCATGACCTCTGGCTTTTAAAGCAAGGAACGGCTCATAATCACTTGAGGGGCTGGAATCCTAAAATCGCTCTTAACTGATGATCCACAATAACCCAAAGATGGCTGGTGTAAATGTACACTTCTAAAAATCCTCTTGAAAATCAAGGTTCACATTCCCTGGTCAAAGTTAGTCTATTTAAAACCCTCCTCATGTTTAACTCCTAACCTCAAAATCCTCTAAACTCATTCCAGCTCATTAACTCCCTTTGAAAAAAAACAGTAACGCCCATAAGTGCAACATGGGACCTGTGCTTCAGTGAGACGACTATAAATAAAACGACTAGATTACCCGCGACACAATCAGAGTCTGAAAACACCTCCTGGACAGTCAAAACTCCTTATTTAGGTATAATAAAAAGCACAGTAGACGACATGGCCTAATTTCATCTGACGGTATTTTGAAAACATAATAAAACAGCTATTCCTCCTCGACTAGAAGGCCTCAGAGTGTTTCTTCCATCATCAGCGAGGTTATATAAGGGGAGCTTGATTTGGATAATACCCAAAGCTATTGGGCTTAGCGCTGTAATTGTAAAACTAGGATAGCGAAAGTTTCAAATGAAAAGGCTCTCCAGTAACACTCCTCAACTGTTGTGGGGCAAATCCCACATCGAACCCGGTTTGGCTTCCACAGAGGAGATTGCACTGGTGCCCATGTCAACATAGATGACAGTGCCACATGGAAAGTAATGTGTCCTGGGAGCCACGTGCCATAAATGAGCACAAAAACATGCCAGTTAGCCAGAGGCTTACAGAACAAGGGCTTTATCTGCCAAGTGCCATTATACACATTACATCTTCGTCATTGTGTGTGCAGCTCACAGCTTGACTTGATGAATTATAGGTAATGTTGCACTTAACAGGGTTTATGTAATAAATAAATAAGAGATATTAATGCATGCTATACTGTATAAATACGACTGCCATGACAATTATTATCCCTGAAGTGATTTATTGACTCTGTGTCAGTCGCTTGTTGAGTAATGATTAAACAGGCAGCACAATGGGAACACTTTATGATAAGGTTCATCATAACATTAGGTAAAGTATTAGTTAACATTAATGTACCATTCAAAAAATATACTGTAACATTGTGAAATATTATTACAATTTAACATAACTTTTTTCAATTGTATAATACATAGTAAAATGTCATTTATTCCTGTGATCAAAGCTGAATTACTCCAGTCTCAGTGTCACATGATCTTTCAGGAATCATTCTAATATACTGATTTGCTGCTCAAGAAATATTTATTATTATTATCAGTGTTGAAACTTTAGGAATCGTCTGTGATATTATAAATGTCTTTACTGTCACTTCTGATTGATTTGGATGTTAGGAAACTTGAATGATTAAACTACATTATCTGATTCAGATTCTGGAAATCATGATCCAATTACAAAACTATTCTTGATTTTAATTTTTTTTTTTTTTTTTGACCAATTTTGAATAACACATTTATGTGTTGAATTTTATTAAATTACTTACATTATTATAATTTATTTTAAAAATATGTAAAAATTAATAATTAATTAATAATTAATAATAAAACAAAAAAATATATGTTAACCCTCTGGAGCTCAAGAAAAAAAGGCTTTGGATTTAGATTTGTGTACTTCATTGTTTAGGGTCTTGGCACTTGCTTGAAAAAACCTTGCATGCATTTGTACTGCTTGATATCAAAAATGACTGCAATGGAAATGAATGGGAAACAGATTTCATCTAGTGGAAATGTTTGGTACAGCAGCCAAACAAGATCTTACTGAAAGCATTTATGTGTGTATGTATGTATGTATGTATGTATGTATGTATGTATGTATGTATGTATGTATGTATGTATGTATGTATGTATTTATCTATTTATTGATTGATTGAGATATAAACCTCAAATTTGGAACACAGCTTGATTAGATTTATGGCTTTGATTTTCGTATTATGAAAAACATGTAAAACGTGTTTACAATAATAAAGAAACAATTTAAATATTGAAGTGTCTTGAGTTTACCTTTTATTTTGTAAATAAACCTCTCTCTTAAAAACGTTTGGCAGACCTAGTTAACTTGTTCAAAATTATGTGTGCTTTTACGGTTAAGATTACAAGCAACAAATTTTAAGGAAAACTCGGAGTAACGGGATACTCTCATCCCTTAAGATTTTTTTGAAGTACTGCCCTCTGGAGAAGATATAGAAGCTTAAAAGCATCTAAAGATATAAATTTACCTTTGTTCCAGAGGATACGTTTTTTGCAATTCAAAGTGTTAAGTGTATCTTGTTTTTAATATATATTATATACTATATGTTTTTTTTTTTTTTTTTTTTTATGAATTTATTTATGAAGCATGTGGGTGTTGTTACTTATAATTTTTGTTCTTAAATTTTTTTTGTTTCATTTTTTTTTTTTTTATGTGATGTTTTGTGTCCTGCTATATGATTGCTACCCTCCTGAATTCCCCTTGGATTAATAAAGTTGTTAACAAACTAAAAAAATAAAAAATAATAAAAAAAACCCTAAAAGATTAAGATTTATTAAATAAATACAGCTTCAAAACATACAGTACAAGCAAATGTAAAGTAATAAGGGGGAACAAAGAAACACATTACAAGCTAGAAACAAAGAGTGCTTTCATCATAAGAGCGCTTTGATTATCTGAACGTTTTCCAGACAAGTGCAGTGATGGATTTTTCTCTTTTTCTTAGCATTATTGCACAGATCTATTCGTTTATAAGCAAATGCATAGTTTGTCCCCAATCCTTAAAGCATAACCGTGTTTACATTATTGTCTTGTTCGGTGTAATTGGCAGAATACGGCTAGTACATATGCAGAAAAAAAATCAGAACCGATTCATAAATTGAAGAGAGAATTGGGATGCATGGGATAATCAATTCTTACCCCACCTCTATTGATTTTTACTGTTGCGTTTGGTGCCGTTGGTCGCAGAGAAATCACACACTGCAGATTTGAAGTAATAAACAGTCTCAAATTTATTGTAGCAACTCCTTACACCCCCAAGAGGAATAAAAACACTCCAAAGTGGAGCAAATGCACTCTAACCCCTTTGCCCCCAAAAATCATATACTGCTAACTCCCAAAATGACTGCAATAAGACTCAGAGGACGTGGCAAATGGCCGACTTTGCCGCTATCAGATTGGCCTTGCCGCTCTGAGCTTCGCCTCTGGGTTTTATTACTGCTGTGGCAGAGCTTTGAAATCAACTGAAGTCCACTTTGGCCAGAGAGAGAGCAGATAGGATCAGACCGGCAGAGCTGGAGGAGGTCATAGTTGTATTAACCTGGGAAGGGATTAGCCAAGAACCACAGGGGGGGATTCGGTGCCCGGAGGCCCTTCGAGGCAGGGTCCTCGCACGGTGGCCCGCACACGTCTCTCTGAGTGTGTGTGTGGGATACTAAGAGGATCTGGCTGACTAAAAGAAAGTTGTGCATAGGTGAGTGTGTGTTCCTGATAAGCAAATGCATATTCTATATACCTGTATTTGTGGCCCGTGTCAGTTCCCCTCTGAAACGCAATCACCTGAGATGTAGTCGACCTCTCTAGCTCTCTTATCAGAGATCAGTCTGTAGGATGTCAGCAAGTTTCTTCCACACACATAGAGCTGATGGAGAGGACCTGCTGCTCAGTGAGGGGTCTTTCTGTCTCTGATCTCTCCACAGGCCCCAAGGGCCGCGGCAACAGGTCAGCACATCATACAAACTCACATCAGCTCTTTACAGCACAGATCAACAAACTTCCTCCCGCCAGCACAGGGCCGTTTGTAAAGATATTGACAGTAGATGCCAACACCTCTGTCTGTAGGAAATGTCCATATAGGAAACAAGATGAGGCCTTATATCTAAAAATAAAATAAAATAAAATATATATATTATTAATATTAATAAATATTGAATACAAATATTACTTTCTGGTTATTGTCTGGTGATTGTTGTACAAAAACCATTAAATATGACCTTAAATACAATAAACATAAACTGAAATTAAATCAAATATAAAAAAACATATTTTATTTCAGTTAATTTCCAAGACAACAGTTCTCTTTTTCCTTTGTTTTTGGTTGAAGCTGAAGTACTAAACTAACTAAAATGAAATTAACTACAAACATTAAATAAATAAAAACTAAATTGCACTAACTAAAATGAAAATAGAATGAAAATAGAAAATAAATTATAAATATTCACAAAAGTTAAATAGTATATCGATGATACTACATTAACAATGCTATAAAAAAATTGTCAAACAATAAATTGAAGTTTGATGATTTTACAGATTTAGTTTATCTTATACTGGGGGGGAAATATTAATTGATTTAAAAACAATAAATACAAAAATATTTTCCCGGATGTTGATATTTAATTTGATTATTTATTTATTTCACTTGTCAACTAAAATATGAACATAACATGGACATGTACATGTAAACTAGAAGCAGAGACACGCAGACACTAAAGTAGTAAAGCACTTGTCCCTGCTTCTCGCTGGATGCAGAGATATTTTCTCCACATACAGAAGAAAAGTGAATAGTGCAGCCGAGAGGTTCGTGCAAAAGGATAAACAGAAACCCTACAGAGCACAAGCTGTGACTTCTTATCCTACAGTCTTCACGTCAACTATCGGACAGTTTTAGAAATTCACAGCAGACGTAACAATGGCTTGAAGAAACTGTAAATGTGTTGAAGTCTCACTGTACCGGAGGATCAGTTTAGCTGTAAACAGTCCGGCTGATTAGATCTGATGTTCAGGGTGTCCTTCAGGGCCAAACAGTAAATGCAAGTCAAAACGACTGGCATTCACTAATCCTTTAAAATATTTGAACATATTCGGTTATCTGCTGGGACAGTATATGTCGTCCGACATCGTATGCAGGTTCCTGGCTCTACTAGCTGCCCCTGAAAAGGATCTAACTTTTAGAAAAAATACAAAACATATCTGGTTCGAGAGAAGAAAATGCTAAGCAATTTGCATTTGACCTAGTTTGACTGTTTGGTTGAGTATATAAATATATATAACTTCACACTCTGTTGTGGTCATTAATATCACATTTGAAATGCAACACACTTGGCAGCAAAGTTACAAAGGGACCCGAGTCAGTCGGGGACGCAGTAAAACACAGATGCACGGTGGCACACCAAAAATAATACGCTTTATCATTATGAATATGGCATAAACAATCGTATATGGTTAAAACCCGAGAAGGACCATTTGTTTGCACTTTAGAAATCCGTAAGTACTGACTGCATTGCTATTCAGGGTGATCAAAAATTACAGTGTGGCTCCATTGACATTCAGTTCTGCAGGCATATTACAGTGCATTAAACATGTTCTACTTAAGATTATCCACGGCTGACCTTATGAATATCATTTAACATGTATATTTGGGGAGCCCAGAGCACATTTTAAAAGTGTAGTGTGCAGTTCCAGCACATTTAGTGAAGGTAACCGTCTGAATAAAACACCAGAGTCATTTTTATTCTGCAAAGTTTGCCTATGCACAGTTTGCACAGTTTGGCAGTCATTTAAAACCAATTAAAGACATTAGCAATCAGAGTTGGGCAGAAACATCACTAAGCTATGTAAGTATATTTAGCTCCATTTCTCAGTAGCATTGCTAGTTTTAAAATCATGTGTGTCCTTCCGGTGGCGCTGCTGAGTTCAGTCGCCTGTGAATTAGCTCCGCTCAAAATTGTGTTTTTATGTGTTTTTATTTTCTATTTTTACCTCTCTTTTATACGTGTAACTTCTGCAATGATTAAGTACGACAAGAGAACACTTTTGGACATTGGACAGCGTTACACTAACCTGATCCAGGACACTTTATACACTGATCCAGCGTGGCCATTGGAGATTCTTCGGAGCACCGAAGCTGACAAAGGCCGCCTCAATAATACCAGGAGGCGAAGGAAACACCGCGGGAAACGCGCTGGAATCCGCTACAGACTGAGAAACAGAGCTCACAGTCCCCCTTTACCGAGCATTTTGCTCGCCAATGTCCAATCCTTGGAGAATAAGATGGACGATCTCAGAGCCAGGATTAGTTTCCAACGGGACATCAGAGACTGTAACATCATTTGTTTGACCGAAACATGGCTCACTCCTCGGTCCCGGACAACGCTGTAACGCCATCTGACAACTTCTCTGTTTTACGGATGGACAGAACAGCCGAGGCCAGGAAAACTAAAGGTGGTGGAGTGTGTTTCTTCATTAACAAGAAATGGTGTGACCCCAGAAACATCTCCATTCTGTCGCGCTCCTGCTCGCCTCATCTGGAACATCTCTCCATTATCTGCCGCCCATTTTATCTGCCCCGGGGAATTCTCATCAATCGTCGTCACTGCCGTTTATATACCACCAAAGGCAGATAGCAGCTTGGCTTTGTCTAAACTACACGATGAACTCAGCGGATATATCAACATACATCCTGACGCTGCATGCATCATCGCTGGAGACTTTAACAAAGCTAACCTCAAAAAGGTCATCCCTAACTTTCATCAGCACATATCCTGTCCAACCAGAGGACTGAATACACTCGATCACTGCTACACCCAATTCAAAAATGCCTACAAAGCCCACTCACTGCCGGCGTTTGGAAAATCAGACCACGCGGCCATCTTTCTCACACCCGATTATAAACAACGGATCCTTCAAGAACCCCGGTGGAGAGGGATGTGACGCGCTGGTCCCCCACTCTGAAGCTACGCTACAGGCGTCTCTTGATGACGTCGACTGGGCCATGTTCCGGGCGAGTTCATCTGACGTCAGCGAATTCACGGAGGTAGCATTAAGCTTCGTAAAACACTAACCGAACAGGCAACCGAAACAATAACAATAAAGACTTTATCAAATCAGAAGCCGTGGGTGGACAGAACAATTCGTGACGCAGTTAACCATCGAACTGCCGCATACAATGCCGGTATTCTGTCAGGAAACATGAGTGAGTACAAGTCATCTTGCTATGCTCTCCGTCGTGCAGTAAGAGCCGCTAAACGCAGATACAGTGAGAGAATTGAGTCACATTTCCAGCTCAATGACTCTCGACGCATGTGGCAGGGACTAAAGACCATCTGTTCCTCTGGAAGCAACAACTCTGTGGAGGTGAGAGCAGACCCGTTGCTAGCCGTAGAGCTAAACAACTTCTACGGGCGCTTTGAATGCAATGGCGGCGCGATCCTGCCGAGCAGCGCGTCAAGAAGCAGCAGACAGAGCAGCAATGATTATGCTATCACCCTTTCAGAGGATGACGTTCGGAGGGAACTAAGGAGAGTGAACGTCAGAAAAGCAGCAGGACCCGATGGGATTACTGGCCGCGTTCTGAGGTCCTGTGCTGATCAGCTTGCTGGTTTGTTTACTTCCATATTTAATGAGTCCCTCGCTACCTCTGTGGTCCCCACCCCCTTTAAAAAATCTGTCATTATCCCTGTGCCCAAGAACAGTAAACCCTCTTGCCTGAATGACTATCGTCCAGTTGCCCTTACATCGACACAGTCATGAAGGTTTTTGAGAGACTTTTAAAGAAACACATTTGCTCCTCCATCCCTGCTACTTTCTTTGGACCCTCTTCAGTTTGCCTACCGGCCAAATAGGTCTACTGATGATGCCATCTCCCAGATACTGCACTCCTCCCTCACTCACATCGACAGCAAAAATGGCAACTATGTCAGGCTGCTATTCATCGACTATAGCTCAGCTTTCTTTCAACACTATTGTCCCACAAGCTAGCTGTCAAACTCTCAGACCTCGGCCTTAACACTTCACTTTGTGACTGGATACAAGATTTCCTCACCGCCAGACCACAAGTGGTGAAAGTCGGCCAGTTCACCTCCAACTCAATCACCCTGAACATAGGAGCCCCAGGGGCTGTGTCCTGAGCCCCTGCTATACTCTCTCTACACACACGACTGCGTGTCCTCTCACAGCTTCACATCTATCATTAAATTTGCTGATGATACTGTGGTTCTGGGCCTCATTAACAACGATGACGAGACCGCATACTTGGATGAGGTGGAGAGACTTACATCATGGTGCCAGGACAACTGCCTCTCTCTGAACGTGAGCAAACCAAAGAGCTGATCGTGGACTTCAGGAAGAGACAGCAGCAGCCCTACACTCCTCTTATGATCAGTGGGACCCCTGTGGAGAGGGTGAGCAGCTTCAAGTACCTCGGTTGTAAACATCTCCGAGGACCTGACATGGACTACACACATTCAAACACAGGTTAAGAAAGCCAGGCAAAGACTGTACCATCTGCGACAGCTGAGGAAATTCAGGGTCTCTCCAGCTATCCTGAAAACTTTCTACTCAGGGGCCATAGAAAGTGTACTGACTCAGTGCATCTCAGTGTGGTATAATAATGCCACAAACCAGGACTGCAAAGCTCTGCAGAGAGTCGTGCGCTTAGCTGAGCGCATCTCAGGGTCTGCTCTCCCCTCTCTGCAGGGCATCTACCTCAAACGCTGCAGAAGCAGAGCTGCTAAAATCACCAAAGACTCAAACCACCCCGGTAACCATCTTTTCCGTTTACTGCCATCTGGCAGGCGCTACAGGAGCTTGATGGCAAAGACAGAGAGACTGAGGAAGAGCTTCTTCCCTCAGGCCATCAGGCTCCTTAACACAAACTCAGTTCCATAAACTTTCACAAGACTCATTATTATCTGTAAAAAAATAACAAAAACATTCATATTCTCATCATCCGTATTGCCGCTATGTGTGCATACCCAGTACAACCCGTTGCACATCCCTCTCATCCCTCCTGTTTATACTAATATTTATTAAGTCCCATATAATGTTTTTGCACATCCAATTTGTTTTGCACATCTTACTGGTTTACTGTTTTGCACTTTTCTTTATTCTATTGCACATTTTACTTCTTATTTCTTTTTTTACCTATATATATATATATATATATATATATATATATATATATACTCTTGTGTGGTGATACTTTATATAATTTAATTTTGAGTTTATTTTTTATTTTTATTTTTTATTCTTTGCACTGTCCACTGAGCGGACCTGATTTGACCTACATTTCACTTTTGATTATACCTTGTATAATTTATCATGTGACAAATAAAGAAACCTTGAACCCTTGAACCTTGAACCTTGATTTTCAGTAGCAACAAATCTGGATACAGTGAATTATTTTCCTACGGTCAATTGAAACAAACTCGTTGTGTTATGTCAATCAGATTGTCTTTTGGCAGTAACTAGTACAAGTCATGCTTTACATTTTGGCATTTACACATCAATAGCAGAGATATTTCTTTTTTGTTGAATTTTGATATCGAAAATCACTGCCTTCCAAATATCCTTTCGGAAAAATAAGTACACTTTAGCTTTCCTTTAATAAGACTTTTAAAAGTACACTTACGTTTGAACTGAATATAGCCTGATGTTTTCAGACACTTAATTGAACATTTATTACAGTTAACGTTTATATTAAATTAATAATTGAGCTTTAGAGTGCTTCTGACCCACGAACGTAGGACTCAACTATATCTTTATATGTAATTTCATAATAATTTATTATTTGCTTTGAAATATGTGTACTTCTGCGTTTATGGTAATCATTTATGATGTATAATAGTATCTAAAAAGTGTTTGTGCTAAAATATAAAAGCATTAATGGTAACTAAGATATACTTAAAATACATTTATAGAAATTGCATTTTTGTCATTATTTTAAATACGTTTATAGTTACATATTAATAAGCAGTTGCAATATAGTACATTTAAAATTCATGCATTTAAATTTTTTAATTGAATAAAACAACAGTTCAAATAAACAAAAGATTAAAACACAATGATTAAAATGTATAAATGTAATGATTTGACCTTATATACGTGTATGTTTAAAAACCTGTTTAAGTACATTTAAATGGCCTTTTATTTCAGTAATATTGTATTATCTGCAAGTACTCCAAGTGATGTAATACAATACAAAGCGATATTGCTTTCAAAGCAATACTTGTACTTAGATCATCGCACAAGATCAGCTCACGTCCAGCATAAAATAAAATCTTTGAAACTTAAACCCAATCTCAATGTTTTCTCTTTGACGTAAATGCGTGTGATAGTGGTTCATTCATATTATCTACACAGCAGCCAGAGCTTAAATATTTCATTGGATTTCAAGGGTTTGACTTGTATTATTTATGGAGAAGTGGGTTGTGCATACTCTTGTGTAAAACGTATCGTAAAATAAATATTGCGCCACTGCTATAATGAACATTAAGCTTTAATGGCACCTAGCCATAGTGGAAAACATGTTATAGATACAACTGCACTCGAGCTTTCCGACTCGTGGAAGACAACAATGTACATTAACTCAGAGAAGAGAGTATATATAATATTTATAACAGAGTAAATCAGAATATGGTTGTGCTACACTACAACAAACACAGCACAGATTAAATATGTATGTCGCAGCTGAAGTTCAGTTGAGGCCATTGGCTTATTTCCCAAGCAAGACTATTTAATAAACCTAAATAAATGATAATTCCAGTAGTAACTCGTTAATCTCTTCGTTTGATTGGGAATATTGAGTGGCCTCTTCAAAGTGGATTTCTGCTCTACTAACAAACTACAGCATTACACACAGAACAGCTGATGTGATGGTCTACAACTAGCTGATTAAACTCCTCTTTATATTCTCGTTTCATGATTTAATTAAGACTCAGTGTTGTTTAGAAGGCCTGGTCAGTCGAGGTTGAAGGGAAGCCCTTTCACAGCCACTCACAACTTGCTTTTTCAGCATCACCGTCCCTAGACAGCAGCAGCATTGTTGATATTTAGTGAAAGTTGTTCACATGGCCGGGAGGGACAAAGCACCTACACAGAGACCGGCTTGGTAAAAGCATTATGTCAGGTCTTGAAAATCAAGTGAAAAGGCTTTCTTGTAATGACCTCTCATACAGCAGAGAAAAGGATCAACTGAGACGTCAAGCTCGTGCAAAGCCACAGCTTGGACATTTTTATGATTTTATATACGCATTACACGCATTAATGTTCTAGGTCATTTGGTAAAGGAGTAGTTCACTCAAAAATGAAAATGTACTCATCTTCAGGCCATCTTAGATGCAGATCAGTCTGTTTCTTTAGCAGAAATGCATCATTGCATCACTTGCTCACCAGTGGATGCTCTGAAGTGAATGGGTGCCGTTATAATTAGAGTCCAAACAGCTGATAAAAACATCACAATAATCCACACCACTCCAGTTCATAAGTTAACATCTTGAAGCAGGGGCGGACTGGGACACAATTTCAGGCCGGGAAATCTCCCACTCATCCCATGCACCCACAACAAATTCTGAAATATGTAAAACCCTATTAGCCTATTTGTATGACAATCCCATAAAAAGGTTTAAGTCTTTATTCGGGGCCGTGGAAAATATTAAAGGTTCTCTTTTGACCTGCACCTTCACTTCCCTTTTCCTTTTATTTATTTTCTCCAATATCTCTGTCACTCTCTTCTTTCTTGTACCTGTTTCTTCTTCACCAGCAGGTCTACTGTTATTAACAGAACTGTGTTCACCTTGTTGCAAAACAACCACCTCATTGCAATTTGTTTGCAAATAATTTTGTTATTTCTCTTAAAATGACTTAAATACCCAAGATTTAACAAACTATAATTCTTACAAATATATTAAAACAAATGTTATAAAGTGCCTAAATGCCTAAATGAGTACATTGAAAATCCTAATACTGAACACTATTTTATTTTGGGGCTGACTGATATTTTTGTGTTGCTGTTTGCTCTAGCTCCCTCGCTTTCTATACAATAAATCCAAGTGAATATCTGCCTGCTAAATTTATTAATGTAACTTTCCAATCGATAATGATGTCCTTTAGCACAGTATTCTGACTGATGATAATAATGGGGTGCTACTGGCAGCCTAACAGGTGCTAGCAGTTTAATACTCAACTAGGTTAATAAAGACAAAACTACAGTAGCGTATTACAGTTGAAACTGACCTGCACTTGAAGCCCTGAACAGGTTAGTCATTTCGCTCAGTTTCCTCTCCTTCCTCGAGTCCTGTGCATCGACTCGGTTCAAAACTGTTTGACGGAGGCAAGGAGCAGACGTGAAGCGTCAGTCAAGACTAACCGATTTATGATTATTATCGATTTATTAGGAATGCCACAATCGGAAATGATCACATTGGGAAGGCAAAAAAATATATTAATAATAATTAAAAAAACACAGAGCAGCGGGCCAAATCAGCCGCCAGGCACCGGGAAACGTCCCGGTGCTCCCGATGGCCAGTCCGCGCCTGTCTTGAAGTGAAGCTACATGTTTGTAAGAAGCAAATCATCGTTTTAACTTCAAACTGTTGCTTCTGGCCAACACATGAGTCAATAATCCATAATATTGCTTCCTTCTGTGAAAAAGTCCATCTCATGTAGTCCTCTTACATCAAAATCCAGGCACATATTGGTTTAGATCTGTTTTAGACTGTTTTCACTTGCAAACAGCGCCTGATCTATGCAGATTTCTCTCCTGATTCAAAAGAGTCGACATTTTCAATGAAGAAAGTAGTGATAATTGATGAATTAGAGTGGTGTGGATTACTTGTGGATTATTGTGATGTTTTTTATCAGCTGTTTGGACTCTTATTCTGACGGCACCCATACATTTTAAGTACATTTTCAGCTTGTGCTGTTGTTGTTTGTCAACTATTCCTTTAAAATGTGTTAATGTTTTAAGTACTATTACATATTGAACAGTAGCACTTTACAACGAGATTCTAGTAATAACACATTTTCATAGATAATATAAACTAACAATGAAAAATACTTCTAAAGCATGTATTCATTTTAAAATAAGTGATAATTTCAATATTTACTAACACATTAATACAAACAAAAAGTCTAAAAATATGATTTAATGGACCCAAGATAATGTTAACTAATGATGAACAGTTTATTACAGTTTATTAACCTACTATAACAAAGATTAATAGCTATGGTAAATACGGTTGCTTGTTGTTTGTAAATGTTAACTATGGTAAAGTAATACTCAATTTGGTAATCAAATGTTATTTTAAACATAAGATTGAAAACACTGTCCTGCATCATATTTACTAAATGTAATTCAATAAATGTTTCTTATAAATTTTGAAGTGCTGATTCCACCCCCCCCCCCCCCCCCCATCAAAGTCCCGTCTTCCTCTGAGCCAGGTTACTACTATTTGTTCAGTTCTCAGCATACTTTCACATGCATGACATTATTTGATGCCTAATCCTGATTTGAAGGTTAGAATTATAGTCAGTGACAGATGAAAATGACCCAGATGTTTTCTGCTACATCTGGGGGTGTTTTACTACATCCAAAGAGTAAACGTAAATGACAGAAACAAAAATGCATTTCCAAATACAGAGCTTTAACATTTATTTATAATGTTATCCTAATGTAAAATATATTAGTGCATGCAGGAATTTATATTAACCTATATTAATAAATGATGTAAACAGAATCCATTGTTCGTGCATTAATACTGCTTTAACTAATTAAACCTTGATGCACAAAAAAAAAATGTTTGAAAGATGAACCTAAATCGATATTGCATAGTCCTTCAGAAGCTACGTTTCATCACACCTCTCATCGTTACCCTCTTAATTCCCTCACATGAGCAATTATTTGTTGATAATAATGATAAAGCCCTGCCAGTAAAGTCAGGGTGTGATCTCAAGATCACATCTGTTGCCTGTGTCGCTTTCACGTGTCATTTGCCAGGTAAAACGAGCGGCGTTTTACTAACAGACCCGCCGAGTTAATATCTGAGCGCCATTAGCATAAACGCTAATGAATAAAAGTAGCCAACCAAGGAATGAGTTAAATGACCTTAAGCCTCCAATATTTCCTCTGGTCAGAAAGTGTGAGCAAAAAAAAAGAACGTAAAAAGTAGAAACTGAGCGATAAAGCGGCTCAGTCGATACGTCTTTACACCATTACTTGCCAGGTAAATGCTAGCGTTATCAATCAAGCGCACTGGCTTCCTAAACCACAATGAATACAGATCAAGCCACCAAATAATATGCTCACATAAACACGCTATTCTTTGGCAGATTGTTCCTCTTCCTCCCCATCAAGTGTCTTCCAGAAAGACGGACACGGGAGGAGGAGAGATGGCTTCATGTCTACTGGTGTGGATAATTGAATGTTGGAGCGTTCTTTCTGTCCTGTCTTTGTTGTTCAATCAATATCCAGCTCCCACAGGAGCTAATCTGTATTAGCGGAATTAGCTGCTCACAAACCCAAGATGCCTGAGCCCCTTGGACGACGTGTGGAGCAGACGTTCACGTCAGTTATCTATCTCCTCACAAAGTGTATAAAGGCTGAGAGCGAGGCTAATGATTAGCGTGTCGATCGACAGAGCGAATGAAATGATGGCCCTTGAATGCACAATGGGACGGTAAGGTGAGAACTCTGGGCTGAAGTAGGTGCCAGGTGTAGGTTGCTGGAGCTTGTTTTTGGATGAGTGAGGACAATTTTTCTTGAAACCCTCCCGAACAAAAATGACCCGCATGCTGATGTAGGGGATGTTTGATTATTTTTTTTTTTAGGTTTCTGACCCCAAGACTCAACTAATCTCTGCAATTCTCCAGCTGTGATCCTTGGAGGGTCTTTAGCCACTCAAACTCTCCTCCTCAGCGTGCATTAGGACGATATAGACACACGTCCTCTTTCAGGCAGATTTTTAACATCTTTAGTTGATTGGAACCTCTTAATTATTACCCTGATGGTGGAAATGGGGATTTTCAATGTTTTAACTCTTTTCTTACAACCACTTTCTATTTTGTGAAGCTCAACAATCTTGTTCTTCACATCAGAAATATATTTTTAGTTTTTTCTCATTGTGATGGATGATTAAGGGAATTTGACTTTTATGTTCCGCATATTTATAATCCTGTGGAACAGAAAGTCATGGCTGGACAATTTCATGCTCCTAGTCACCCTGGTGTGCTAAAAAAATTAAATATGAATGGGAATATACTTCAGAGATATTTTACTCATAAGAATTTCTAGGGGTGCCAATAATTGTGGCCAACATTCATTGGAGAAAAACAGTTATTTCACAATGAGATTTTCTCCCCACTTTCAATTGTTTTACTTCAATGATAGGTTGGAATTTTGTGAATTTTTTGAGTGAAAGATCAAAAGGATAAACAATTCAGATTTATTTTCACAGCCGCCTTTGCTCATATTTATCAAGGGTGCCAATATTAGTGGAGGGCACTGTATATTATATTTTATATATAAAAATAAATGTTACACATCCATTAAAAATGCAACAGTAAAGATTTATTTACAATAATATAATGAGTTGAGTTAAAAAGACTTTTGGATTTAATCAGACAAATTATTATAGACTTGTATATTATTATTATTATTTATAATAGGCAGTTTGTTCTGGGTTGTTCGGGGAGAGTTTAAGAATGTAATATAATAATAAATATAAAAAAAATATTGCATTTGTCTTTGGTATAAAAATAAAGAGAACAAAAATATTATACAATTGCAATATTGGTTTATCGATTATCGACCATAACATGAAACAGCTCATAAGCATGGGCCAGAATTTAAATATCAGTGCATCTCTAGATATAGACTTTTGTTTGTTTGATTGTTTTTAAAGAACGTCGCAAATACTTGCATGGCTACATTATTCACGTTTCTGATTATCCATAAAGGCATCACTCTTAAAATCAAACAGTTCCTGCTGTAGATGTTCTTCCTGTAGCGACGGAGTTAATTGAACCTTTTCCACCAATACTGATCCAATTTCACAGTGGCATCACTGAATCCATTCACAGCTCATCAGTTACAGACCGGCTTCATCTGCCTACTGCACAAACACAGACACAATCATCTGCTGATGACCTGCGCCACTCCAGGGCCGTCAAATGCCCAGCTCAATCATAACCCACCAGACCTCTCACCCTGGCCACAGCCCTTTCCATGTCCATCAACCTGGCAAAATGACCAGGTCAATCAAAACCAGCGCCACCTGCCACCTGAACGCTTTCCCTGCCCTGCACTGTGGCCTGCTGGAACTCAGCAAATAAGGCCAATGTTACACACTCTCAGAAAAAAAGGTACAAATCTGTCAAAGGGCCAGTACCCTTTCTAAAGGGACACCTTTATCCCTAAAGAGTGCATACTAAATTGTATGTATTAGTACCTAAAGTGTACATAATTGCAACTTTTGAAAGTGTGCCACCCCAGTTACAGCTTTTATACCTTTTTGTGTACCTTTCAAATTAGAATATCCTACTTTTGATATGACCAAACAGGTAAAAACTATCTTTACTCATATAAAAATAAATCCATCCATACAATTCTCAAAATTTCAATACACATTTAAGACACTTAAAGGGGTCATCAGATGCTAAATTTACTTTACAAGTTGCTTGAACATAAATGTGTGTTGGAAAAGTGTGTACACATCTATCCTATAATGATAAAAATACACCAAGTGTTTTTTTTCATCCCTATTTTAAAATCCCCTTATGTATGTATATATATATATATATATATATATATATATATATATATAAAATTGTATGGGGTGTGTTTATGACAGTTTTCAACAAAAAGGGGAGAAAATGTTTTGAGTTGCTATGCATTTATGCGTTTTGGAGTATGTTTTTGGAAACAATACCTTTATTGTCTCCATGTAAACTATAAAAAGGTGAATTTGTAGAAACGGTGACGTCGTGCGCATGAGGTTCATGTTCAGTCTTTATATATATATATATATATATATATATATATTAAGGATGTGCATCTCCATAACTGAGGCCGATGTGTTACGCATCTCGATGCATAGCCAACGATACGATACATTGAAGATACATATGAAGCAGCTAGCGATGCGATGCGATACGATTCACCCCTGTTACGATGCAGAGCGATTTGATTTGATTCAACATAATGCAATTCGCTGAAAAGGAAAAAATATGATTGCTTTTATTTCTTTGGTTCAGACAGACAGCAAATCATAAATTAACTTATGTGTCTTCTGACTTCTAATGCCTCGAGGCCTGTTTCATAAAACAAGTTTAGCAAATAGGCCAGGCTTATTTCAGTTAGTCTGACTCACTGTCAAATGATTTGGATACATAAAGCAAATTTAACAAAGATCAACCTCAGTCACTGTGGCTACTTATGCTGGAAAGCTAACCTGGTTCAGGCTAAGCTGAGCTCCTCTAACACTGACGCAATGATATTACCACTGACTCTCTCACTATGGCAAGCCGTTTTAACATTTAATCTATAAGCCGTACTAGTATCTATTTTCATGCTACTAGTACTTATTTTTTAGATATTAGTATCTTTTCCATTAAGTACTAGTACTTATTCATTAACTACTTGTGCTTATTCTTTAAGTACTAGTGCTTATTCTTTAGGTACTAGTGTCTATTGTAAAGTTACTAGTACTTATTCATTAGATACTAGTACTTAATCAGTAGATACTAGTACTTAATCATTAGATACTAGTACTTATTCATTAGATACTAGTACCTATTAAATATATACTAGTACTTATTCAATAGATACTAGTACTTATTCAAAATCTTACAAGTAAGATTTTTTATTTTACTAGTATTTTTTTTAATTGAACTCTACTTTAGCCATTTGGACTAGTCATAACATAAGACGAATAAAAAAGCAGATCTGACTAGTAAGATAAGAATTGTTACTAGTAGTGATTACAAAAGATACTAGTATCTAATAAATGTGTACTAGTATCTATTGAATAAGTACTAGTATCTATTTAATAGGTACTAGTATCTAATGAATAAGTACTAGTATCTAGTGAATACGTATTAGTATCCAATGAATAAGTACTAGTATCTAATAAACAAGTACTAGTATCTAATCAATAAGTACTAGTATCCAATGAATAAGTACTAGTATCTAATAAATAAGTACTAGTACCTAATGAATAACTACTAGTACATACAAATTAAGCACTAGTCACTAGTGGAATACTTACTAGTCAAAAATGAATAGTTGATATCTCAATGACGGATCCCCATAGAAGTCAACGGCAAAAATGTAAAATGTGTTACTAGTAACAATATAATAGTTACTAGTCACTATTGAAATAAGTACTAGTATCTAAGGAATAAGTACTAGTATCTAAATAATAAGTTCTAGTATCTAATAAATGAGTACTAGTATTTAATCAATAAGTACTAGTAGCTAATGAATAAGTACTAGTACCTAATAAATAAGTACTAGTATCTAACAAATGAGTACTAGTATTTAATCAATAAGTACTAGTAGCTAATGAATAAGTACTAGTATCTAAATAATAAGTTCTAGTATCTAATAAATGAGTACTAGTATTTAATCAATAAGTACTAGTAGCTAACGAATAAGTACTAGTACCTAATAAATGAGTACTAGTATTTAATCAATAAGTACTAGTATCTAATTAATAAGTACTAGTATCTAATAAATGAGTACTAGTATTTAATCAATAAGTACTAGTATCTCATGAATAAGTACTAGTATCTAATAAATGAGTACTAGTATTTAATCAATAAGTACTAGTATCTAATGAATAAGTACTAGTATCTAATAAATAAGTACTAGTATCTAATAAATGAGTACTAGTATTTAATCAATAAGTACTAGTAGCTAATGAATAAGTACTAGTACCTAATAAATAAGTACTAGTATCTAATAAATGAGTACTAGTATTTAATCAATAAGTACTAGTAGCTAACGAATAAGTACTAGTACCTAATAAATAAGTACTAGTATCTAATGAATAAGTTATAGTATCTAATAAATACGTACTATAATATTGCATTCACTCTTTGCAATATATTTGTATTATAATCTTCAAAAATATTTCCAGAACAATATAATACAATATAAAAAGTATTTAACAGCAATCGTGGCTTAAGCGCTACTGGGGAGTTTGTGACGAGAAAGTCAAAGCGTGATCGAGGTGTATATTTGGAGGCCTGACAACAGCTGAGCTGTTTCTCATGTCAGCATCAGATATGATTTATCTATTCCAGCTGTATGTTCAGAGATGGCTCACGGGCCAAACTTCATCCTCCTAGGGCATGAGATCGTGCCATTACTAAAATACTATACTAAAATAATAAAAGCTCATGCAAGCACACTCTAACGTGACATTACAAACCAATGATAACGAGCTTGACCTCTCAAGGACTTCAGCATCCTCAGCCAACCTTTATATCAAAGTCTTCACAAGCCAGATTACGTGTCAACATCCTGAGGCACGACACATCGGCTTTGACCCCTGTTCTACCCAACACACAAACACACTCTATTTCAATGATATCAAAGAAGATCCAGAAGGCAAAAAAGACTTCAGAGCAAAACTGTGAACTTAGTCTAAAATAACACTGAGCCAGCACTATAATAGTAACCATGTGTTCAGCCAATACCTTAAAAGATACAGTATCACCCCAAAACACTCTTTTGACTCTTTTTCCCCTTAACTGCACATTTATACCACATAATTCTGTTGTTGTTTTGCTTGTTTTTTCTCACACAATTGCAAGTTTATGTTCACAATTCAGATTTTTTTCTCGTATTTCTGAATTTATCTCAAGATTCTGACTTTTTTCCCTCATAATTATGAGTCATTGTCTTACAATTGTAAGTTATATTTCACAATCCTGACTCTTTTTAGTCAGTTTTTTCTTTCTTATATTTGTATGGAAAAAAGTCCAAACCAATAGCTAAATAGTTGCAATTACTTTCTATCTACAGTCTCTATCTATCTATCTATCTATCTATCTATCTATCTATCTATCTATCTATCTATCTATCTATCTATCTATCTATCTATCTATCTATCCATCCATCCATCCATCCATCCATCCATCCATCCATCCATCCATCCATCATCCATCCATCCATCCATCCATCCATCCATCCATCCATCTAATCTATCTATCTATACTGAGCAAAATTATAAATGCAACATTTTTTTTGCCCCATTTTTCATGAGCCGAACTCAAAGATCTAAGACTTTTTCTATGTACACAAACAGCCTATTTCTCTCAAATATTGTTCACAAATCTGTCTAAATCTGTGTTAGTGAGCACTTCTCCTTTGCCGAGATAATCCATCCACCTCACAGGTGTGGCATATCAAGATGCTGATTAGACAGCATGATTATTGCACAGGTGTGCCTTAGGCTGGACACAATAAAAGGCCACTTTTATTTTTCACAACTCATCTAAAAAATATATATATATATATATTTTTGGAGAGAAGTTTCACCAGCAGAACTCTGTGCATGTTGTTAATCAGAAGTACAATCCTTTGAACATACTGTTCTATCCTGACTGAGATCTATATGTGCTATAACTTCAAACAGAACGCAGTGATCTTCAGGGTATGTGGCCATGACATAAGAACACAATGTATATCAACGCAGTCCAGCAGTGACACTTGGGAAGGTTGGTACGCTGACATTTGAGTTTTAGTTATTATGACACCCATCCAGATCCTAGGCTGCTATGTCCATCGGAAGATCAAGAGCACACATGCTCCAGATCTACAGAACACTCTCGCCGCCCAACATAAATAACACAGGGATGACACTCAAGGGTTGAGTTTGACGGTATGTCCAGGGTCGCACGGTCATGTCCCAAATGGTTTCTCAAGGGAAGGCCCGGCAAGGTGAAGAGGGAAGGAGCCTGGGAATGGAGAGGTTGGCCAGCGGCTGGCAGCCATCGCAACAGCTGCGGCCGCCACTTGCATTCCGCCTGGGCCAATGTGAGTAAGTGCCCCGACTAATTCTGGGGGCAGCGATGAGGAGGGGACAAAGGAGACTATGATTCTAACCGGTTATGGGAACTGTGACAATGGACTTTCAAGGACTGGCCGTACACACTTTAGCATTCCATCCAGAACACAAGAGCCAACAATACAGAGTACAGAGCGGGTAGATTTACATATGCTGGGTGGACAACATGA
Source organism: Ptychobarbus kaznakovi (assembly GCA_027422405.1). Classification (NCBI taxonomy): domain Eukaryota; kingdom Metazoa; phylum Chordata; class Actinopteri; order Cypriniformes; family Cyprinidae; genus Ptychobarbus; species Ptychobarbus kaznakovi. The sequence goes on along the minus strand of CM049798.1, from coordinate 28,799,198 downwards.
TCCTTATGCACACATCTAGAAAAATGCACACCAATCCAAAGGTCTGTCCTGCAAATTAAGAAGGGAGATGATTGCATTTTGTCGGCCCAGCGGATGTCTTTGACCAACAGACTTTTGACCTCTGGATATTTTAGTATCACTTTGGACATCAGCTCGGAATGCTTTGAAAGGGAGATAAAGTGATGACAGGTTAGGAAGTGGTTCCATCTTATTTATTATTTTTTTAACCCAGAACCAAATTATGTTTTAGTTATTGATTCTCACACATGATTTTTTTTCACTGAAATTCTGCCCTCTTCCATGTGAATTTAAGTTAATATTCAATACTGTTAATATACATTTAAGATTAATTATTGGTTTGCAATTATGTTACCACTTAAAATAATATAAGAATATTCATTATATAATTTATATTATTATAAATTATAATTTTTTCCTTCCTCAAATTCTCCCCCCCCACACACACACATGCTTGTTTCTGTGAATTGAGGGGAATTTCCATAGACTTCTATTACTTTTATACTGACCAAACATTATTTTATATCCCCTAACCCTGAACATACCTTTACTGAAAACCTGTTGGCATTTATACTTTCAGATAAACATCATTTACTATTTTTTTTCCTCGTGGGAACTGCAGGCTGTTCCCCACAATGTCAAAAATGTCAGGTTTTACTATTCTTGTGGGGATATTTGGTTCCCCCAAATGTAGCATAAACAAGTACACACACATACACATATTCTCATATAGAAAGTAAATATTACAATATTATTATACTGTAAGTATTTTTGGGTCAAAAATATGTAACATTTTTCCAAATATGTATTTCTTACAAGCATTAAAAATAACTGCTATTTCAACTATAAAGGAACCACAATCATTCAATTCCTGATGAATCCATCCCTACAGAGGGAATCCCAAGTTAGATCTCTTTAATATTTGAATTAGTTTTCCTAGATAACAATGGGGAAATACATGGAGACCTTTGTTCAAGCTTCTGCTCCTCAGATGCCTCAGTGTTTTCTCTACAATAGAAAAGACTTGCAAATATATCAACATCTGCCATTCTCCTGTAAAAGAACTCCCATCAAATACTTCCAATACTGAATTATGTGAGCTGTGCTGTCTGCATTCATTTATTATCTCTACTCTCTATTGCATGTCAACAATCGTCTCATTTATTTCTTTATCTTTTGAGGAGTTCATCAATTTTAGGAGTTCTTACTTTCAGCCAAACTGAGAGCTCTCATACATTCACCAAATGGTGAAAGAACAAGCTCTGAGCAATGCAAATTGTTCTCTGGGATGATTTTCTGAGCTGGCTTTTGCAGTTAGTGTTTGACTCATGCCTCTTACATCACCATGTGCCAACCATAATCAGGCATAAATTAGTATGAAACTAATACCCACATCTGGCCTTTGATCAGCAGCCAGACACACTCTGCACCCAAACAGTGCTGTTAACCCTTCACTTTCACTTAAGCACCAAAGCCAAGCACACGGTGCACTTTCTCGATCTCCTCTCCCTCTTGTCTTCCTTTGCCAAACATTCACATTCATTTGTTTGGATCGTCTCCACCTCAGGGAAGCTAAGCCGCTAACTGCTTCATTCATACGGATGACATCATTAAATCCTTTCTCCGACATTGGCTGAGTTAATCCCGCTCATTCTCTCCCTGACTGGCTCTATTATGAAGCACAAATCCTGAGGGTTTTGACGAATGGCCTGTTCTGTATTTGAGAGGTATTTGAGAGGTCACCTCCTCAGGCCTCTGTCCATGCAGGGAGAGCAGGATCGCTCCAGTAGAGCCACTGAGTATCCAGTGCTGGAAAACAAGTCAGGTGACACTCGCATCTCTATTATTAATGACTAGAGAAATATACCAAAAATACAAGTACTCTGATACCAAGTCGAATAGGAATATTACAATTGGATGGACGGACGGATAGTTTGATTGATTCAAAGTAAATCCTGTACCATTTCTTTTTATTTCACCCTAGTGCAGAATATGGACAGATGAACAAAAGTGTGGGGGTGTTTTAAATTACAGACATAAAACGACTACTGCAAGTGTCCACACAGTCACTCGTATACATTCTCCGCACAAGATGCAGAAACACCCTGACTGTAAATAAAGCACCCAGCACTCCTCCATATTGAAACACTGATCACACACGTGTAATCGCACACCCACACATACACAGAGCAGTAGACAGTGACAGCTGCAGGGATGTAGACTAAATTAGGTATTTCCCCATCGTTGAGAAAGGAGCAGGAGTGGGAATTATAAGGATTTTCCCTGCCCCGTTAAGCGCAGCACTGTGGCAGCAGATGTGTGGCTCTGAGGGAGGACATAAGCACCATGGCATACGAGAGAGAGAGAGAGAGAGAGAGAGAGAGAGGGAGATGGCAGTAAGCCGCCTCCTTTGCGTGACAACGTTGATGGGATTGTGGCTGCGGCTGGGCGGGTAAGAGCCTCAATCATCCAGGGGTAAACTGGGACACCTAAAACAGACAGACGGCGCACATCTATAATGACTGAGCCACTTATCTGGGGTCAGCTGGGCTAACTGACCACTGTGTCTTTAATATTACAAAACAACCGAGGAGATCTGATCTCACATCAGGTGTTGAGAGTTGGAAGTGGGAGTACGAACCTGACTGACAAAGCAGTGTTACTTGATGCCAGTTCCAAATAGGCAAACGTCTCTAGTGCTACTGCTCATACTTAGAGTAAAGGATTTACCCTAAACCGAATTATTAGACTTTGTTGTGTAACCTGGCTCACAATGATTGTGCTGTGAACATGAACATACAGCTTCATGCAGCTTGTTGAGGTGAGTGTGCTATTATTTTTGCAAGCAATTGGGATGAACATTGAATGCAATGCAGTACATTGAATAAGAACATATAACAATACACTGATCAATAACCAGGACACCTTAGCAGCCACATAGCAATACACTAAAACGCACCCAAAACACTTCAGCAACCACATAGCAATGCGAAAAAAACAAAACAAAAACACCTTAGCTACAACACAGCAATGCACTAAAAATACTTTAGTGTTTGCAAAAATACTTGCAATGTAAACAAATACAGAAACATGTGACAAAAAAACAACCAAACCAGAAGCACACTGTAAATACTCACAACACAACCAAATACAGAAATGTGCTACAAATACTCACAACGTAACCAAATATAGAAATGCACAGCAGATCCTCTCAATGCAACCAAACACAGAAACACGCAGCAGATACTCGTAAGCAACCAAATACAACGCGCTGTAGATACTCACAACGCAACCAAACACCAAAACGTGCTGCAAATACTTACAATACAAACAAATACAGAAAAGTGTTGCAAATACTCACAATACAAACAAATACAGAAACACGCAGCAGATACTTACAATGCAGCCAAATACAGAAAAGTGCTCCAAATACTCACAACGCAACCAAACACAGAAAAGTGTTGTAAATACTCACAATACAAACAAATACAGAAACACGCAGCAGATACTTACAATGGAGCCACATACAAAAAAGTGCTCCAAATACTCACAACGCAACCAAACACAGAAACATGTACCAGATACTCACAGCACAATCAAATATGGAAACAAGCTGCAGATACTCACAATGCATCCAAATACAGAAAAGTGCTGTAAATACTCACAATGTAACCAAATACAGAAGTCCACTGCAGATACTCACAACGCAACCAAATAAAGAAAAGTGTTGCAAGTACTCACAATGTAACCAAATACAGAAGTCCACTGCAGATACTCACAACGCAACCAAATAAAGAAAAGTGTTGCAAGTACTCACAATGTAACCAAATACAGAAGTCCACTGCAGATAGTCACAACGCAACCAAATAAAGAAAAGTGCTGCAAATACTCACAATGTAACCAAATACAGAAGTCCACTGCAGATAGTCACAACGCAACCAAATAAAGAAAAGTGTTGCAAGATACTCACAATGCAACCAAATACAGAACTCATTGGCAACCACATAACATGCAAAAAAAAAAAATCCAATAACACCTTAGCAACCACAGTGACTATGTTTACATGGACCCCAGTAATCTAATTATTGACCTTATTCTGAAGTTTACATGAGTTGCTTTTAGAATAATCCTTTCATGTTCCCGTTTTACATGTTACTACATAGATCGATTAATGGTATGCGTCGTTATGTCACCACATGACACCATCCGACGTCCAACCCAGAATTGCACGTATAAACATATAGTTCGTCTTCGTGATAATGCCATATACAGTTTTGGGTGTTTCATTTTTAATTTTATGAAAGCTTCAAGTGCAGTTAATTATTTGTACGTGCATACAGACGACGGTGGTGTTGAAGCTCTTTTATTTGCAGTCAAACGGTTGACCACTGCTTACACGACAGTAATAGTTTGATTAAGGTACATGTCTGTACTGCACTTCAATAATGCGACTAAAATAGGAATACCCCACATGTCTTAATTCAATTTGTGTTTACTTCGATTATGACTTTAGCCGGATTAAGGTAATCAAAAATCTCTGTTTACATGGTAGACTCTTAATCAGAGTATTGTCTTAATCATATTAAAATCGTATTATTGATGTCCATGTAAACGTAGTCATAGATGCACTAAAAATACCATGAACACCTTATATGATGTGCTAAAAAGTAGCTACTGATGTATTAAGAGCTATATTAAAGTTTATATTTTACAAATATATTCATTGTGTCTACAGGAAATAAATATATGCATGGGCATTAATCATTAATTACTTTAATCAATTTTTAGTGAGAGCAAGAATTGGTTAAATATGGCTTAAGGGCAAAACAGAAGACTCCCTTTTCTCTATGTCTGGGATGATAATCAACATAATTATCTGACGTGGAGAGGAAAACTGTTTTCTTTTTCTCATTGAATGCGAACACACACATACAGATGGGACACACACAGAGTGTGTCTTAATCTCCATCCTCCACAGCTCCTACAGTACTGCTCTCATACTCTCAGACTGTCTCTTTTACACACACAAGCACACATAAACACAATCTTTTACCAGCTTACTCATCATCAGCCTGGGGACTCGCTTAAAAAGAGCAGCCACACAGAGCTCACTAGCAGGCTTCTGATTGGCTGAAAGAGTCAGAGGAAGTATTAGTTGTGCTTTTCCTCTCCTTCTCTCTCTCTCTCTTTAACTGTCCCTCCATCTCTTTCCCTCCTCCTGTCAGTGAGCAGATGACAAGCGTGTAGGGCGATCTGTCACCGTGCTGGCATCAGAAGGACAGAATATGTGTCACAGATAGAGTGTCACGCCTCAGCCGCTCTCGAGCGAGAGATGTTGCACACCAATGCCATGCTGTTTGAGTCTGAGATTAACATAGACACACACAAATATACACATGGAGACACCATAAACAGGAAGACAGATACACACACTGCCACAACAAGTGCTTTATCTTAAATACCCACAGCAGAACCATGCAGATGTAAGAAGTGTCACGTCACATGTATAAATTCAGCCTCTAGGTTTTAGATTAATATCCCAACATTTGCTCTGAAATGTGTTTTTAATAAAGAACTTATCATTTCAACCCAAATTAAGAATTTTATCAAAATAATTTTTTTTTTTTTTATAAAATGAAGATATATTCTCCACTCTGATATTTTGTTATTTTTATCTTTATGAAAAAGGCTATATATACTAATAAACGTAAACATTTTATGAATATCAAACACATCTATTTCCTCTATGAATACTGGTCCGTGGTAACTAGGTTATTACACAAGCTTCAGTCTGGATCCAAGCCTTCAATGATCTGAGATGACCAGAGATAAAGCCAACCCTCAGACAATACACAGAATTAACCAAATCCTGCCATAAGTTACATATATTATGTTTATACAATATATAAATCTATTGTAGAAACTTAATTTCCTGTAAAGCTGCTTTGCAACGATTGTATCGTAAAAAGCGCTATACAAATAATCTTGAATTGAATTAAATTGAATATACAGTATGATGAGCATTCACAATTATATCAGCATTTTGTTATGGAAACATAAAACAGAGATTATTATAACATAATTGCTAGTGATCAAGAAATTAAATGCTCTTTAGGTAAAGTAAATATTATTTAATAAAAAACTAATTAATAAAAACCTTTGCAATATTTGCAATTTTGTGACTCAGTTAAATAACATGAAGGCATATTCTCCACACGGATATTTTAGTGACATTTTAATATATATTTTGTTATTTTTATATGAATGCAGAAAATTAATAATGCATACTAATAAGTATAAACACTTATCATAAAAAATATGTATAAATTATATATTCAATTTTTACAGAAACATAAAACAGAGATTACTGAAACCACATACAAGGGGGGGGGGCATTTAAATAAATAAAACTTATTATTTACAGTTTTCACTCAGAAATTGTTAGGAAATTTCACAAATATTTATTCAATCATTCATTTGTTCTTTATTTATTTAAGAAGAAATTATTCAATTTGAAAAACATACTCTTATACTCAATTATCTTTTATCATTATTTGTTATTTTTTAGTAGTTAATTGTGTAAAAATCTGTTTTACAGGGTAATTGTGAGCACAAGTAGGAATTGTGAAATGAAGTGGTCACAGATATGACACGATTATAACTGGTGTGATCTGTACATTAAAATAAGACAAGGGTGAACGATTCTCTTTCAACAAACCTAAACAAATGGACTATTTTAATGGAAAATAAAACAAACTCTTCTCATTGTCATCAGGAAGTGGTTCTCAGCACCTTGTGTTACCTACACGACTGCAGGTGGAATATACTAATTACTATCTACAAGCTACTGAATCATGTCAGATTACTTCATGAGCAGAGAAAAGCTCATAACAATAGGCCACATTCTTACCTGTGACTGAAAACCAGTAGAAGAGCTGGTTCTCACGCTCACAGATAACACCAGCCCCAATGTGCGACTCGTGAGACAATGAGACATTAATAGCGCTCTTTTTTCCCCAAAACATTAATGAATGGAATGGATTCAAATGTAACGCCACCATCCCGAAACCAGCAGAAAACGCCACGACTGACCCCACATCAGCAGTACAAGCTTAGAGTATTGACATACAGAGAACTATGGAGGCTCATGTGTTGCCGTGCACTCTTTGCTATTTATCGATCTGACTGGGGTTCATGGGACATCAAGCGAGACGAGTCCCAGCTCAGCCATGCTTGGCAGAGTGGTAGCAAGACCTCATAGCTGCAGAAGTGTGAGGGCGTGAGGAGCAGGCCTGAATGTCGACCTGCCTTTTTTCCTCTTGTAAGCCAGCGGCGCTGTGTGTGCACGCTCCATTCTCTCGGCCATCGCCGGCTGAGTCTTAATGGGATTTCCAGCTCAACAGAACGCACCTGTTCTTCAGACACAGAACCCCCCACCCCACCCCGTATCGATCTGACCACCGGGCCACACCGCCATTCATCAGGCGGCTCGTGATGCTCCGGCGGCTTCAAACTCACACGCACACAAAAACACATAAATGAACACACCCGGGTATGTTTTACCGCCGGCCGCCAATCACACATAACCACGGATCAGGACTGCTGTGAAGGATTGTTGGCTGGGGTTTGAGGGAGGGGGAGCCTGTGGGGATGTAATCGAGGAGTAAGTGAGTGTATCTGGGAATGTGTGTGTGTGTATGTGCAAGTGTGTATGTGCGCTACAAGATCGCTGGGCTGTGATTGGCCATACATAACCTGAGACTTAACCAGCAGTGGGACTTGAGTTGGATGATCCACATTGGTTACTATTCACAATTATGTTAGGTCAGGCTCACAGACCACACAAAGTCTCTTCGCTGATGCATTTTGCAGACAAAACTGAAAACTGCAGCTCCAATCAGATACACAAGTTCTTGATATCAGGGTCTACGGGTTTTTAGTTGCCCACCTGGAAACAAAATCATAAGGTATTACGCATCACAAAGGATTCTGGCACAATAAATAATCATTAGATTATGAGTTTGTGAGTATTTCTTTTTGTTGATTTAATAGCAAATAAACTAGATATCCACTTGCAAAACAGCAAATCTGCCACTTTTTTCTATAGAGGAGGTTGCAAACTGTCACTATTGTGCAACTGTTTGCGTTTCTATTATCATGTTGCCAACTACTTCAGATTTGTTCCCCTAGCCTAAGCTGGTCTCCCAGCATGATCAAGCTGATTTGTTAGTTTAAGAGTGGTTTTGGACACCTTTGGGAAAGTGCCGTCTAGCTAAATCAGGTAAACACCATGTAGGCCAGGCTGGACGTCCATCAGTTTCCCACCTCCTTGAATTAGTTTATTGCCTTGACCAAATCCTGTGGTCCACATCTCAATCAATTATTGCTCCAAACTCTCTGTGTTTTTGCTTATAAAAAGTTATTTTCTGCTTAGTTATGGCTGGCAAAAGGGTAGGACAAGTTGCTGATTGCCATGTAAAATAAAAAAACAACAACCAGTCAATTGCTCACCAAATACCACAAACGTTTTGGAATGTATATTAATTTAATTAGAGTAAATAAACAAACAAACAAACAAATAAATGTGTTTTATGTCTGCAGAATAATCGGTGCACCTTTTTGGACAGACAAAAACTCTTATCCACAATCTCATATTTTTTGTGATTTTGCAAATTATTATTTAAATTTGTTTTAATATTTTCGAGATTTGAAGTGCGTTACAAGTGCATTTTTTTATCTCGGAAGGTGTAAATTGGAATTACAGAAATGTATGAAGTAAATGATTCAGTAACACTTTATAATAAGTTATTCACCATTAACTATTAAAAGTTTTCCCTCAATAAACTTATAATTACTGATTATTTATAGTAGGTAAGGTAGTTCAAGATTCAAGATTTGTATTCGTCACATACACAATTATACATAATATAATCAGCAGTGAAATGTAAGTCAGGTCCGCTCCATGGACAGTGCAATTAAATGTAACACAAACACAAGAGAATATACATAAATATTGGAATGAAAACAAATTAAAAATAATAAAACGTGCAAAGTAAATGTGCAGGACAGTATACTGTAGACTTAATAAATAATAATATAAGCAGATATGTGCAAAAAGAATGTGCAAACAGGTATGTGCATGTACAGGGTATATGCATAGCAGCAATACGGATGGTGTAGAATAATGAATATCATACTGATTATTAAATTGAGTCATGTTGATGTTATGAGACTGAGTTTGAGTTTAGGAGCCTGATGGCCTGAGGGACGAAACTCCTCCTAAGTCTCTCAGTTTTCGCTATCACGCTACGGAAGCGCTTGCCAGATGGCAGCAAAATGAAAAGACGGTTGCCGGGGTAATTTGAGTCCTTGATGATTTTAGCAGCTCTGCTTTTGCAGCGTTTGAGGTAGATGTCCTGCAGAGAGGGAAGAGCAGATCCTGAGATGCGCTCAGCTAAGCACACAACTCTCTGCATGGCTTTGCAGTCCTGATTGGAGATGGTTGCATACCACATTGAGATACACTGAGTCAGTACACTTTCTATGGCCCCTGAATAGAAAGTTTTCAGGATTGCTGGTGAGACCCTGAATTTCCTCAGCTGTCGCAGATGGTTCAGTCTTTGCCTGGCTTTCTTAACCTGAGTTTGAATGTGTGCAGTCCAAGTCCGGTCCTCTGAGATGTTTACACCGAGGTACTTGAAGCTACTCACCCTCTCCACAGGGGTCCCACTGACCATAAGAGGAGTGTAGGGCCGCTAATGTCTCTTTCTGAAGTCCACAATCAGCTCTTTAGTTTTGCTCACGTTCAGAGAGAGACAGTTGTCCTGGCACTAGTGCTGGGCGGTATGAGCAAAAATGTATAACACGGTATTTTTCTAAATTATACCGGTTTCACGGTATATGACGGTATTTTTTCATATATGACCGGGTGTTAACCACATTTTCTACTGACTGAGAGAGGAAAAACTGCAGTAGATTGACTTAGAATGCCATATTTTAGTGTCATGATGAGTGAATATTGTAGAAAAATTAGGCTAATGAGGTTCAAAGGTGGCATGAGTGAAATTAAATTCATAGAATCATGTGGACATTAATGTTTTAAATATACATTTGCTTTTAGAGATGCACAACGGCTCAGCTGTTACTTTATTTTGAACTATTTTCGTTGATGATATAGAGCAAAATCATGCAGTACTTGTTTATTGATCTGTTGTATTAAATCAATATATCACATTTGCAAACTCCCCTTATAATTATTAAAAGCTGTCACTCTCCTGATCTGTGGGCGCACAGAAAATGAGAGCGCGGTGAGTGAGTTCTCAAGACTCAAAAGCACGTGCAAATGTGATACATTCTGTCGGAACCTGCGGGAATGAGTATAATTATTAATAGCCACAATCCCGCGCTGAAATTCAAGTTCTGCTCTGTGTTCTCTGCTAAGAACCCGACTGTGAATGATGCGAGCGGCGTTACTATGTTGTCAGTGAGAAGCTGCAGCCGAGGCGGGGATGATTTTTGGTGTGCTGGCAGAACAACAACAGTGCGCTACATGTTTCCTACATGTTTCTTTCCCTCAGTAATCCCTGATAATGTTTAAATGGAGGGAACATGTTGCAGTTTTTCCGTGAGCGGGAATGTAAAACCCGGAATGGATCCAGAGCGGCGTGATTACAGAACGCTTAGAGTGGAGAGAGGAACGTGCTTTAATCCACTCCAGGCTTTGATCACATCCTCAACAGACTGAATACACCTCGTCTTTCCTTCATTTAAGACCTATTCAAGCTACAATCAAGACAGTTATAACACTATTTGAGAAATGTAAGCGTAATTACGGTCTTAAAATTATGAAAAGTGAATTTAAGACAGTCGGGAACCCTGCAATTGACGGGAATCCGTCGTATGGATGGAGAACTGTTGTGTGTGAGAGACACAGGAGCTGATGGCAGCGGTCGGTGGATATTTGTGGTGGTCGATGTGGATATTGTGGATGACTTCTCTCTCATCACATTCTACTAGTGCTTCAGCTTCGGAACTTTCACGCTTAGCAACACATGCAGCTGTATCCTCGCCAAAATGCAACAGTGAAAAGAGACCCCTCTCTAACAGTGTCGCGTTCCGAACGTTATTTAAATGACACCGGTATTGCGGTATTTAAGAAATTCATATCGTAAGAAAAATAAACACCGGTATGCGGTATGAACCGGTATACCGCCCAGCACTACCTGGCACCATGATGTAAGTCTCTCTACCTCATCCAAGTATGCTGTCTCATCATTGTTGGAAATGAGGCCCAGAACCACAGTATCATCAGCAAATTTAACGATAGAAGTGGAGCTGTGAGAGGACACGCAGTCGTGTGTGTAGAGAGAGTAGAGCAGGGGACTCAGGACACAGCCCTGTGGGGCTCCTACATTCAGGGTGATTGAGTTGGAGGTAAACTGGCCTACTTTCACCACTTGAGGTCTGCCTTGAATCAAGTCGCAGAGTGAAGAGTTTAGGCGGAGGTATGTGAGTTTAAAAGCTAGCTTGATGGGGACAATAGTATTGAAAGCTGAGCTATAGTCAATGAATATCAGCCATACATAGTTCCCATTGTTGCTGTCAATGTGTGTGGGGGAAGAGTGCAGGACCTGAGAGATGGCATCGTCAGTAGAACTATTTGGGCGATAGGCAAACTAAAGAGGGTCCAAAGTAGCAGGGATGGAGGAGCAAATGTGTTTTTTAAAAGTCTCTCAAAAACCTTCATGACTATTGATGTGAGGGCAACTGGACGATAGTCATTCAGGCAAGTGAGTTTATTGTTCTTAGGCACAGGGATGATGATTTTTTAAAGGAGGTGGGAACCACAGAGGTAGCGAGGGACTCATTAAAGATTGAAGTAAACAAACGAGCAAGCTGATCAGCGCAGGACCTCAGAACACGGACAGTAATCGGCAGTAGAAGGTGTTTAACTCATCGGTAGGGTTGGGTATCGTTTGGGTTTTTTTCGATACCGGTGCCAAATCGATACTTTTAAAACGGTACCAGTGCCTGAACCGATACTTATAAAAATAGAAAATTACCAATTAATAATTGGATTGGCCATTAGCACTAAACACATGGGCCCGGTTTCACAGACACACAGACAGGGCTTAGACTAACCCTAGACTACCTCTTTATCTTCCTGCACTGGCTGGCTACCAGTTGCAGCTTGCATCAAGTTCAAGACACTGATGATTGCATATAGAACAACCACAGGCTCAGCACCCTCCTACATCCACTCACTATTACAAATCTACATCCCCTCCAGAAGCCCCACCTACTTCCAATCACTATTACGAATCTACATCCCCTCCAGAAGTCTGAGATCTGCTAGTGAGCGACGCCTCGTGGTACCATCACAGAGAGGCTCAAAATCACTCTCCAGAACATTCTCTTTCACCATTCCTGGCTGGTGAAACGATCTTCCTACCCCCATCCGGAATGCTGGATCCCTGTCAATTTTCAAGCAACAACTGAAAACTCATCTCTTTCAACTCTACTTGACTTCATCATCATAAAAAAAAAAAAAAAAAAAAAATTATTTCACTTTTTCAAAATCTTCATCATTCTCTTTACCTTTCTCTCCTTCCCTTGCTAGCTTGTACTTATTTGAACAATGCCTGAGACTTGGTGTTACGAGCACTTCCTCTGTCTGTTTGCCTCTTCAAGATTAATTGCTTTATGTATTCCCCAATTGTATATCGCTTTGGATAAAAGCATCTGCAAAATGACTAAATGTAAATGTAAACCAGGATTAGATCATAGTTCAATTATGACATTTAAGTAATTTTTATAAACATGCTCAGAAAAAAAAAACATTGCCGGGGTGCATCTTGAGACAAAACAAATGCACTGATATATTTTAGGATCAGTCAGTGCAAGTTTATTTCAGTTAAAACAGCTAAGAGTTACATTTTAGTCTAGGACTCGGTTCAAGCCTTGTCTGTGAAACCGGGGGGTGATGTCTTTTTCGTTCATACTGGACACCAGAGGGCACCCTCGCACAGAAAATCCACAGATCCAGTCATAGAAGTAGCGAACTCTTGATTCTCCAGGGATATGGATAAGTAAACAGAAGATATAAACGTTTTGAATGATAAAATAAACTCACGAATACGACTATGTATAGTTTATGTGTTATTCAAGCCATCTCTGGTATTTTCATAATAATTAAGTATATTTATAATCCATTGCTAATCGATGTATTAGTTGCCCATGGGGTAGTAGTAACGTTAGCTTAGCTAGTTAATGGAAGGTCGTCGAAGCAAGTGTAATCACTGCATTCACACGCTCCTCGGATGTTCTCATTTCCCGAGTCGTGCTTTGAAGTCGAAATGTGAAAACCGCACACTCACGTTACTACAAAGAGTTGTTGGACTTGTATTATTAGAGCTTTCCGAATTGAGTTCATGTGCATTTTCTGAGTCGGGAAATTAATTTGCACGATCGCTCAGGCATGGCACCGAAATGAGGCACCAAAATCTGCGTTCTGATTCGGTTCGGTACATACCGGTTACATAGGTACGGTTTCGGTACCCAACCCTACTCACTGGCCAGCAACAAATCTGCTCTCACCTCTGCGGAGGATTTATTTCCAGAGGAACAGATGGTCCTCATTCCCTGCCACATGCGTTTAGAGACATTGAACTGAAAATGAGACTCAATTTTCTCCCTGTATCGGAGTTTAGCGGCTTTTACTGCACGTCGGAGAGCATAGCACGATGCTTTGTACTCGCTCATGTTTCCCGATAGAATACCGGCGTTGTATGCGGCAGTGCGATGGTTAACCGCAGCACGGATTGTTCTGTCCACCCATGGTTTCTGATTTGAGAATGTCCTTATAGATTTGAGAATGTCCTTATAGTTACTGTTTCAGCGTGTTGAGCAAAGCTTAATGCTCGGTTAGCGTGTTGACAAAGCTTAATGCTACATCCGTGAACTCACTGACGTCAGCTGAACTCTCCCGGAACATGTCCCAGTCGACGTCATCAAGAGCCGCATTTAGCATAGCTTCAGTGTGGGAGGACCAGCGCATCACAACTCTCTCCACCGGGGGTTCCTGAACGAGCCTTTGTTTATATTCCGGTGTGAGGAAAATGGCGGCATGGTCCGATTTGCCAAAAACCACTAGTGAGCGGGCATTGTAGGCATTTTTAAACTGAGAGTAGCAATGATCCAGTGTATTCGGTCCTCTAGTTGGACAGGATACACGCTGTCTGCCATCTGCCCTCTACAGGGAAAACCGGGATTCATCCGTGAAGAGAACACCTCTCCAAAGTACCAGACGCCATCGAATGTGAGCATTTGCCCACTCAAGTAGGTTACGACGACGAACTGCAGTCAGATTGAGACCCTGATGAGGACGACGAGCATGCAGATGAGCTTCCCTGAGACGGTTTCTGCAGAAATTATTTGGTCATGCAAACCGATTGTTGCAGCAGCTGTCCGGGTGGCTGGTCTCAGACGATCTTGGAGGTGAAAATGCTGGATGTGGAGGTCCTGGGCTGGTGTGGTTACACGTGGTCTGCGGTTGTGAGGCCGGTTGGATGTACTGCCAAATTCTCTGAAACGCCTTTGGAGACGGCTTATGGTAGAGAAATTAACATTCAATTCACGGGCAACAGCTCTGGTGGACATTCCTGCAGTCAGCATGCCAATTGCACGCTCCCTCAAAACTTGCGACATCTGTGGCATTGTGCTGTGTGATAAAACTGCACATTTTAAAGTGGCCTTTTATTGTGGCCAGCCTAAGGCACACCTGTGCAATAATCATGCTGTCTAATCAGCATCTTGATATACCACACCTGTGAGGTGGATGGATTATCTCGGCAAAGGAGAAGTGCTCACTAACACAGATTTAGACAGATTTGTGAACAATTTTTGAGAGAAATAGGCCTTTTGTGTACATAGAAAAAAGTTCAGCTCATGAAAAAAAGGGGAGAAAAAACAAAAGCAATGCAAATTAATAAAATCTCCTACATGGGCATTTTTATAATGAGTATCCATGCAGGATTTATTTTATTTTATTTTATAAATTTTTTTGCTCCTAAATTGCATGTAAAAACAAAACAAAACAACTAAACAAGATATATAGGTCACACTTTATTTTAAGGTCCAATTCTCGCCATTAACAAACCATTAACTACAACTTTTGCCTCAGTAAACTCCTAATTTGCTGCTTGTTAATAGAAAAGTAGTTGTTAAGTTTAGGTATTGGGCAAGATTAGGGATGTAGAATATGGTCATGCGGAATGTGCTTTACAAGCATTAATAAATGGCCAGTATGTTAAAAATAGGCATGCTATAAAGCAACTAGTTAACAGTGAAAACTGTTCCCTATACTAAAGTGTTATCGATATATTTTGGTTGTCTTATAAAATAAGCCACAGTGTAGAAAATAACAAAACTGTCCATGCGCTAACAATGCAGGATCAATTCACATGAGGCTTCAGTGAGGAGATTTTGAAGCCCGTCGGTTGTGTATTGTAGCATTGTGACAGCTGGCATCGTTTAAGGGCACCGTTTTTCAAAGTCGCACCAGTTTGACATGACACATGCCCTTCTGCCACCATCAGTCACCTTAATAACATGGCTCCGGCTTCGGCTCCTCAGCGATGTCATCATTACATCGCTCTTCAATTACCCTGACCTCCACGCATGCACTGGACTCCCATCCCAGTCCCGCTCTGTTGCTGCAGAAGGTTAATTGAAACAGAATGCACAGCTAATTTCTTTTCTAACGAGAGCGGGCGTAATAAGTCAAAGAGACATTACATGTCTTCATAGAAAGAGCTTTGAGGAGAAGAGCGCTCCTTTGTTTAGTGGGCTGGCAGAATCGCAGGCTGAAGATGTGCATGATTGTATCATGTGTGTTGGAAACCAAATGACTGAATCTCATTAATCTTCAAGCAAATGTTTAGGTCTGACTGTCCTGTTCATGCACAGGGGTCTGGCAGTCTCCAGAGCCCCGGGAGGCTGAATGATCGGACGCTCGAGGGCACAACACAGGTGTGGAGAGGTAGATAGTTTGAGTGAGACTGACCCCAGGTGTGGCCTAAAGGGTTAGAGTGGGTCATGCATAAATGTAAATGTTAGTTCTATCTATTTATAGTGTGTTTTGCTCCTTGTTTCCTGCCCGCTGTTAGATGTCTTCAAGTCTCCACGCTTTGTTCCAGCCTGTGTATGTATGCCCTGTTGAGTTATTAAAGTCTGTTTTGAGTTCTACCTGCGTCTCCTCATCTCCCCTTTCCGTGTGAAGCGTGACCGCTGGGGACCCTCTGTCCCGAAAATGTTATTTCCAACCTGCTTAAGCTCACCTGCCTGTGCATTTTAAGCAATACTGAAGACCCTGATTGGCCGCTTTCGGTGTGTTTGATAGGATTGGAGATGAACACAGGGAAAGGTTGGGAGGAATAACATACTGCAGTTTTATAGGTTTTATATGAGTTTTAATGAGCTAAAAATAATTAAATATTGGGGAAAAAACAGCAATTAATGCAAAAGAACAACCATCTCACACAAGACTTATGAGCATCTCTGCTCACCAAAGTAAATTTTATTAATAACATGTCAGAAGACTGGTCATATCCTCTAATTTTTATTAAATGACAAACAAAAACTGTAATCTGATCATTTAGGCCAACAGAAAGTTCAAATATAATGCTAAAGACCAAATGTATCCACAGAAATTGTAAAAATATAAATTAATTAATTAATTAGTGCTGTCAATCACGAGTAATCACTTACAAAAATTTGTTTTTGTTTACATAATATATGTGCGTGTACTGTGTATATTAACTATGTATATATAAATACACACACATGCATGAATATATTAAAAAATATGTTATGTTTAATTTTACATATATTTATATATAAGATACATTATATGAATATAAATATATACATGTAAATATTTTCGAAATATATACTGCATGTGTGTGTGTTGTATATATGCATAATAAATGTACACACACATAAATTATCTAAATAAAAAATATTTTGGATGCTATTTTATTTTGGATGCAATTAATTGCAATTAATCATTTGACAGCACTAAAATAAATAAATAAACAATCTGCAATACTATAGAATCTTGATACATTGATAGTAACTTGTGAAAATATGCTATTATTTTTAATGCATTTTGGGTGTGTGTGTGTGTGTGTGTGTGTGTGTGTGTGTGTGTGTGTGTGTGTGTGTGTGTGTGTGTGTGTGTGTGTGTGTGTGTGTGTGTGTGTGTGTGTGTGTGTGTGTGTGTGTGTGTGTGTGTGTGTGTGTGTGTGTGTGTGTGTGTGTGTGTGTGTGTGTGTGTGTGTGTGTGTGTGTGTGTGTGTGTGTGAGAGAGAATTGTGGGGACTTTCCATAGACTTCTATTATTTTTATACTGACCAAACTGATTTTATATCCCCTAAACCTACCCCTTACAGAAAATCTGTTTGCATTGTTATACTTTCAGATAAACATAATTTACTATTTTAATACATATAAATATTATTTTTCCTCGTGTGGACTGCAGGCCGTTACCCACAATATAAAAAATGTCAGGTTTTACCATCCTTGTGGGTACATTTGGTCAACACAATGTATCACACACACACAAACACACATTCATATGCATGTATGTCTGAAAATATGTATATTTACATATTCAATATTCATGTCTCCAGGGTAAGTTCTTACAGAGAGAGAAATAAATAAATAAATAATTCATATCAGATACTTATTGTTCCATGAATTATCTGATATTATGTTTTAAAGGAAAATAGAAGGTACATGTGTGTGTTTGTATTTATCTGTTCCATAAGGTTAATCTCACTATTAAACCAATTCAATATAAAGTAGGTAATGTGCATAATCCACTACACAAATCTTACATCAAATATGCAAATCTTTATAACTTCGACATGATTCCTGTGGCAGTTTGAGCAAAAAACTGTTTCAAAAAGCCTCAATATTGTAACTGTGAGACATCTTTTTGCTTTGTACGCTTTGTACAAATTTAACAGCTGGAAAAGCTGGCATGGGGCCCAAAACTCTGAGCAAATGCAATATACATGCGAAAAAAAGAAAAACAAATACTAACTTGCACAGTTTGTTGGTGTCCCAATAAATGCATATAAATATAATTTTATTGTTTGGCCAGCATCACTGCAGCGGCCAATAATAGCAAATTAGTAATGTGAATAAATAGAGTCCAATAATACTGTTTCAAGTCTCAGCAAGAACAGACCCCTGCGGGGAGGCATTTGTTAGGAAAAGAACATCCTCTGTATCTGCATATTCCTTTGTATATGTGCAGACACTGCTTAAAGGGATACTTCACCCAAAAATGAACTGTCTTTGTTTACTTATTCCAAAACTGTATGACTTTTCTGTGGACCGCAAAAGGAGAATCATAGAAATATATCCTGGCCACTCCTTTCCATGCAATGAAAGTGAAATATATTTAAGTGCGAACTGAATGTGATGTTTAAGACACTTAATTGCATTCTAACTGCAATTAAATTAAAATGTATTGTGGTTTAAATTGAGATGAATACACTTAGCTGAACGTTTTTGACCCACTCAAGAAGGACTGTTTATATGTAATATCATAACTTCTATTGTCTTTGAAATATGGTTCAAGTACTGCTGAATGTACTGACAAGCATTTATGTTAAACTAAAATATATTTTTCGTGCTTTTATTGAAACTTGTATCTGGTGTATTTTAAATATATTTGTAATTACACATCTGCAATGACTTTGCAATTATTTTAGTAATACTGAATAACATACTACAGTTCAAATTATGCTTAAGTACTTTACATGCGCTTTAGTATGTTAGTCAATAGATACATCAAAATAAGCGTCCTTCTCTAAAGCACAACACAAGATTATTAAAACATGATGTAAAATGTACTTTCAAGTAAAACCTCTAATTTGACATTTTTTACAAAGAGTTATTTTTTAAAAGTGTACTTAAGTGTGTTAAGAAACAGCCACAAAAGAGTCTCCAAGTACAATTAAGTGAACTTTTATTTAATTAATGTTATATTATCTGCAAGTAGGCTTTAAAAATATACTTTTAAGATTTGAAGTACACATTCGTTACAGTTAAGCACTTCTTTTCATAAGGGCAGGCTGTCATGCATGCTCCAAAATATAAAGTATCAAGCAGTCAATATGACTCACATCCGATACCTCAAAGTAGTCACCTACATCACCCCTTTACTGAGCTTTACTTAATGCCACAGTCTTCTCATGCCATTGATTTTCTATTGCAATAGAAATAGAGAAAACTGCATGACCTCTGCAACCCGTCGAATCAATCAGCGTGGCTTGTTTACACACAATTATCAAAAGTCAGACTCCACCAAATGCTGAATGAGAACACAAACAAACAGGTGCTCAGTGTGCAGTAAATCAGGATATGTGAACACAACCTGCAAACACAAAACTCTCTTATCACGCTTGATATTTGCCACCTTTGTTTTGCACGCTCTTTTGTTTAGAAAGATTAAAGAAGATGAGGGAAGGAAGAAGAAGAGGGAGGGATGGGGATCGCTACTGATGTGCAGCGACAGCCCTGATAAAACGTTATGGGAGCTGAGCTTTACTATCAGCTCGGCTCTTTCAGCGCTTGAAGACTCATGCTTCCTCTAAAGACGTCTGGGAAAGGAATGCAAATCTTTCCCGAATTAGATTCCCAGTTGAGGCATGAACCTACAGAAATGCACAAACACACACAATATATCAGATTCCTCAACACAGTTAATGGATCATGGATGTCACAAGAATAATGTGATTACCATAGATCTGTTTCAGCTTTCAAAAGGCCACTCAGCTCATGGGGTTGACAATAATGCACATCTGAGCCAAATAAATCCTGTTTCCACCCAGTACTTTTAGAGAAGTTAAAAGATGTGGCTTCATCAAAAATATATGCATTTCAAATGATGGACGGAAATAATGACTTATTGGTTGCTTGATGGAATTGAAGGGAGGATGTATAAGGGATGGAAAAGGAGGAAAGGAAAGATGTGCTTTTTTAATTAGCGGCTGTCATCACAACTGTGGCCAGGTATTTTTATCCGGCCATCTCAAACTACTCCTATTCAGTGCTAAAATTTAAATAAACAACTTTCTGGAAGTGAAATCCAAACTTTAAATGATCTCCATTCTTTTGTGTTTGAAAGAATGAGTCACGCAGGCTGCAGGTGAATCAGCTTTTCACTGAGGCGATTCAGAGAAACGTTGCAATAAAAGAATTCACTATAAACTCACACGGTTTTCCAGGAACGCTCTGAAAGGGAATTTAAAACAGCCAACATAAAGATTGCAGAGAAGCACACAGCCTTTTAATAGCTAATACTGTGAAGAGGAGTTAATGGATAGCCACTGTTTCAATCGACCAACCAGTCTCGTGATACAAAAGAATGGCATTGTGTGTATTTATAGGCAGGCTTCTGAGGAAAATACTATTAGTCTGTGCTTTCATCCATGTCTTGAATCCAAAACTAAATTTGTACTGGTAACATGCAATGCATTTACTCCATAACAGATCATTTCAACATCATTAAGTGGTATTGTTAAATGTATTCATACACTGGAAATATTTGGAATAAGAAGAAGAAGGTTTAGCGTAAATGTTTTATGCAACTTTCCAGTTTTTGCACATTTAAGTATTTGGTATGACAGTCAACACATCAAAACAAGTGTACTTTTTAAAAGCATGACAAAAGACATGTGTTACTTAAAAATAAGTGTGTTACTTATTTGTGTTAAGAAAAATTTACTTTCTTTTTTTAATCGTATTACATTGTCCCCAAAGACATTTATTAGGATTATTTGGTTACACTTTATTTTAAGCTGTCCTTGTTACAGTGTAATTATACATTTAAGTACTACTGAGTAATATTAACGAACTAACTACATGTAGCCTACTTACTATACGGATAGGGTTAGGGTTTAGCTAAGGGTTACTAGCATGTAATTATTCATAATGTATTGTTATCATAATATTAAGTGCATGTGACGTGTAACAATGACAAATAAAGTGTTACTGACTAATAAAGTGTAATAAAGTGAAATAAAGTGTTACTGACTACTCTTTTAAGATTTAAGTACACTACAAGTGCACATTCAATGTAATTAAGTGCAATTATTTTTCACACGGTTAGAAGTGAATCATTAAATGTATCACTAAATGTATTCATATTCTTAGAATATTTGTAATATTAATAATTTGGTTTCTAATTTCCACATGCATTAATTCTTTAGCATGTTAGTCAACACATCCAAATAAGTGTACTTCTTTAAAGCACATCAGAAGATTATTAAAACAATGACTTCTAAAAATGTATGCCAAAGCAAATGTGTGTTACTTAAAATGTGGCACTTAAAAATGCACTTAAGTGGTCTTTTTTCCTTAATTTGAAGATTTTTTGTACACATGTGCACATTTAATGTAATTAAACACACTTCTTTTCACAAGGGTAGAAGTGAATCATTAAGTGGTATTACTAAATGTATTCATATACTGGGGATATTTGTAACACTGATTAATGTAGGAATTGGGACGCAGATGCATGACATTATGTAAGTCACACGATCTAGTTGGCAGGAATATGATGTGGGGAAAAGCTTCAGATGGAACATTATCATCCCCAAAAGTTTCCCTGCCCCACCTCTCCGCTTCGCTCGGTCTCTCTAGCCTGTGTTGCTCGAGTCACCAGGGTCATTTCTTTCCTTTTTTCCAGCCCATTCATGGTCTCAGCGAGCAACGAGAGAGAGAGAGAGAGAGAGAGAGAGAGAGAGAGAGAGAGAGAGAGAGAGAGAGAGAGAGAGAGAGAGAGAGAGAGAGAGAGAGAGAGAGAGAGAGAGAGAGAGAGAGAGAGAGAGAGAGAGAGAAGGCTCCTGTGAAATTCGAGAAAGCTGGAGGCTACCCTTGCCATGGAAATCAAGGTGGAAGAAAAGCATGTGACGGTCCTTTGGTGCATATATGACCTAGGACTCTCATTGGCAACAATCATGCGGACATGGCAGACACATAGTCAGTGGGTCATGGGATTGAAACTTAATCTGAAAAGTGAGTGAGTGGGTAACTGAATAAAACGGTCCAGCTGGTTGTGTTCGGGGGGAATGGGAGAGATGACCAATGACGTCTCATATTACATGTGCAAACACACACACAGCCGGATGTCTATTAATAAAAAATAAAGTATAAAGTGGCCACACACCTCCGAAAGTCATGTATTTAGGAATGCATGATTAGCTATGTTTCCATCCATTGTTTTTATGTGAATGTGGAGGTATCGCACAATTAGTTTGGACAGATCAGGATTCAAGAATCACATAAAATCTTAAAATGTGCTTTTCTTTCTTTTTATTTTTTATTTGTGATCCGGTGAGAAAACTCATTGACTGAAACACATTTACAGAATACATTTCAGGATGCACATCTATAAACTAAAGTGACTTTGCCTCAATAGATCTGATTGGGCAACTGATCTAAAAACTAGACCAATCCTAATGCACACCATCTCCAATATTGATTTATTCTGAAATACCAAAATGATTTTGTAAAATAACCTCCCAGAACTTTCTCAAATGACAGCATTCCAAAATATCATGCATCTGCCTCTTAATGCAAGATAGCATGACAGTGTTTGTTATTGCGCTTCATCTTTTATTCACAATTTACAGTAGGAAAAACTTTACATGCCTCCCCAGTTGTAGCAACTATTTACTGTTATAACTGATACTTTGCACCATGCTTTTCTCTGATAATTGGTATGCTTGTACAATAAAGTTTACTTCTTTAAAGCATGATATAATGTTATTAAATAAAAACATGTAAATATACTTTAAATCAAAGCTTGTAGTATTAGCACAAAATTATTAATAATTTTGCATGCAATAACACTAAACCAAAGCCTAATCCTAAACCTGACCGTATAGTAAGTACATGTTGTTAATTAATATTACTCAGTACTTAAATGTATAATTACACTGCAACAAGGATACCTTAAAATAAAGTGTAGCACAAAATGTTTAATTTAGCTGTTTCTAAAAGTGTAATTGAGTTTACCTTAGACATTAAAATGCAGTGAAGGGTGTCCACATTCAGAATTGCACTTGCATTTAGATTATCCTCCATCTAATAGACAGAAACCTTGGATAGAAACAGCTATTGGCTTGTGCTATAATGGTTACACCAGTCAAAGAAAAGCCAAATAACCTTTTAACACATTACTCTGAAACTCGAAGACATTAACACGCCATCTGAGATGCCCCGCGATGGAAAGGTGGAACCAGGCAGCCTCAAATGGCTTAGCGTTACTGCCATTCCAACGCAGACGAACCCCGAGTGGAGTTGTGCGTCACCTTGATCCCCGGGCCCCTCGAAGGAGGAACCGGCTGCAACAGGAGAGGCCGGCCTCCTCTGTAATCTCGGCTAGCTTACTCCGTGGTTGTCATACAATCCCACAGGTCACGGCTGGGGCAGGGCATGGTGTCACAAGGTGTGTTGCCATGGACTCAAAGAACACATGTTTTTTTATAGACAGGAGACAAGTGTGAGTGTGCACTTATGTGTTGATGTTGTGGAAAGGGCAGCGTCATGAGAATGTTCCTGATTGAACCAGGCTTTCGTGTGTTCGCGTCTGGAGAACTTAAAAAACCTGAATGCAAACGTGTCACCTCTTGTTAAAGCGCTCTGTGTGTGTGTGTGTGTGTGTGTGTGTGTGTGTGTGTGTGTGTGTGTGTGTGTGTGTGTGTGTGTGTGTGTGTGTGTGTGTGTGTGTGTGTGTGTGTGTGTGTGTGTGTGTGTGTGTGTGTGTGTGTGTGTGTGTGTGTGTGAGCACGTGGCGGGCTGTCATTCGTTCCAGGCCGTTCCCCATGGCCGCTGGCTGTTTTAAGTGACAGGCCATCAGCGCTGAGGTCACTGGGTGAAATGAGAGGTGCAACCAAGGCTGAGTGTAAGACTTCACAGAAAGCCACACGATGATCCCAGTGCGGTGTGAGGTGAATAAGATGTATTGAGATGGACTCGCAACGTGACATATTCGAAAAAAGTGACATTAAACTAGATTATCACATTTTCTAAAGAACATTTGAGTGGTGCTTGAACGTGTGAAACTCATCAGCATGAGTCCTTGGTGTACTTATTACTGAAATAATATACTTTAAAAGATAACACTCAAGTGTGAACTAAATGTTGTTTTCAGACATTTAATTCTATATTATTTGCAAATTAATGAAAATGCATAATAGTTTAAATTGATTATAAATGCAGTTAGAATGTACTCTTTGTTTATTTTTGACTCACTTAAGTAATCTTTATACGTAATGTCATGAATCACTTCTTTTGTATTTGAAATATGGTTAAAGTTTACTGCTGAACACACTGATAAGCATTTGTTATAAACTAATGGAATTTCTATTGAAACTTGTTGTCATGTATTTAAATACATTTGTAATGACATATTTGTATTGATGAAATTGTTTCTGGTAGCCATTGACTTTCATAGTATACAAATTCTATGGAAGTCAATGGCTACCAGCAACTGTTTGGTTACCAACATTCTTCATCTTTTTGTGCTCAACAAAATAAAGATACTCATGCAGGTTTGGAATAGGGGTATCGCGATATACCGGTATTGACGATAACCGTGATATTCAAAGCAACAATTATCGATATCGTGTTAATTTAGTGTGTGACGATATACCGGTATTGGCGATAACCGCAATATTTAAAATGAACAGGGCTTATGATAACACCACATGTAAATACTCCAGCGCCAGAGCCTGGTTGACCTCCAGGTGGCAGTATTGCGCCTTAACTCTGACACCCGTCAAACAAGAAGAAGAGCAGCGCTCGCAGCAGCTTCTCCGAGAAGAGCGGTGTTCATCATAGTAAGTTGACATTATTTTACTAGTCATAGAATGGGAAATGTTACAATAATCTGTTAACAGAGGTTTTCAATGTTCATATATTTAACCTGTTATCTTGCGTACCCATATTTTAATCTCTTTAACCTATAGTTGCACCGGCGCCTAACTACTTGAGTCATGCAGTAAGAGTGCTGCTAATTCAGTATTAATGTGCACCTAGACCAGGGGTCTGCAACCTTCAACGTCAAAAGAGCCATTTTGTCCCCTTTCCTACCAAATAAAATTCACTTGGAGCCACAAAATATTTGATGCCCAAATAAAGATAACACGGCATATAGCTAAAGTTTTATATTAATTTATGTTACAGAGCAGAGTAGCAATCATTTCAGAAGTGAGGGGGACAGAAATGTCAAATATAATAATATAATAATAATAATAAATACATTATTATAGTATTTTGCATGTTAAATTGACACAAATATTATTATCTCTTACTTTTAATTGGCTAAGAAAAAAATATATACTGCTGGTCAATAATAACATCATATGGTTATGGATGTACAATCAGTATATATAAGGTCGCCCAGTTTTTCAAGATCAGTTTCAATCGTGTAACTTAACTGTTAACAGATTTGAAGAAAGAAATAAAGTGTTACTCTGCACAGGCAGTATTGATTGCAAATACAAAAATAAGATGAGTAAAGAAAGCGCGGTACTTATTAAAATAACCACCCTTTACTTAAAGTATCAGTTTAGATGTTAATACGGCAACACTTTACAATTACAAGTTGTGTTTGTAAACATTAATGCACTGTGAACTAACATGAACAATGAACGACTGCATGATTATTAACATAAAGATTAATAAATTGTGTAATAACTATGTTAAATTAAATTTAAAAACTGTAACTTGAATGCACTGTAAGTCGCTTTGGAGAAAAGCTTCTGCTAAATGCATAAATGTAAAAGTAATAAATGTATTATTTAAATTGTGTAAAACATGTATTGTTAGTTAATACATTAATGTTAACAAATTAAATATTAATGTTCACATTAATATTTATTCGTCATACTGTTGAACCTGACCGTATTTTTTTCTCATTATTTCATAGGAGCTCCAAAGAACACCTGCATTTATCAGTATCCTTATGTTCATCTGGTGAAAAATAAAAACTCAATAAACAAAGTAAAAATAATTTGACTGATATCCTCCCCACCCCCGAGGTTTCTATAGATATCGCGATATATCGATATTGTGAATTCTTATGGCCACAATAACCGTGATATGAAAAATCTAATATCATGACAGCCCTTGTTTGGAACTACTTGAGGGTGAGTAAATGATGATGAGTTTTAATTTTTGGGTGAACTATCCCTTTAAAGGGGGTCGCACACCGGATGCGAAGCGCAGCGCCGCGTCCAGAACAACTCGAGGTATCGCACACCCAGACGTGCACATTCTATACTAATAAATGACCTGAAGTGTGTTGTAACGGTTGTGTCTGGTGAATTCAGTAGGCAGCAACCGACGACAGTGAATGTAATCACGACAGGCAATTGTTTACATAGGCCTATACTGTAATATTTTGCGTATGTAAAAATGTTCAAGAGAAATATAAAAAAATAAAGGATTAAGTTTATTATACATTTAATTCTATTATGTTTACATTTTATTCAAGCTGTAAAACTAAGTTATACTTATTTTGCAGCAGTGGTATTTGGTATAATGTATTAACAACGGTTTGAGACAAATATGATCTTTTATATAAAACAATGCAGATGGCAATGCAGATGGCGCTCTGTGGCGCGCCAGGAATTTGAACAGCGTCCGGTGTCGTTGCTGGACGCTGTGGACAGACGCCGATTGATGCCGCCGGTGTGCGTACACCCATAGAAAACAATGTGTTCAAATTTTAAAGACATGGCGCGACGCGCGCTGCGCTGCGCTTTCTCGTTCCGGTGTGCGACCCCCTTAAGTGTGTTACACTTTCATGACACATTATATGTAGATACAGTGTTTTTTCACACTGGTATTAATTATGCTAGGGTGTTGCTTCGTGGTTGCTAGGGTTTTGAGAGCAGTTGCTTAGTGTTCAAAAGAGCTGCTAATTCAAAAGAGCACGACGTCTCTTTAGATGGCAACTGGGTTTGTCTTTCAATGTAAGCCTGCAGGATTGTCCCCCAGTTGTTCACCAGGCGAAAACTGAACATCTGAATGATTAGAATAATAACGGTACACCTTTCCTCAAAAAGCTGCATCTGGATGTTAAAAAGTCAACAAAAACTTGTTCTGGATTTACGTAGCACTGACTCACTGGACCCCGCAGGCACATCAGTGAACAGTCACAGTGTTGAGAACAGGCAAGCACACTCTCAGCCCTGTCACTACGCTAACGTGTGCTTAGTTAAATCGAGCTGTCACACTTGGTGTGTCATGCATCGCAACGGCACCCTGAGGAACATAAGAGATCCTGTCTGACCTTTGACCTTGCTGCCACTCAGCCAATCACTTAAGTGTGCTGCTTCATATGCCATTATAGAGGTCTGATAACGCTCCATGAAGTCCTGACCTCACAGATGCAAAGCAAGATTTGTTCATAAAACTGCTAGAAAGATAAAAAGGTCCAAAATTATAGTTTGTGTGTATGTTCATTTTGCAAATGTACATTGTCAAGGCTGTGGTATGATATCCACCAGTTTATTTTCAAAGAAAGAGACCTGGGATGCAGCACTGTCTATCAGTCTTGCGGGCAAAAATCCTAACACATAATTCAGCATACAATTTATATGATAAAAAGAATTTGACCAATAAAAGATCATTTTATTTACAACAGCATTTAGTTTGTATGTGTTCAAACAACATGAAGGGAACACAGTGCTACCTGATTTTTCTACATTTTCTTAAAAAAAAAACTACAATAAATGTCATTTATTTTAATTTTGTTTTATTACATCGTACTGTCACGAATCCGGGTCTTGATACCAAGCCCACTCACCACATCTCTTGCACCACACTACAGCTGCACATCACCCACGGACTGCATTTCCCATCCACCATTGCACTAATCACACAGCTTGTTCACAATCACTCATTTGCCCTGATTGTCTCACACACCTGCACCTCATTCACACACACACATATAAGCAGCACACTTCCATGCACACATTGCGAAGTCTTGTTCTTGCCCCGGCTGACATTTCTAAGCGGTTTCCCTGAGTGTGTTTCCTGAGTTTACCTGGACTGCCATTCGACTCTGACCGTTTGCTGCCTGCCTTTTGACCCTGCCTGCCGTTTGATATCCTCTCTGTCTGCGCCTGCCCCGACCTTTGCATTGCCCTGTTGCTGATTCTGCTTACCTTCGTCACACCTGTTACCGTCTCTTAACCTTGCCTGTCTGACCTCCTCTTGTTTATCAATAAAGCTGCATTTGGATCTGACGACACTGCTCGTCATTACACGTACATGCATACAACCCAAAATAAAATATCTATGTATCTACATTCAGAAGCAAGCAAGCTTTTCTTTTCATTTTTTGTTGCATTTTTCCCTTTCCCCCCTTAAAATGATCATATATTTACATAAAAATGTAATAATCTGAAAAAGGTCTGCAGGGATTGCATGCATATTTACAAAAGCTTTGACGCAGGTTTTTATTTATTTATTTTTTGTTCTTCAAAAGATCAGAACTCTGAGCAATTATTTTCTAGTTCACATCAGATTTGAATTTCTCTTTCATTTAAGCATATTGCATATGTTTTGCAATGTGTATAAACGAGTAAGTAATTTGTACAATAACTAAATGCATATGGCATGCTAGTCAAGATGATTCTCAGTGAAATTCTCATAATCTTCACAACTTGTAAACATTCTTTCATCATGTGAGTCATTACGTGCAAAACATATCCATGCAATTATCAAAATATGTCAGGAAAACATATATTTCTGACATTGTTTTCTGTTTATATGTAACACACTGATACAAAAATAAATGTACAGTATAGTGTTTACAGAACATTCAAATGTGATTTTTTTTTCTGTGTAGTAATGTAGTGACTTTTCCCAGTAAACGTTTACCTACTGTTGAAATCTAAAAAGCTCAGTACAAAACACATTTTACTCCAAACATAATAGTATAAATACCCCACACCCCAATTTAAAACAGTAGCATGACCATGTTTATAACACAATCTGTCTTGCGTGATACAATCACATGTGGCCAGGACTAAATATAGTGTAAGTGAGGTAACATTGCTTTGTGATTGAATCACACAAACCACATTCAGAGGTCAGAAACACATGTGACCACACTGTATTTACAGTATAAACACTAATCTACCCTGATTCATATGGGGGGGGGGGCATCTAAAGGAATGAACAGCTCTAAACAAGGTTTTTATCCATTTGCAAGTGGTCAAAGAAGACAAACAGTATTTGAGATACATGTTACTATCAGTTGTAAGCTGTGATCGGATCACATGAGACAGATTGTAGACGTTGCCAATACTGTAAAAACTAAAGTGTGTACAACAGAGCGCTACAGTGATGGCATATTTGTGTAGGAAGATAGCATCACACTGGTTCCCTCAACAAAAACTCAGTAGTATTTTTCCATTGGCTTTGGGATCATTGCAAAAAATAAGTTGAGTTTATCTGTTCGATGTGATGGTGTTTAATGCCCCCGACAACCCCTGTAGTTAGGGTTGCCAACTTAAGAAAGGAAAAATAAGGGACAATCGCAATAGCCTATATATATATATATACATATATTAGTGCTGTCAAGCGGTTAATCACCATTATGTAATATATGTGTGTGAACTGTGTATATTTATTATGTATAGGCCTATACAAATACACACAGATACAGTATACATTTTGATATATTTTGAATATATAGAGCGCCGCTTGCTGTGAGGCGGGAGCGACCAGCCGTTAGAGGTTTCCGCTGCCTTCCTCGAACAGTTATGTTCACGATTTCTGATTTACTTAACGTATACTGCGTGAGGTTGGCTGTGATTGGATGATGACTGGTATCAGTGATCATTCTCAAGTGATCAGCATTCAGCACTGCTGCTGTTATATCAGTCAGTGGTTAGCAGTCATGAAACGGGACAAGGGAGGTCACGTATGGGACACAGAAATTAAGCCCAATATACGGGAGGTCTGGCCTAATACGGGACGGTTGGCAACCCTACCTGTAGTCCCATTTAGGGATCTCTGTTTACACTACAGAAACGATCTCTGTTTACACTATACAATTGAAAACGCATGTCACGTGACCATTCATGCAGGTACAACCACAGATATGTATAGGTAGATTCCCTATTATTTAGATGGCGTGGATGCGTCTGCGGTCGAATGGGGAATCTATCTATACATATCTATGGGTACAACAATGAGCATGCTGTTATTGTTTACACGGTCATCAAGGATACGCAGAGCGAATGTGGGCAGCCACGCCATCGTTTTCAAAAGTCTTCGTTTTGGTCTGTTTACACTGAAAATTAACCCCGGAGCTTTCAAGTTAAAACGGGGTCTGCAGTGTTTTCAAAAGTCTCCGTTTTCAACCTCGAAAACGCCGGAGTAGTGTAAACGATAGGCATATCCGTAGCAAAAGTTATGCGTTTTAAAATGAAAAAGCATTAGTGTAAACGGAGCCTTAGTTACTTCTTAGCAACCAAAATTTTCAAGTCAAGTAGCTTTTTAAAAAAATCACAAGATGGTATTACTGATGTATTTTGTGTTATAGAATAAAATGTAAAAGTACCTTTAGCTTGTGTTCACGACAGACCTTATTTCAGGCATTAAAAAAAATACCTTGAAGAAAGCCATTGACTTCAGGATGATGAAACCAGAAATGCTAAAATGCTTGTTTGCAAGTTTGGCCTACATAAATAGACCATCCATGCAGCACTCTTTACAACATCTCTTTGTATCTGAGGTCACTGTATTTACCTTTTCCTAATGTTAAACCACATTATCGTTAAATATCTTTTGCAGATGTATTTTGAGTCATATTGGTGTAATAAACATCAACCTATTTTTTTCTTCTGTGGTCTTCATTCCTCTCTCTCTCTCTCTCTCTCTCTCTCTCTCTCTCTCTCTCTCTCTCTCTCTCTCTCTCTCTCTCTCTCTCTCTCTCTCTCTCTCTCTCTCTCTCTCTCTCTCTCTGGCTGCCCGTGGCTCCAGGGCCATATTCCTGGCTCGTTACTAGGTTTCACAGACAGTGTGTTGTGGTGTGTGTGTGTGTGTGTGTGTGTGTGTGTGTGTGTGTGTGTGTGTGTGTGTGTTTTAAGGTGCGCTGTCCCTAAGAGCACCACTTAAAATAATGTAGTGAAGTGCTAGTGTGAGAATGACTGTATCTGATGCAGTTTTGGGCCTGAACTAAAAAAAAAATAAGAAAATGGAAAGTTATTTACTAACATCTATTGTCCATGAAGAACCTTTAAAATAATAATTCACCAAATATTTTAATATTTAAGTTTTTAAGTTTTATTTTAATTCACCGTCAGGCCATCCAAGATGTAGGTGCCTTTTTTCAGTAGAACAGAAAATATTTTTAGCTGAAACTGTGATCCTTAATGATTCATAAATGCAAGTCAATGGCTACCATCACTTCCAGAGTCAAAAAAGAGAATAAAGAAACACAAAATTAATACCCATGGCTCCTAACGATATACTGAGGTCTTATGAAGCGTAACGATCGGTCTGTGCAAGAAAATAAACATTATTTACAAAACTATTACCTGTAATGCATTATGTCCGTTTCGCAAATGATCATTCTTTTGAACCGGTTCTTTTTAGTGAACTGGGTGAACCGCCTGAAACAGTTTGCAGTTCAAGCAGCACAGATCTTACTCAAGTTACTCAAACAAAACTCACTTTGAGACGCCTGACAGTCAATCTGACTGAAAATGAGCCAAAATACTGGCATATATGATCCTATGAGGCCACAGTTTGCCAACTCATACAGCGCTCCAGTTGCTCCAACAGTCCCTGAACGGAACGGAGGAGACAGTTCTGACTCGGATCGAAGAACTTGAACCCAGCACTTGAATGAAGGGGTGAAATTAATGTTTTTATGGTTTCTAATGATTTATAAATAGATGAGTTGATTAAGACTTATTCACTTTATATGCTTTGGACATGTATAACATCAGTGTTTCACATCAATATTGTGTGTTTCAACAATGTAATTGTGTACATTACATCATTGAATGAATATGTAAAATAATTGGTGAATCAGTTATTTGAAGAAGTTCATTGAAACAAACTGTCCGAAATAAACAGTTGTATATGGTATGGAATTGATTTATTTATTTTGAACTCTCAAAGTGACGTGACCATTAAAAATCTTCTTCTGTTCAACTGTTCTGCTGAGGAAAAAAAGTAACTTGCATCTTGGATGGCCTGCACGAGGGTGAGTAAATTAACATCACATTTGCATTGTTGGGTGAACTATCCCTTTAATATCAAAAGAACCTTTCCATTACATAAAAAAATAATAAATAAATAAAGGTTCTTTATTGGAATTGATGTTCCATGAAGAACCTTTAGCATTAATGGAATCTTTCCATTGCACAAAGGGTTCTTTAAATTGAAACAAGGTTATTTTGTTAAATAAAAGTCTTCCCAGGATGGTTATTTGTGGAACCTAGTTTGGCTTTTCTATGGCATCACTGCAAAAAAACGAGTTCCCTTTTGCAACCCTAATTTTTTAAGAGTTTGTTTATTACATTTGTGAATATGGCATATTCTTTTGCCTGTTTGTGCAGATATACCACTATATTCACGCATTTGGGTTCAAGCAGTATGTAATACTTTAGGGATGTAAAACATTTCATATTGTGTTTGAGCAGGTGTGCGTTTGTCTTCTATCTCTACAGTGTGCTTCCCTGCGTCTGCGAGCTTCCTGGCATCACTACAAAGCTCTCTCTCTAAGCACATGGGTCTTGCCTGATCCCAGTGTCTTCAGCTCTACCTCTCCTGGTTCTCCGCCAGCCATGCTTGCCTGAGCTCCACAGCCAGGGACCCTCCGCACTGGACCAGGCACCCACCATGCCCCCATCATTTACATCCTTTAAGCCATGGACAGGCAGAGACGGAGCAGCTCGCCAACGGCCCGATGCCAGGCCTGTCGCCTGTGATAAACAGAAACCTTCCTCTTTCTGCCCAGCTCTCTGCCTTTTTTCCTCCATCCCTCTCACGTCTCTGCAATACCCGGCCCGTACCAACATCTGTGGACTCAGGCGAAGGAAAGGCACTTGCCAAATTCAGTTATTTTCACTTTTTCTCTTTTCTGGAATGGAACGAGAGTTGCTTGTCTGAGATCCAGTTTAAGCAGGGAAACAACGCCGAGCGACTGAGAAGCCATGAAGACGATTAGGGAAGCTTTTCTCCTAAACAGTGTTTTGTGATTCTGAAGTTCGCAAAACACTGAAGTGACTACAACGATTTGACATGAAATATCTACACAAATTAGTGTTGATGAAATGCTTTTCATATTGTCTATTTATTTGAGGCAGATGGTAGAGCTGGACAGTGTGAAAACAGTCCCTTGTGAAAAAAAGACTTTAAAAACAATTACTTAAGTGCAAAATTAATGTAAGGTTTTTACACACTTAATTGCATGTTAGCAATTAAATGAAAAGGCATAGTTTAAAAACATACTTAAGTGTGTTAAGAATCTCTATAGATTCAGTCATGAAAGTGTCTCTTGTGCCTTTTATTTTATTAATATATTATCAGCAAGTAAAGTATTTTTAGTATAATTTTAAGATTTGAAGTACACTACATTTACACATTCAATACAATTAATCATATTGGTTACTGTATGTAATACATAAAATATTTCAGGTGGCTGAATTTCCAGCAAAAATATAGGTACTAAATCTTGTTGTGAATAAAAACTACTCATAATGATATAATATTTTGGTCATGCAACCACCTCTCAAGGTTCAAGGTTCTTTATTATTTGTCACATACACAATCATACGGGGTATAATGGTAGTGAAATGTAGGTCAGAACAGGTCCGCTCAATGGAAAGTGCAAAAAATAATAATAATAACAATAAAAATAAAAATAACATAAGCAATAAAACAATGAAACATAACACAAGAGAATATATATATAATATAGGTGAGAATGAAAAAGGAACAAATAATACAATAAATGAGTAAGATGTGCAATGAGATAAAGTGTGCAATACAGTATACTGTGGATTAATAATATTAATAAAAAAACCGGATGTGCAAGAGAATGTGCAAATAGGTTGTACCGGGTATGTACACATAGCGCAGTGTGGATGATGGAGAATAATGGATGTGTTTACAGTTTATTAAATTGAGTCCTGTGGATGTAATGATGTTATGAGACTGAGTTTAGGAGCCTGATGGCCTGAGGGAAGAAACTCCTCCTCAGTCTTTCAGTTTTTGCCATCATACTCCTTGAAGCGCTTGCCAGATGGCAGTAAACAGAAATGATGGTTACCGGGTGATTCGAGTCCTTGATGATTTTTGCAGCTTGCTTTTACAGCGTTTGAGGTAGATGTCCTGCAGAGAGGGGAGAGCAGACCTGAGATGCGCTCAGCTAAGCGCACGACTCTCTGTAGAGCCTTGCAGTCCTGGTTTGTGGCGTTGCTATACCACACTGAGATGCACTGAGTCAGTACACTTTCTATGGCCCCTGAATAGAAAGTTTTCAGGATTGCTGTGAGACCTGAATTTCCTCAGCTGTCGCAGATGGTACAGTCTTTGCCTGGCTTTCTTGACCTGTGTTTGGATGTGTGCAGTCCATGTCAGGTCCTCTGAGATGTTTACACCGAGGTACTTGAATACTCACCCTCTCACAGGGGTCCCACTGATAATAAGAGGGTGTAGGGCCGCTGCTGACTCTTCCTGAAGTCCACGATCAACTCTTTAGTTTTGTTCACGTTCAAGAGAGACAGTTGTCCTGGCACCATGATGTAAGTCTCTCTACCTCATCCAAGTAAGCGTGGTACAGGTGGCTTACTTACAGATGTCTCTGCACTTTCAATTGGAACAGGAGAAACTTTTTAGCAGTGCTTAAATCTATAGAGGTCTAGCAGATTTTCTCCTGGTTACTGTGTCAAGAATGCATTTTGGGACTTGTGCACATCGTTCATCAGATTACCACAGACACCGTGCCTTTCCTACTGGAACAATGAGGGTTAACCACTTGCTGTTAACCTAATTCTAATTCTGTCCTCCTGGTGACATCATCAGCTCGCGCCCCTGGGGCAAGTTTGAGGTCATTATTCCCAGACGTCTGTTTTAGGCAGGAATGGGGGACGGAGCCTTCTCTTCTCTCATTTCACACTCTAGTTATTCAGGATCCTTCATAGTCAGCATACTAACCTCAACGCATCACAAGAAACACATGCACAAGCACATGCAGGTGTGTGGAGTAACAAAAATACTCCTGACAATGACCTCCTTCACAAATACAACAGATACTATTGCATCTACCGCTCGTTCTTCAAGGCCAACTTTGATATTGATTGTAACACTATAAAACTGCCGTATGATCTCCATGAATGCCATGCTGGAGTGAAATAAGATCTACAATATCTGGAAACAGCTATTGGTACCCAGTCCCATCAATCTCAATGGTCCTTGCTCAGCTAGCACAGGATATAGTGCACAATTGTACTTGCAGTTAATGTAATATTAATAAAATAAAAGGCATCTTAAGTGCACTTGAAGAGAGACACTTTCATGACTATTTCTTAACATACTTATTTAGACTTTTAAACAGTGTACTTTGTAATAATGTCAAATTAAAAGTTACTTAAAAGTATTAAAAGTATTAAAAGTACTTTTTAAACCATTATAGTCTAATAATATTAATTACAAATATATTTAAATACATGTCAAACAATTTTGAATAGAAATTCCATGAAAGTTTATTGTAGTTTTGCACATGCATTTAACCATTTCTCAAAAACAATATAATTAAATTATATATGAAGATGTCCTTAAGTTCTACTTAAGTCAGTAAAAAACACTCAAATAAAAAGTTCAAATAATTACGTTTAATATATTTACACTTCCATTTGATGTTGATTAACATGCAATTAAGCGTCTGAAAGCATTAACTTCACTTAAAGGTGCAAAAGGTGATAGTCTTCAGAATTTTTTTTTGTTATGCTGATTTAAAGTCTCTTCACATCCCGATAGCAATCATTCAGTTAAGTGGTCTAAATGTATTTATATATTCTGTGGAAGGCGTAGGAGCAATAAATATTTGTCCAATCAAAACGCTCACTACGAGCATTTTTATTGACTTTCCTACCAGCCTGTCAACATATGCATTTGCATACCTCTGCGCTCCCGGTTCGCGCAGACAAGATACGTCATCAGCGCGTTCATGCACAGACAGTGCGAGAATGGCAGACAAACTTCAACAACCTTTCTTCTTGGTATTGTAGTACTTTTAATAACTGTGCTGTAAAGTTTTCTCACCGGTGAATGACACATGCTGTATTGTAGTAATGTTGTCTCTGGTCGTCTGGTCTGTCTGTGCGTTCAGGGGGCGTGGCTTTGGACTGCGATTTGCAGGGAGGTTGGGACGTTCGCTTTCAGTGCTATCAGGCTAAAGTTAGCATTTTCCGAGATCTACTGCAGCTTTAAGTATGTACCATTATTTCTATAATAAATGCTAAATTCTGTCATGAAACTCTAGATGGCAGAGGCTGATAGGTTATATTCTAACTCAATCTGATATAACCACATCATTATTCACATGGCACAGCCGATTGGTTTTAGTAGTATTTAGTTTTAATGAGCTTGCTGCTGAACATTCAAATACTTGGTCAACGCTTGCTGTAGCAGTTGCAGCACGCTTCAGAAACCCTCCACCTTCCCCAGCTCCAGCTGTATAGATCTGCTATGGGGTATTTCATGTATAGCAGGGTAATTTCGTGTACGTTATATGTGCAGCAGCAGTATTTCCTACATGCTCACAGCAGCATGTCTGTAGATGTTTTAGCAGTAGAAAGTTTTGGTACTTGCTCTCCCACAGCAAGAGAAACAGCATAGCAAATATATTCAGCCAAGACCAAACACATTAACATTGCCATGCATATCACCATGCTAAACTTTCCGAGAGTTGTGATGACAGAAGTACTCTTTCAAAAAGTATGCTAAACCATGCTTTGGTCAGTTTGGTCCTGGTTTAGGCTGCACACCAATCATTGCTATCAGGCCAAGCTGCCATAACATGCAAAGCCTGTGCCAGTAACAAACCAGCATTGCTAAGACCAGATAATCTTGGACTTTAGGTTGGTCCAAGTGTTCTTTTCAAGCGCGGTTAGGTGGGAGTAGATGACTCTCTTATTGTTTGGGCTTAAGGCTTTCATGTGGCATAGTGACAACTATTTTTTAATCTGCTTGTGGCCCAATTATCAATTCCATTTTGCATCACATCATGAGACACACCGCAACAAACAGTTGCTGGGAAAACAAGCCTCCCTTGAGAGCCAAGAGAAGTAAAGAACTGACTTACAGTCATGAAGTTTTTTTGTCACTATGATGTGTCAGTGGACTAAGGGCTGGTGAGAAGAACCACAGGGCCTTTCACCAGAAGAACGACTGAGCCTCAAAGGCGGATCAAGAAGTATCCTCAGTATGAAAGAGAGAAACAAAGTGAAGGAGGGGGAAAATAGCAAGTGAACTAAGTGAAGCTGACAGAATGGCTAAAAGGAGGAGAAAAGGCTGTGAGTGTTAATTACAAACACCATGCTGAAAGAGAAAGACAGAGATGAGGAAATGGATTGAATCAATCATGGAGGATGGCCCTATTTAAAAGGATAAAAAAGAAAGAGGAAAAAAAACTTAAATTAGAATTAGCCATCATTTGCTGAGGGAGAGCAAAGAAGAGAGGATAACAAGGACATTTTGGGGTGATTTTGCCAGATCATCCAAATACAGCTCTAAACAGTGCATATGAGTAATCGGAGGACCCCGGAAGCTCAGCCTTGAATTGCTGACAGAATCAGAAGATTAGTATTTAATGTTTGAATATCAGTATTCTTCAACCATGACAGTTACTGTGAGGCTGAATTCAGTCTGTAGACGACTGACAATTATAAAATGGCCGTGGGTTTTTCTTGAGTAAAAGCAAATGACTGTGGAGGAGTGGGAAAATATGAGTAACTAACACAGCCTTTAGTATTTGAATCAGGGCACTTAGAAGCGTGTAAAATCAGATGTAGTCGGATTGACTATAACTATTATTTGATATATTTAACCCCAGTTAAAGTGCATCTGTGCAGCGGCATACCGTAAAGTGTTTACAGTAATACCTGTAACTCGAAGTCATAGACTGTAAAAAAATATTGGTGAAGTGTCTTTACTTCCTACCACTATAGAAAAGTGAAGCCAAAACGACCCAGTATGGTTGCTGCCAGCTTGTGCCAATGACGTCTTTTGGAGCACGCGTCTGCGCAGTAGTGATTCATCTGGAGCCCGTGTCTTCACAGCAGTGATTCATTTGGAGCTTAATTCTGCGCAGTAGTGATTCATTTGGAGCTTAATTCTGCACAGTAGTGATTCATTTGGAGCCAGAGTCTGTGCAGCAGTGATTCATTTGGAGCACGCGTCTGCGCAGTAGTGATTCATCTGGAGCCTGTGTCTTCACAGCAGTGATTCATTTGGAGCACGTGTCTGCGCAGTAGTGATTCATCTGGAGCCCGTGTCTTCACAGCAGTGATTCATTTGGAGCTTAAGTCTGCGCAGTAGTGATTCATTTGGAGCTTAATTCTGCGCAGTAGTGATTCATTTGGAGCACACGTCTGCGCAGTAGTGATTCATTTGGAGCTTAATTCTGCGCAGTAGTGATTAATTTGGAGCACGCGTCTGCGCAGTAGTGATTCATTTGGAGCTTAATTCCGCGCAGTAGTGATTCATTTGGAGCCAGAGTCTGTGCAGCAGTGATTCAATTGGAGCCAGAGTCTGTGCAGTAGTGATTCATTTGGAGCTTAATCTGCGCAGTAGTGATTCATTTGGAGCTTAAGTCTGTGGAGTAGTGATTCATTTGGAGCCTGAGTCTGTGCAGTAGTGATTCATTTGGAGCCTGTGTCTGTGCAGTAGTGATTAATTGGAGCCTGTGTCTGTGCAGTAGTGATTCATTTGGAGCCTGTGTCTGTGCAGTAGTAATTCATTTGGAGCTTAATCTGTGCAGTAGTGATTCATTTGGAGCCTGTGTCTGTGCAGTAGTGATTCATTTGGAGCTTAAGTCTGCACAATAGTGATTAATTTGGAGCCTTTGTCTGTGCAGTAGTGATTCATTTGGAGCCTGTGTCTGTGCAGTAGTGATTCATTTGGAGCTTAAGTCTGCGCAGTAGTGATTCATTTGGAGCCTGAGTCTGTGCAGTAGTGATTCATTTGGAGCCTGTGTCTGTGCAGTAGTGATTCATTTGGAGCTTAATCTGTGCAGTAGTGATTCATTTGGAGCCTGTGTCTGTGCAGTAGTGATTCATTTGGAGCTTAAGTCTGCGCAATAGTGATTAATTTGGAGCCCAAGTCTGTGCAGTAGTGATTCATTTGGAGCCTGTGTCTGTGCAGTAGTGATTAATTTGGAGCTTAAGTCTGCGCAGTAGTGATTAATTTGGAGCCCAAGTCTGTGCAGTAGTGATTCATTTGGAGCCTGTGTCTGTGCAGTACTGATTCATTTGGAGCTTAAGTCTGCACAGTAGTGATTCATTTGGAGCCTGTGTCTGTGCAGTAGTGATTCATTTGGAGCCTGTGTCTGTGCAGTAGTGATTCATTTGGAACTTAATCTGTGCAGTAGTGATTAATTTGGAGCCTGTGTCTGTGCAGTAGTGATTCATTTGGAGCTTAAGTCTGCGCAATAGTGATTAATTTGGAGCCCAAGTCTGTGCAGTAGTGATTCATTTGGAGCCTGTGTCTGTGCAGTAGTGATTCATTTGGAGCTTAAGTCTGCGCAATAGTGATTAATTTGGAGCCTGTGTCTGTGCAGTAGTGATTCATTTGGAGCTTAAGTCTGCACAGTAGTGATTCATTTGGAGCTTAAGTCTGTGCAGTAGTGATTCATTTGGAGCCCAAGTCTGTGCAATAATGAGCGAGAGCCTTTTTTTGGAACTATTTTGCTGGCAGAAGAAAAATGGTATGCAAGTTATCCAATATTAACTTTTTGTTTATTCAACTTTTGTATAAAATCAGCATCACATGGTTGTGCTGCATATTTAATTATTACTGCAATAACTTTTCAGACCAACACAAGTTGTTGCTAGTTTTCACTAGTGATCGGTCATTAATAAACAATTAATTTATGTAATGCGATGAATCACTACTGCTCAGACTCAGCTCCAAATGAATCACTACTGTGCTGACGCGGACTCCAAATGAATCACTAA
Source organism: Ptychobarbus kaznakovi (assembly GCA_027422405.1). Classification (NCBI taxonomy): domain Eukaryota; kingdom Metazoa; phylum Chordata; class Actinopteri; order Cypriniformes; family Cyprinidae; genus Ptychobarbus; species Ptychobarbus kaznakovi. The sequence goes on along the minus strand of CM049798.1, from coordinate 28,758,885 downwards.
ACAATTTCTTACAGTGAATATGAAATAGTGTAAAAATAACTTTACAGTTTAATTTGCTTTGTTCTGAATGAATCAGCATATTTTGAAAGAATCAGTTGAATCAATTATTTAATGACCCACTTATACTGACAGTTCCATGAATCAGTAAATCAGTGTTGCAAATGAATTGGCTGAGAGAACGAATCATTGATTCAGACACTTGTAGCCACCTACTGGCTTAATGATGTAACCCGCAGAAAGAATCACTGAGAAATCCCATTCACTGACTTCAAAACTGAAAAGTTGTTTGTCCATAATTTCATATTTACTGTAAGTAATTGTTGTCAAAATTAGCTATCAAAACCCAAAATTAGCAATTCCCGGATTTAACCTGTTGAGATAACTTAAATACAGCTTAAAATGTAATTTAATACTACTTTCAAATGGACTGCTTTGGAATATTAGAACCATAAAACCAACATTCTTTTAGGCTGTTTTACATGTTTCACACAATTTACAGATCCAACAATCTCTTCCTGTCTAATTGGGCAGTTAATGGTCAGAATGAGGTGCAAAATGAGCATACTTTGTTATATCCTGAGATTCTTGCATACTAAAGATGATGCATATTGACAATACAAATGTATATCCTGAATGCACTGTAAGTCGCTTTGGATAAAAGCGTCTGCTAAATGCATAAATGTAAATGTAAAGACCAAAACTTGTTTCAGCCCCCATCACATACAGGAAATATGATTACAAAAACTGATTAGCAGGTTATATCTTTGTATGAGACTCAATGCACTACCTTGCACTACCTAGGCTAATATGTAGTTGCATCACAAAAAAGTTTGTGCCTTGAAGGCAACAAAGAACATCTGTTAGTTATTTTTTAATTGCTCAACGTTGATAGTTCTTACGGCAAGCCTCCGTACTGATGTTCTAGTACACGCTATTTGCTGTCAACAACCCTTGCGACTGAACAGGTGCCTCCCTTGGCGCCTCTCTGAGAGCCTGTGTTTGGTTCATTATCTACTAAATGTAGAATTTCTGTTTTTATTCCTCATTCCCGTGCATGAGACGTTTCCCACTAAAAGGCTGACATTTGTTTCCATTAGGCAAGAGCTAAACGCTTCATTAAGAAAGAGCGCAAAGCAGAATACTTCCCTTTTCTTTGCCGCTCTTTGGTTTCTCATCTTGGTGTCCAGTAAAAAAAGAAAGTCACTTGCGATGTGTTTGGGGTAATGGTAATTGTCACAGTGTCAGCCGGGGCTTTTGTGTTAACAGGACGTGTTGGCAGGGCCTATCAGTGGGAAATTGCACAGCAAAGAGAACACAATCAACCCCTCCACTTCTTAAAAACAGCTCACCCCAAACAAGCTTCTCTTTTAAGGGGAGAAAAAGACAGCGTAGCTCATTCCTCAAAAGATCTGACAACAAATCATTATGGGGCGGCTATCATTGATCAACAGTCACCTGGTAATTGATATCAACAAAGTCATTTTTTACACCCTCCCCCTTTTCACACATGAGGGCCACCCGAACGGCATATATCAGAAACGTTTCTCTCACAGTGCATAGAGTGCTCAACGAGGTGAACGCTTCAATCTATCAAAGGAAGCTGGTGGCGAAATTTAATTATAGCAATGAATACAGCAACAAGATCTTATTTTACGTGTTGGAATTGTTCCTTTCCTGCTTCACTTTCACTTCAACATCCCTCGGCACTGACGAGATGAAAGCGAGTGTATATTTCAAAGATATTAGGATCAATCGCATCCCGCCGACGACGAAAGAGAGAGAGAGAGAGAGAGCGAGGTTGTGTTTACAGCACGGAGGAGCCTCACTGCATCACTGAGTTTAATTAGTAATATCACAAGCCGTTTTCTGCGCCAGCTAAGACTCTAATACTACTTCAGTAGCTGTTAATGACCTTCATTTGTGTGGGTGCGTCATTTTCAGAACACACACACACACAATATCTTCACGTACACTCAAAACATCTGTCTACAGTATCCAGATCAACCTTGCATTAAATTGTACAACAGATGATGTTAAACTGAGAGCATTTAAAATAACTTGATGTGAAGGTTTGGTGCAGCAATAGAGAGCTGCGATACTTAATGTTCGGAAAGGCAAAACACAGCTGGTGGAGGTGTATAAACTGAATTATCAAGGTCCACAGCGATGACCTGTTCTACATAGTAAATTGAGAATATGATCACTATTTGTGTGTGTGTGTGTGTTGACAATATTTGTGTGTGTCTGAGTTACTGACTTACTCCTGGTATTCAGCACCCATGTCACCAAAACCAACACCAGTTGAGCACATATTCACTGTTTTTTCTAGAAGTCTAAATTAGGACATTTTATATAGAGTCATCGAGCCATTTTTGTGTGCAAAATGCATCAGATGGGTTGTTTTTGAAAAGTATGACTGGCTAAAAATTATTGGATTAAATCACAAGCTCCAATCTGATTATCCATAACAATATTTGAAGGCTCTTTTTACTTTATTAGTTCTATTTCCTGTAAATTAAAAAATTATATACAATATAATTATATATTATATAATATTATATATATTGCTGTGTTACAAAAGAGTGAGATGCAAATAAGTATATACAAAACATATATTACATTTTGTTTTAAGGCATCAACGTGTATATAATTTTAATAAAATAACATAATTTTATTAATAAAACAAAAATTCTAAATTGTATCAATGAAGATGTCTCCAAAGCTACATTCTAGGGACTCTTTTGTGAGAAACCCACACACACCTAGCTATTGTCTGGCTGTGTAAGAACACACCCAATGAGGCCTTGGTCCTTGCTTCATTCACACATACACACACAACACACACAGAGAGAGAGAGAGCTGTGTGATACCTCATCTATTGGCGATTGCATCACTCTTGTGCTCCAGACAGTCTTCCCTGTGGTTCTGATGTGTAACTGAACAGGTGGGGGGCACGTTTTGATTGAGGCAACTGTGGGAGGCTATACATTCACCAGTGACACAAATCAAATATTTAACTTGATGTTGATACTTACAGCTGATGACTTAATTACCCTGTTGGGACAGACTATATGTGTGTATGTGAGAACGAGAGCGAGAGACTTCAAGAGAACTTTGTTCTAGTCATTTGATATGTGTGTACAATTAAGGAATAAGCTGTGGGAGATGGCAATCTCATTGCTTAAGTGGGGGGGGGGGTATTTTGAAGAATGTTGGTAACCAAACAGTTCCAAATAGTTATTGACTTCTTAGTTCAAACAGATTTTTTAAATATACTTTTAATGAATGAATGAATGAATGATGCATTTATATAGCGCTTTATTATGTATTGTTGTACACCCAAAGCGCTTTACAATCATGTGGGGGGGTCTCTCCTCAACCACCACCGGTGTGCAGCATCCACTTGGATGATGCGACGGCTGCCACAGGACAACGGCACCGGTGCGCTCACCACACATCAGCTACAGGTGGAGAGAGAGAGAGAGTCATAGAGCCAATCAAGTGTATGCGCTCACCACACAGCAGCTACAGGTGGAGAGGAGAGAGAGAGTCATAGAGCCGATCAAGTGTATGCGCTCACCACACACCAGCTACAGGTGGAGAGGAGAGAGGGTCATAGAGACAATCAAGTGTATGCTCTCACCACACACCAGCTACAGGTGGAGAGGAGAGAGAGTAATAGAGCCAATCAAGTGTATGCTCTCACCACACACCAGCTACAGGTGGAGAGGAGAGAGAGTCATAGAGCCAATCAAGTGTATGCTCTCACCACACACCAGCTACAGGTGGAGAGGAGAGAGAGTGTATGCTCTCACCACACACCAGCTACAGGTGGAGAGGAGAGAGAGTCATAGAGACAATCAAGTGTATGCGCTCACCACACACCAGCTACAGTGGAGAGGAGAGAGAGTCATAGAGACAATCAAGTGTATGTGCTCACAACACCAGTTACAGGTGGAGAGGAGAGAGAGTCATAGAGACAATCAAGTGTATGCGCTCACCACACACCAGCTACAGGTGGAGAGGAGAGAGAGTCATAGAGACAATCAAGTGTATGCGCTCACAACACCAGTTACAGGTGGAGAGGAGAGAGAGTCATAGAGCCAATCAAGTGTATGCGCTCACCACACACCAGCTACAGGCGGAGAGGAGAGAGAGTCATAGAGCCAATCAAGTGTATGCCTCACACACACACCAGCTACAGGCGGAGAAGAGAGAGAGTAATAGAGACAATCAAGTGTATGCACTCACCACACACCAGCTACAGGTGGAGAGGAGAGAGAGAGTCATAGAGACAATCAAGTGTATGCACTCATCACACACCAGCTACAGGTGGAGAAGAGAGAGAGTAATAGAGACAATCAAGTGTATGCACTCACAACACCAGCTACAGGTGGAGAGGAGAGAGAGTCATAGAGCCAATCAAGTGTATGCGCTCACAACACCAGTTACAGGTGGAGAGGAAGAGAGAGTCATAGAGCAATCAAGTGTATGCGCTCACCACACACCAGCTACAGGTGGAGAGGAGAGAGAGACATAGAGCCAATCAAGTGTATGCGCTCACAACACACCAGCTACAGGTGAGAGAGAGAGAGACATAGAGCAATCAAGTGTATGCGCTCACAACACCAGTTACAGGTGGAGAGGAGAGAGAGTCATAGAGCCAATCAAGTGTATGCGCTCACCACACACCAGCTACAGGTGGAGAGGAGAGAGAGTCATAGAGACAAACAATGTATGCGCTCACTCACACACCAGCTACAGGTGGAGAGGAGAGAGAGTCATAGAGCCAATCAAGTGTAGCGCTCACCACACACCAGCTACAGGTGGAGAGGAGAGAGAGAGTCATAGAGCCAATCAAGTGTATGCGCTCACCACACATCAGCTACAGGTGGAGAAGAGAGAGAGTAATAGAGACAATCAAGTGTATGCTCTCACCACACACCAGCTACAGGTGGAGAGGAGAGAGAGAGTCATAGAGACAATCAAGTGTATGCTCTCACCACACACCAGCTACAGGTGGAGAGGAGAGAGAGTCATAGAGACAATCAAGTGTATGCGCTCACAACACCAGTTACAGGTGGAGAGGAGAGAGAGTCATAGAGCCAATCAAGTGGATGTGCTCATCACACACCAGCTACAGGTGGAGAGGAGAGAGAGTCATAGAGACAATCAAGTGTATGCGCTCACCACACACCAGCTACAGGTGGAGAGGAGAGAGTCATAGAGACAATCAAGTGTATGCGCTCACCACACACCAGCTACAGGTGGAGAGGAGAGAGTCATAGAGACAATCAAGTGTATGCGCTCACCACACACCAGCTACAGGTGGAGAGGAGAGAGTCATAGAGACAATCAAGTGTATGCGCTCACCACACACCAGCTATAGGTGGAGAGGAGAGAGAGTCATAGAGCCAATCAAGTGGATGTGCTCACCACACACCAGCTACAGGTGGAGAGGAGAGAGAGAGTCATAGAGACAATCAAGTGTATGCGCTCACAACACCAGTTACAGGTGGAGAGGAGAGAGAGTCATAGAGCCAATCAAGTGTATGCGCTCACCACACACCAGCTACAGGTGGAGAAGAGAGAGAGTAATAGAGACAATCAAGTGTATGCACTCACCACACACCAGCTACAGGTGGAGAGGAGAGAGAGTCATATAGCCAATCAAGTGTATGCGCTCACCACACACCAGCTACAGGTGGAGAGGAGAGAGATTCATAGAGCCGATCAAGGGGATGGGGATAATTAGGAGGCCATGATTGACAAGGGCCAGTGGTGGGAATTTGTCCAGCACACCAGGGTTACACCTCTGCTCTTTACGAGACGTGCCATGGGATTTTTAATGACCACAGAGAGTCAGGTCCTCGGTTTAACGTCTCATCCGAAAGACGTATTTAATATTTGAAGTGCACTGCATATACACATTCAAACTTATTTTCACAAGGGCAAGTATGCCTGCTTTTATTAACTGATTATTTCATGACAAAATGTTTCAATTTTTTTACTAAAACAATTTTGTATTCATAAAATTCATTATACATTTACATTTATGCATTTAGCAGACGCTTTTATCCAAAGCGACTTACATTGCATTCAAGTTACAGTTTCTACATTTTTTCAGCTCTTGCTTTCCCTGGGAATCGAACCCATGATCTTGGCGTTGCTAGTGCCATGCTCTACCAGTTGAGCTACAGGAAAGCATTATGGATAACATTATTATGTCATCCTCCCACCAGAAGATGCAAGGTTCATTTGCCTTAATGAGCGCAGTAGCTTGTTATTGTTTGGCATCATAGCAATTGAGGTTACACATTTTAAGGTGTGCTTGTTACAGTGTGATTATACATTGTATTATACTCAGTTATAATTGTCTTATTATACTCAGTAGTTAATTATACTCAGTACAAAATTACTGAGTAATATTAATTAACTACATATTCTTACTATATGGTTTGGGTTAGGATTAGGGTTTGGTTTAGAGTTACTTGCATGTAATTATGTATAATTTATTGTTATTAATGTTATCATGTATTTTAGCAGGACTGCTATATTGACTCATCTCATAACGCTGCTTTTTAACATGAGGTACAACAGTATGAATGCAGAATGCATGTGTATGTATATAAATTAAAATGTGTCATTTCTCTGGCCAAGGAAAATATATAAAGCCTGATGACCTGTCAGAGGAATTCATCTTCCACCACTGCCCCCTTCTTTTCGTTGCGCCATTTCCAGTCGAGTGAAAAATCGATCACTTCTTCAAATTTTGCAGGTCTACTGCTCCAGTTCTGTCTGCAGTGTCAAAGGTGCATCCCAGAGCTGCTCGCTCAACCTGTTGCCCCGTGGCTCTAGAGCTGCTCTGCTGCTAGCTTTTAAACCCCACACGGCATATGACTGTTTCCAGACGCCTCAGAATTTCAGTCTGTATGACAACATTCATATGTGAAAGAGACAATTAAAACCACATGTACACACACAAACGCTCTTCACTAGAGAGACCTTCATTGTCCTTCCATAACAAATGGAAAAGGTTTAAATGAAATTGCAAAAAGCAAGTATTGTGCGGTCATCCTAAGTGCTTCCTAATTGGCTTATTAGGCTCTCATTCTCATTCTCATCTCTGTCTCGTCCTTTTCTGCCACACACACACACACACACACACACACATCCTGAAATGTGGCAAGCGATTAGATAGAGTGACTTAATTCATTATGCATATGTTCCTGAAGATTATTAAACTGCAGATGAGTTTAAGAAATAGAGTCAGGGACAGAGCTGATATGTGCGATAAATGGATTAAAAGAGTGTCTTCTCAATTTCAGTTTTGAATATAGCTACATTTATTTAATTGGAAAAACTCGAAGGCTCAGGATATAGCAATGTTGTTATTGTTAACTAAAAGTAAAATAGTTAATTCATTAATTGGTTAAGTAAAATAATGAATAAATTAAATGAAATAATGAAATAAAATAACATATATACTGTACCAGGGTTATTATATTTCACAAAAAAAAAAAAATTATTTAAAATGCTAAATTAAAGGCAAAAAAACTAATATAAATGACAAAACACGACATACTTAATAAAAGGTTATCTAAAATAAACAAATTAAAACATAAAATATAAAAATTAAAACTGATTCAAAATATTAGTAAAATCTATAATAGAATGTCAATGACAGTATGTCAATAATAAATGAATAAATTAATTAATGAAATAAAATAAAACAGAACTAATTTACAGAACTAACTACTGAAAATAGTTTAAGATATTATTATTTAAAAAAAGACAAAAAAAATTAAAAACTGAAACTAAAATAAAACTTCAAACATCAAATGATTTCTTCAGGTGGTGGAAGTAAGATGATAAATGCAGAGTTTTATGAACAGGGCACAATAATGAACATACACTACTAGGAAGGATGTGTTTATGTTGAAAAGAATGCCAATGACTTAATACTGCATTTCGGTGTATTTACCATCTAGATAGACTATTGAGGGTGTTTAGCATTTCAAATTAAAATCGAACACAATAAAGTTCCACAAATATTTAGTGAACCACCCCGACTGTATGAATGTATCATATGTACTTTGAAGGATTACAGTATAGCAAATCACAATCACAAACCCTCACCGAATCACAGCAGCAGAATGAGATCACATATTCACAAACACACACAAACAGAATTAACATACCGCCTGGCACATCCTTCCATTCTGTCAATGAAATGACAACACGCTGAATTTTCACACTCAGTCATGCACTGCAAAGCCATGCAATCACACAAATGAGCTTGCTTTCAATTGTCCACAAAAGATTCTTCCTATAGAGCGCATGCCTACACACTTACATTTTCAGCATGTGTTCTGACACAAAATGACAAGTGCATAAATACAGGTCTAGATCCAAGCGTCTCAAAAACATTGGATACACGAGTGTCCTGTGAACACACACACACACACACACACACACACACACACACACACACACACACCACACACACACACACACACACACACACACACACACACAGACAGACACCAGACAGACACACACACACACACACACACACACACACACACACAGTAATTAATCTACCCAGCGCTGAGTATCAATTATTAAGACTATGTTTGATATTTGCTCGTCTGACCTGTTTAAAAGAGAGTCCTGATGCAGATCGTTGAGGCTCCTGTTGATCTTCGCTGAAGTGTTGTTGATGAGAGAGAACCAGGTTTGATGCAGATGATCTTTAATGAATGGAAAGACAAGGCCGCAGCCTGGTGCAAACTTAGTCCTTCAGAGACTTCAAGCTCATCATCTCTACTCTCGCCTGGGTGTGAGCTGCAGTTCAGGGCTGCTTCACATACTTTGCTTGTTGGATGAGGGATATTGTGGATTATTTGTTAATTATAACATGTCTGATCCATCTCAGACACCACAGAAGACACATTTTACATTTAATTTACCATAAATGTTTGTCAGCACATTAAAAAAATACACTTGAAACATATTACTATAGCAATACTTTAGTTTAGGGACAAATTCTCACTATTAACTAGTTGCATGCATATTACTAGCATTTTAGCGGCTTATTTGTACTCATAAAGCACATGTTATTGCCTTCTTCTGCATGATGATATTTTAGATCTGTTAATCCATGCCATACCTAAACTTAAAAACGACCTTCTAACTTTTAATAAAAAGCAAATTAGAAATGTATTAAGGCAAAAGTTGTGGTCAATAGTCGGAATTGGCTCTCAAACTAAGGTCTGACTGTTATAAATTATTATAAATTACATATAAAAATGTATTTCCAAAGAAGTCTTACTTAAGTGGGTCAAAAAACTCTCTGAAATTCTGATAATTATTTATTATACATTGATAATGCATTTATTTATTTGCAATTAAGCATCCAGTTTGCATAGCATTGACTATTAATTAGCTGATTATTAGCATGAATTTTGCTGGCATATTGGCTGTTTATTAGTACTTATAAAGAAGCACATTTTAATGCCTTATTCTGCATGACCACATTTTAGATCACTTAACTCATGCATAACATAACTATTCCAACAACTACCTTACTTACTATCAATTAGCATTGAGTTTATTGAGGGAAACTATGTTCCCTAATCTGAAGTATTGCTTTGGTATTATTTACATTATTAGTACTCTTTTTAAATTAAAATATCAATCGCATCTCTGAAATCACAAAATACTTGTCATGTCAGAAACGTGTTGTCTGTCTGCATGCGTGAGATCCTCCATCACGGAATGGTTATGGTATAACCATCTATCAATAAGGGAAAACAAACAAAGGAATAAATGATGCACCCATTGGTGTCACTCACCCCCTCTAGTGAGAAACAAAACGCCGTCGAAAGGATGGATCTGAACACGCTAAATGCAATTCAGCCTTATCTGTCGCTGGACTTCTCCGAGCTTCAAAATGATTGTTTCACTCAAATAAACAGATTGAATATATCATGCATTCTTGGTGCAGATTGAAATAAATATTTCGAATCAGATTTTATTTTCTCCTCTTCTTTTTTTGAAAGCAATTTCTTAGCTGCTCTGCCCATCAGAGAAGAGCTGCCTTTCATACATTTTTCTGTGAGAACGCATAAATCTCCCTTACTGATAACGTCAGAAAAGAGCAAATGTGTGTGTGTGTGTGTGTGTTGTGTGTGTGTTGTGTGTGTGTGTGTGTGGTGTGTGTGTGTGTGTGTGTGTGTGTGGTGTGTTGTGTGTGTGTGTGTGTGTGTGTGTGTGTGTGTGTGTGTGTGTGTGTGTGTGTGTGTGTGTTTTGATATTTTGTGTGTATGTGTGTGTGTGTGTGTGTGTGTGTGTGTGTGTGTGTTGGGTGTGTTGTGTGTGTGTGTGTGTGTGTGTGTGTGTGTGTGTGAGTGTGTGTGTGTGTGTGTGTGTGTGTGTGTGTGTGTCTGTCTGTCTGTCTGTCTGTGTGTGTGTGTCTGTGTCTGTGTCTGTGTCTGTGTGTGTGTGTGTGTGTGTGTGTGTGTGTGTGTGTGTGTGTGTGTGTGTGTGTGTGTGTGTGGTGTGTGTGTGTGTGTGTGTGTGGTGTGTGTGTGTTGTGAGTGTGTTTGTGTGTGTGTGTCTGTGTGTTTCACAGACACTCGTGTATCCAATGTTTTTGAGACGCTTGGATCTAGACCTGTATTTATGCACTTGTCATTTTGTGTCAGAACACATGCTGAAAATGTAAGTGTGTAGGCATGCGCTCTCTAGGCAGAATCTTTTGTGGACAATTGAAAGCAAGCTCATTTGTGTGATTGCATGGCTTTGCAGTGCATGACTGAGTGTGAAAATTCAGCGTGTTGTCATTTCATTGACAGAATGGAAGGATGTGCCAGGCGGTATGTTAATTCTGTTTTGTGTGTGTTTGTGAATTGTGATCTCATTCTGCTGATGTGATTCGTGAGGGTTTGTGATTGTGATTTGCTATACTGTAATCCTTCAAAGTACATATGATACATTCATACAGTCGGGGTGAGTTCACTAAATATTTGTGGAACTTTATTGTGTTAGATTTTAATTTGAAATGCTAAACTCCCTCAATAGTCTATCTAGATGGTAAATACACCGAAATGCAGTATTAAGTCATTGGCATTCTTCTAAACATAAACACATCCTTCCTAGTAGTGTATGTTCATTATTGTGCCCTGTTCACAAAACTCTGTATTTATCATCTTACTTCCACCACCTGAAGAGCTCATTTGATGTTTGAAGTTTTATTTTAGTTTCAGGTTTTTTTTTTGGTCTTTTTTTAAATAATAGTATCTTATACTATTTTCAGTAGTTAGTCCTGTAAATGTATATGTTTATATGAGTTTAAAATAGCTTAAATATGTATATACATTTATATTAGATGTTTTTTAAAATGTTTTTTTTTATATTTGATTTCAATTTTAGTGTTATTTCTTTTTAGCACTTAAACTTATTTCATTTCAGTTTGTTGCCAAGGCAACAAATCTCATTTTTAAGTTTTTGCCAGTCAGTATGTGATTTTTTCCCCATGTAATGTTTTTATTTTATTTCATTAATTCATTTATTATTGACATACTATCATTGACATTCTATTATAGATTTTACTAATATTTTGAATCAGTTTTTATTTTTATATTTTATGTTTTAATTTTTATTTTAGATAACCTTTTATTAAGTATGTCGTGTTTTGTCATTTATATTAGTTTTTTGCCTTTAATTTAGCATTTAAAAAAAAATAGTTTTAGTGAAATATAATAACCCTGGTACAGTATATATGTTATTTAATTTCATTATTTGATTTCATTTATTCATTATTTAACTTAACTAGACAATTAATGAATTAACTATTTTACTTTTAGTTAACAATACCAACGTTGCTATATCCTGAGCCTTCAAGTTTTTTCCAATTAAATAAATGTAGCTATATTCAAAACTGAAATTGAGAAGACACTCTTTTAATCCATTTATCGCACATATCAGCTCTGTCCCTGACTCTATTTCTTAAACTCATCTGCAGTTTAATAATCTTCAGGAACATATGCATAATGAATATGTCACTCTTTCTAATCGCTTGCCACATTTCAGGATGTGTGTGTGTGTGTGTGTGTGTGTGTGTGTGTGATGTGTGTGTGTGTGTGTGTGTGTGTGGTGTGTGTGTGTGTGTGTGTGTGTGTGTGTGTGTGTGTGTGTGTGTGTGTGTGTGTGTGTGTGTTGTGTGCTGTGTCTGTGTCTGTGTCTGTGTGTGTGTGTGTGTGTGTGTTGTGTGTGTGTGTGTGTGTGTGGTGTGTGTGTGTTGTGTGTGTGTGTGTGGGTGTGTGTGGTGTGTGTGTGTGTGTGTGTGTGTGTGGGTGTGTGTGGTGTGTGTGTTATGTGTGTGTGTGTGTGTGTGCGTGCGTGCGTGTGTATGTGTGTTAGACATAGTTAATAAAGTCTTGTTTGAATCACACCTGAGGATGATCGTTGTTTTGCTTATAACTGGAGTCCCTAATCATGCCCATCACAATTACATGGCAATATTGTATGCTGAATTTATAGTTTACAAAGTTTATGATTTATACACTTTTTAAAATATGCTTAATATATACAGGATCTTAAGTACATTACAACTACACATTCAATATTCTTTCACAAGAGTTAACAAAGTTGTTCATGCCAAAAATTAAGAAACCAAGTCCTTTGTGCTCCGAAATAATAGAAGTTATGCTACTTTTATTCATGACGACACCGGAGTCCAGTTCATTAATGCTGAAGCTGGCCAATATGACACGTCTAACCTTTATAATATGAAACAGGCACACAAAATTATAACTTTGAACATTTCATTTACAAATATGAGCAGGGAAATGTGCAGAACCTGAAAGGTTTTATCACAATATAAGACCATAGAGCAAGGAAAAGGTCATGTCAAAATACAGTTTGAGGTTCATTCTCTAAGATATATATCAAAAAGACGGGTACATTTTTAGCCTTAAGAGACTATGCTCCAGAGTAGAGACCAGAGAGCTGAAATCTCCTTCAGAAATATACAAAAAAAGCTTTGCATAGGCAGCTTAGACCTTATAAACTGTGCCATGATCACCAACCAGCAATATGAAGAGAGAGTTAGACTGGATTTAACAGAAAATTGGGATAATACAGACAATGTTGATATAAAATAGACACATCAACACTAGTTAGAGGCATGTGGGATGAGAGATCATAGCCAAAGCTTGGAATAAAGCTCTCCAAATCCGGCTGGATTAATGGATGCGGATCCAGAGGGGAACGTGGAGGTTAACAGCTAGTCTGGGGTCAAAAGGTCACAGCCGCAGTGACTGACAAATGGGAAGATAAACCTGGACGGGGCTCAGTTATGGCCATAACACGACGGGTGAGTTAACACGTAGATAAACAAGGATGGATGGAAAAGATTCCCGACAGCCATTTATCTTAGTGATTTTATGAAATCATTTTTGAAGCTTGATTTGACAGGTTGAAGGAGGGACATTTGATGTTGGCAGAGACTTTGGGATGGCGGCAAAGGAGGAATTGAGGTTAGCTTAGTAGAGGCTTCTGCTGTCAAAAAAAATTTTTCTTTGCCACAATCTATATTTTACAAAACCCTGAAAATACAAGTGTGAGGGACATCTACACAAACACAAACACACACTGTATTTTTGCCTTGTTTTCCAGGAAAAGTTTCTGAACACCATTAAAACAAAGAACGTTTACTTGAGTTGAGAAGCCAAATTGCATTAAAAACATGTGAAAATGAAGTGAGCTTACTTTATATTACTTTACATCATAAAATTATATTGTTTATTTAAAAATCACTTGCAGATATATATATATATATATGTTTTTTAGAGGTTGAATTGAAATCAAATACTGCCATACTACCCTTAATACTTCTGAATGTGATGTCTACGTCATAAATATTGATAAAAGTATGGAAAGACATGTTTCAGATCACTCAAACCATATATGGAAATGGAGCCGCCCTTATATGGTTACTAATGGGGTTTGATGGTCATCTAGTGGAGAAGCTTGGTACTGCGCCCAAACAAAATTTCACTGAAGGCTCATTTTTTGAGATATCAACCTCAAATTTGGAACACAACTTCTTCAGATTTTTGCTTTTCATTTTCTAGCAGTTTTAGAGTAAAACATGTTTTGTCAAATATATATTTTATATAAAATATAAATATAATTTTTTTTACATTTTATATTTTCATAAACTTACACTTCCATAACTTGTTTGTAATATAATTTGTGTAACTTTTTTCACCTCTACAATAATCTGCCAAGTGTCGTCTTAAAAAGAGACCAATCTTAAGTCTCTGCTCCAAAGCATTCAAAATGTTATAAAAATTTTAGTTGGAAATGTCATTTTCAGGCCTGTACTCAAAAAGTGGAACCGACAGTTTAACAGGTTAAGTACACTTTTAAAATGTGTGGTTTGCAATAATTCCAGTTTTGCTTAAAAAGTCAATATTTTTATAACTATCATGCAGAAATCAAGAAAATTTGTGCAAAATCACCAAGCATCGGTCTTGTGTTTTTTTAGAGATTATATCTTATAAGTTTATATTTTATAATAAGTTTATTTTGGCACTACTTTATTCTCTTGTTCATGCATTTGTTTTGATTTATGTATAAAACGAGAAAATATGGGTCAAGAAAAATAAACATTTCAAGATATTTACATTTTACAGTCATATTATCTTAAGCAATTTAGTTTTTTCAGTGAATGTATCTTGTGGAAAACAACCCAAAGTCTCTGATAAAGAAAATGATTTTCACAGTGTAGATCAAGCCCAGATGTCTAGATAGAGAACAGCGCTCTCTTTTTATCTCCCTGGCTCGTTCCTTGGTGGATTTTGTAAGTACACAAACGAATCCACAGGAGAACATCTGAAGATGTCCCTGATATTTTGCAACAACCTGAATATCATCTTGTGTGGGAGTATTTACACCAGTCAGCCAGTGCAAATATCAACTTCAGACTGCACTGCTGAACTCTCCCAACAGTAAACTTAACACTGACTCACACTCAGAGAGAGCAATTAAACAAGAAGAGCCATCAGTCGTGGGAGACCACAGCCAATGCACATGGGTGTAGGCGAATAACGTAAACTGAATATACATGTTTAATGTCACCATCTTGTCCGCTTCCAACTCCCACCTGCACACTTTACTGATTCAGACCACGCCCCTTGTGCCCTGCTCATGAATAATGCATAAAGGTCTCCATAGCAGGTGTAGTCGGGCCGTTAAATGATATGAATATTCAGTCACTGTGATAATGAAATCAAAACATTAAGGGTGGTTGTGTGTGGGTTGAGTGTGGGAATTGCTGGGGTGCGCAGATGGGGAAAAATGAGAGATTTGATTTGCACTGACAGAACCGAAATGCTTAGCCTTAAATTTAATAGCTCGTCAAAATTCAGATGGAGATGTCATTTGGATGAAAAGGATGGCAGTCATTTTGTGCACACCTAAGATAATGGGTTAAGGTGAAAATAAAAGGATTTTAGATCATGAATCATAGGATATGATTATCCAAAATGTATCGCTTTTGGAATATGAAGGTAGAGTTACCAGAAATGAGTGTTGTATGATTATTTGGCACTTGTTGAAAGGTTGAAAGCCTTTGTTGTAGTAGTGGGCCAACTGTCTATTCCAGCTCACCAAAAAAAACGTCTAAAACATGTTGATAATGTTCCCATTAAGTTATTATTTTTAATGTCCTCTGAAAGAAAATAAAAAAATGTTACGCCTCTTAACATGTTTTGTGTGATGTCATTTCCCGGCCGACGCGACAAGACTAAAACAATAAAACCAACTATAAACAAGGCATTTGTTACATTCAGTGAGGACATAATTACTGATTATAATGACTTATACTGTCTTTTTACACGTTGTGCCACGCCACGCCACGCAGCGTAAACATAACACCATCTCTGCATGTGTGATCGTAGAAACGCCAAACAAGCACTTATCTTCACTGCTCAAAACTCGCGTTTGAATAGTCAGTGGCAAATTCTCTAAATATAGAAACATACTTACATGCTGTGCATCAGAAGCACCAGACTGTCCTTGTGACATTGGAATTGCCCCACTTTATAGTGTTCACAGCCATTCATAGTGTTCACATTGTAAGCTACTCATCCAGGTTCAGGAAACATATAATGCGCTGCACACACTCGAATATTTGGGTTGAACTGTTCTGGAACAGTGTTGTAAATACAACTTAACCACTGATGTCTAGTTGTGTCCTCTTCTGGAGGGCCAAACAAAGTACTTTCTCTTTCACAACGAAACACAGCGTCTCCAGAACATGACGCCTGCGGCAGCAACAATACCACAGCCAGAATAATAGTTATGCCTTCTTTCATTGTGTATACATTTGGGCGGTGTTTTGCAAATCTCCCCACACAGTGACGTAGACATGTGTTGGTGTTTAAACAAGCCGTTTTAGGAGGGCGTGGGCGAGTCTTAACTTTTATAAAGAATATCTCTTTGGGTTTGAGACTTTAATCTTTGCAACTTTACAGATCTTATATATGCACAACCAGCTTTTAACACCCCAAAGACAAAGGAAAACATGAAATCGCATCAAATGACCATTTTAAGCGAACATTCTGTTTTATTTTATTATATATATATATATATATATATATATATATTAGTGCTGTCAAAGTTAATAACGCGTTAATGCAAATTCCTTTTAACGGCACTAATTTTATTAACGCGCGATTAACGCAGCATGTATTTTCTTTTTGACCTGTGGCCCAACCCGTAGTTGGAAAATGAGACTAAAATAAGTGAATCACAATTTTTTTCCAGCTGATGAACGATAAAAACATTGGCAAACAATCAGAATCTATCCTGCTTTAAAGAGCTCCAGCATTTAAAGTAGCAGACTCCAAAAAAAATAGCGTGACATTAATTAACAGAACGTTATTGTTTGTTAGTATGGACACTGATATAGCCATCGCTGCAGTTGTCTTTATAGTTATTCTTGTTGTGAATGAGCCTTAATTCATGTCTAATTTTGGTATGTATGAATAGCAATAAAAATCAAGTTAAAGTTGGTGCACTTTTTCAAAAATGCTCCAAGTGCTTGCTTGTCCTTTCGTCCTGATCCATGTTGCTTCTCGTAGCGATTAACATGTCTTGAGAGAGTCGGTTCTTGTGGATGCCGAGCAGCACAGCAGCCGTCTGTGAAGACAAACGACCCGACCGAGCGAGGTTAATGCACGTGATGCAACAAACATGGACCGCCAGACAGGCCCACTTGGTGAGGGTGGGAACAGTGTTGAAGACCTACGCACCTTCGGCTCCAGCCACTACTGCTAACGCCGTGATTAATACACGCCGTGGCTAATTAGCCCGGCGCTGGAAGAGCGCTTTAATAGCGAAACTCATCAAAAACAAGCCTAGCTGCTGTGAAAGTGAGAGAGGTAGCAAATGAGAAAGAGAGAGGCAGGCAGGAGAATATGAACCTGTCTTCCAGGAGTCATCTGGCACCCTGTCCCACACCATTACCCAGGTCCGGCGCGTGCTTTCTCTGTTTGCGCCCGCTCAGATTTATAACCAAGCAGCTCCTACTGGGACCATTTACTGCCCACTGACGCTTTCAGCCTAACTCTCATTAAGAGCGAGATAAACGGGTTCCTTCCAGTAACGGGAGAGACCCCCACACAAATATAGCATGAATTCAGTTTCTAATCCTGGCTTCAAATCACTGTGATCGAATGTGTTTAAATTCGGCATAAAATATTGACACTCGATCATATGCACAAACTTGCCTGTCAAAAACTCATCTTGATTGTGTTTCTAGGTGGTGCTTCGTGCAACAGAACAGTGCTTGATTTTACTGAATATGATTTGAATACTTCAAATTTTATAAGTATATTAAAAAAGGTAACACTTTATTTTAATAGTCCACTTTAGACATTCTACTAACAGTAAGTAACTTTGCAATTATATGTCAACTACAGCAGTCATTAGATAATTAGTAGACTGTCTGCTTAATATCTTCTAACACTTTATTTTGATGGGTCCACAACATACTGACTATGAGAAACTTTGCAAGTATATGTCAACTTGTTATACTAACCCTAAACCTACCCTGCTGAGAGTTAGTAGACATGTAGTTGTAAATGAATGAGAATTAGTTGACATGTAGTTGACACGTAGTTGCAAACTTGCATATAGTTTGTAGGATGTCTAAAGTGTACTATCAAAATAAATACAATTTTTAATAAAAACTGTACACAGATAACCTAATATTAATCAAATAAAAAGCCACTTAAGCATACTTAAAGAGAATACACTTTCAACACTATACAATTTTTTTAAAAGGGCACTTTGTAATAATGTAAAATTATAGGTTTCACTTTAAAGTAAATCATTACATTTTAGTAATTAATTTTGTGCATTAAAGAAGTATGTTGATTAACATACTAAAGCACATGTTAAGTACTTACAGTATTAAATTATTATTAATAATAAAAATAACCAAGGATTATAATTTTAATTACTATATCAATTAGAAGTTCAATTTTATAAAATAAGCACTTTCGTTTATTCATTTTTATATGTATGCAATTTAATAATGCACTAAATCACAATATCATTAATGTAAATGTGTAAATATCACTAAAAAGTGCAAATACATTTAAACTCAAAATAGTTTTAGTTTAGTTTTATCATAAAGATAGATTTTAAGGAATTTTAAGAGACATATTCTAAACAAAGTTGATATTTGACTAACGCAAAACCAAGAACTCCATTAAGTCTCCTGAGCTATGAAAGAGCAATCTCTGAGCAATATAATGTTTCCTCTGGGAAGTAACAAATGTAGCCAAGAGACAGAGGCAGCAAATGAGAAAGACGAAGAGAGAGACAGAGGAATACCAGCCTGGCTAGGAACTGTTGACACTGTAATATTCTCCTCTGACTATCTTGGCCCAAACACCATCAGCCTTTTTGATTACACTGCAGGGACTGTATTGCGCCACACAGCAGCACAATCCTACCTACTAACCTTTCCTTAGACAAACTGTTCAGAGAACATCAGAGCGGGCACGCAAAGGGATTGTATAGAAATTGGGTGAAAATAATAAATAGCCTACATAACCTGACCTTCACACTGTTAGAGTACACCGGAATATGAACCGGATCCAATGTTGTAATGTCAGATCCAATATTCACAGTCAATATCTTATGAATAAAGAGGCACACACATCAGCATTCCAGCAGGATCTGATGAATATCATCATACAGAAAATGTGTTCTGTCGAAGGATCCACCAGTTAAACGTGGCTCATAAATTGCTCTCCTAAGGGAGTTCTTTGTAATGTATTGTTTAGGTGAATTCATCTCTTCTTGGCCTCTGCAGGCAGGCATTTTCTCGGTGTTAACAGAGAGAGCCATGTGTTGATGCATGCTGGTAGAACAAGTATCTGGACAACATGATGTAGCACTGAGATGGAGACTTGACATACTGACCAATGACTGTAGGAGATTGCAGGTAAAGAGGATTTTCATAGCAATGCAAAGAACCTTTCTGTGAACAGTTCTTAACATAAGCATTTGTTTTTCTTAGTATGAAGAATATTTCAATGATCTGAAGAACATTTTCCCACTACAAAGAACAATTATAATGTTCCACATTTTTTAAAACAAAGATTCAATAATGGGTTTTCATAGTGATGCAACAGAAGAACCGTGTTGGGTTCCCCAAATAACCATTTTGTTAACAGTTAGTAAAAGAAGCAGTTCTATTCTTAAGATACGGACACATTTTCTGTTACTCTGTGAAATTATGCTGAGTGAAATATAGTTATTTCCACAGGAATCTGCACAACTCTCAGGAGTTTTGCTGGAGGATGCAAAAGTTCTGCATGCAGATTTTGCACATTTAAATTGTATGTTTAAATCATGCAAATTTACCAACAGACCAACACTGACCAACAGAATGCTGCTTGGTGTGAAAAGATTTCGGTGTGAACCGTGCTTCATAAATCGTCATATGTTACTGACCTTTTTTGCCCACAAAATTTGGCTTGCATTTGACTAATGTAACTTCACCTTAAATGTAAAGAATATTTCAATAATCTAAGAAATCTTTTCCTATTATAATTTTGTGGAATGAAAGCGAACAGGTTCCCAAATGGGGTTTTCACAGAAATGGCATAAAAGGCCGTGGTCATATGGACAAAACCCTCCTCCGAGGCCCAGAAAGTTCCCCGGTGTCCTCCTCGTCCTTTTACCCAGAGACAAAGTTTAAAAAACCCTTTAAACTTTTATTGATGAGGCTTTGACATTTAAGATTGGACAGCCATCAAACTTCGAAAGCTCAGCAGTCTTACCAGCTGAACCAAAACCTGACCATAAAAAAATGTCCTAAACGCCCTGCCCTTATCGCTCAATCTGGGCCCCGTCCCTGATCCGTTCGTAATGAACACGTCTGAGGTGAAAAACTGATCCTTAATTACTTCCCGAGCGCAGAGCGACTCAAGCTGCATATTCCAAGGTTTTTTTAAAAGAAAACCCTCAAGTGCAACCTTGTAAAACAAATGAGTTGTGTCATTTTCTGTGGCGGCTCTTCTCTGTGGGAAAAAAGAAATGAGGCGGCTGCGACGATGAATTGTGACGTACCTTATTTCCTGGGGCCTCGCGGCAATAGTCGATAAAAGGGAATAGCTTTAGAATGACCTACAGTCGGCCGTAATTGACCTATTTTGCATACGCTCTGGAACATTTTGTGCTGTGCGGGACAGACGTTTTATTTGCCCGGTTATTTATTGGCTGGCAACATGCTGCTAATGCCTGGCCAGGGACTTTGCTGGAGTGTGGTTGTAGATTATCATGATTGCCACTTATTAGCATCGAGCAGCCCGCGTGTGCGCCGGAGTGAAGGAGCGTGTTTACGTCCTCTGACACCCGCTGAACTTTAGCCTTCTCTAATGGGAAGGGACGCCACATCGGGTGCATATTCATTTCCATTAGATGTATAAAAGAGTAGCGTCGACAAAACGAGCCGATCATCTCGTGTCGCGTCACCTCCCGTAACGTTTCAAGTCAAATGTTCTCGAGCGAGGCGTTTGTTTGCTATAATTTAGCCCTGCGATCGATGAGGCGGCTGACAATAATTGTGAAAAAGCGCCTCGGTCTAAAGGGAAGCGCGATGCCATCTGACACGGCTGTGTTTGTCTTTGAGACTGTCTCTGCCACAGGCTTAACTTGAACTCCCATCATCCCCTCCAGCCACCAGCTCCAACTAATGAACAATTACAGCTGGCGGGATCACTTAGTTGATCATTATTGAAAGACCCCTGATGGGAATAAATAGATGCTTTTGAATATGATGATCGGTTAATAAATTGGTCTGAGTTGAAAAGACGAGCAGATGCATTTGTCAGTGTTAAACAGTGTTTGGCAGTAACTAGTTAGGCCAACTAGTAAATAGTTACAGTTAATAATATTACTTTTTGCAGTAACTGGCAGTGAAATGAATTACTAATAAGATTTCAGAAATAATATTAGAGTTACTATCCATAAAACAGCTCGTTATTTTTGTTGTCTAAACCACTACTGATTTACAGATTTTCCAACAATTCCTAGATTTATTTTCATAATTTCCACAACTTTTACAGGCAAATGAAGTCACCAGTGCAGCAGGCATATAAAATATGAAAAAGCTTACATTCAGCTGATGAAAATATTGGCATTATATTGATTTTGTTAGGAGATAAGATGATCTGAACACCGAAGTTGTGGCATTACTGTGGCACCGCACGGCTGTATGAAATCTTTTTTTAGAGAATGAAACATTTTCTAATGAACTTATATGATTTATTTTGATAAAATACGTTGTGGAATATAATCGCATATGGGTATAACAGAGAATGATAGCTAAAATTAGCTTCAAGCTACACATTACAATTAGTGAGATTAATACTTAACACTTTTACTTAAACGTTATTATCAATCACCACTGAATGTTTGTAATAACTTCTGACTGCAATCCAATGTGGATTTTGGACAAAAAATAGGCAGAAATATATTGTTAGTAACATTTTAGAATAATTTTATGAGGAAGAAATGGTAGTTATGTGGGGCCATGAAAGAAAAGTAATTTAACTAGTAGTGTAACTAATTATAACTAATTAAATTAATAATATTACTTTTGAAAGGAGTAACTAGTAATGAGTAATATATTAATTTTTTTGAGTAATGAGCCCAACACTGGTGTTAAATGTGTAGGATTTATACATTACAACATCCCAGCATACATTTATTCCACAGCGATTGCAAGTTCAAGACACGTGTCTGGTTTGCTCCTTTATGAGAAACTAGCACATTTCTTTGTACAGTTTTTGGAGAAGAAGTCCCTTATTTTAAAGGCATAAGTGAATGTTCATATTTACTCATCCACATGTTGTTCCAAACCTCTGTGACTTTCTTTCTTTCTTTCTTCTGTGGATTGCAAAAGAATATGTAGAATGACAGTCTTGGTCA
The DNA here is from genome assembly GCA_027422405.1 of Ptychobarbus kaznakovi. Classification (NCBI taxonomy): domain Eukaryota; kingdom Metazoa; phylum Chordata; class Actinopteri; order Cypriniformes; family Cyprinidae; genus Ptychobarbus; species Ptychobarbus kaznakovi. The sequence continues at coordinate 28,736,361 of CM049798.1, read as the reverse complement.
CCATTCATTTTGGTTGCATACAAAAGAAGATGCGATGAAAGTAAACGGTGACTCAGACTCTCCAGCTGGGTTTGGAACGAGGTGAGGGTAGTGTATATTTCCTACTAACAAGCTGCTTTCTCCAACAAGTATTGGTGAAGCATGTCAAAATGCTACATCGGTGCTTTTAACGTTGCTTTATATTGTGCATGCAGTCTTAAAGCCGAGTGAGTCAATAAACTGATTTCTCTCATGAGTTATTTTAGCATTATAATACAATTTTATTTTCAATTAGGATTTTGGCTTCCAATTATTATGAAACGAATATAATGGAGATGATTAATGATTATTGTGATGCTTTCAACTTCGCAATGGTGCTGTTGTTCTGTCTTGTGTAATTAACCCTTTCCTTTACAGTTGTGTGCTTTCACCGTTCCCTGAATATTTGTTTATTTGGATCTAACTAATTTATTCTTAATTATTATATTTATATTATTATTATCATATTTTTTTAAATGCTTGAGTAATCGTGTTAAATAAGGGTGATCTCAATGTTAACCAAAACAATTGGGTTTATAATTTGTGCAATAATCAAGCAGAGCTAATTTATATACTACTATAGCATGTATTTATATTTTGAATTAGCCTTTATATTTCTAGTTCTATGTTTTCATTTTAACTTTTGTCTAAGCTTAAGTTATGTTTAGGCTTTAGTTTAAATATTTAGTAGTTTGTATTATTTTAAAATCTTACCATTTTATATACTTATATACTTTTATATACAGTATATGGTGAACAAAATTATAAACGCATTACTTTTGTTTTTGCCCCAATTTTTCATGAGCTGAACTCAAAGATCTAAGACTTTTTCTATGTACACAAAAGGCCTATTTCTCTCAAATATTGTTCACAAATCTGTCTAAATCTGTGTTAGTGAGCACTTCTCCTTTGCCGAGATAATCCATCCACCTCACAGGTGTGGCATATCAAGATGCTGATTAGACAGCATGATTATTGCACAGGTGTGCCTTAGGCTGGACCACAATAAAAGGCCACTCTAAAATATAGAACATTCCCATTGCACAAATTGTTCTTTATAGTGGGAGAATGTCCTTCAGATTATTGAAATATCCTTTACACTAAGAAATGCATGCTTCCTGTTCAATGAAATTTCTTATTGGGAACCCAAAATGGTTCATCTATTATTAAAAAATAAATTAATAAAAATAAAAAATGTTGTGCAATGGGAAGTTTCCATGGATGTTAAAGGTTCATCATGGAACCATAAAAACCAGCGGAGAACCTTTATTTTGGGTGTAGTGTTCAGTGCTGTCTTAAGCCCTGTTCATCACATCGAGCATTCGTGTTCCTGCTGTCTTCGCCGTGACAGTGGTGTATGTGGTTGTGTCAGTTTCCTCCTCCTCCTCTAAATCCGACTGTCTGGTCCTGGGACATCCCCGTTCCCATAAACACAGCTGTGATGTCTGCTGTCTGATGAAAAAGCGGCCAGCACTGACAAGCGTCCCCAGCTTGAGTCTGTCAGAGCGTCTACGCAAACACAAGAACTGACTCCCTGTCTGATAGACATGAAAACACAAATACTGAATTATTATCTGCTCTCAGGGCTAATTTACTGGCCTACTTCATTCAGTCATTCCTGCAGGGTAGAAAAACACAAAGAAGACCTTAATACCTCAGATTCTGCCATACGTCACTTAGAGTGCAAATGAAGACTAAATGTAGTCAATATTTGCTTTCTTAATGCACATTCCTGTCTTATTGTGAACGATTCGGTGCAAATTTTGACTAAAGTTGAAACATTTGCCTCTATATTATGTCATAAAAAGAGTAATCACTTGCTCTAAAAGCCTCTATAATGACTTTGTTTGGGCTACTGTCACCAAGCCCTCTTCTTTTTCTCTAACCACCTGTCATAGACCGAGTAATATCACATTACAGAAGTAAGTGCAATATGTTGCAAACATTTCCCAAGAAGCAATCTAAGTAATTAAAAAAAAACTTTCAAACAAACTACACTAAATTAACTAAATGTTTTGTACATTTATTACACTATTGATTTCTGTATCTCTATAGGAATTGTATTAGAAACATCTGCAATGGTTTGAGTTGATACTAAAACACTTCATCAGGGTCTTCTGAACAAAAAAAATTAAAATACAATATCCTGTTCAATTCACTTTAAAAACAATAAGTAAATAAATAAATAAACAAATAAATCAGAAATTCTCTGTAAAAAAATATTACAGCAGTATGTTGACATATTGGTGACTGTTTATTTTGCAAAATATTACTATGTATTTCATTAAGTGACGTTAACATACCAATCTACATGCACTACCAAAATTAGATTTTTACTTTAAAATGTAAAAAAATAAAATAAATTAAATTAGAAAACAAATGCAAAATAGAAGCATTTGACTTCACTAGATACAGAGGAACAGGAGAGTTCATATTATCACGAATAGAGCGTCCAATAAAAGGATGGAAGTGAAAGAGGCTTGACATGAAACAGCAATACATGCAGCAGAGAGAGAGAGAGAGAGAGAGAGAGAGAGAGGAGAGAGAGAGAGAGAGAGAGAGAGAGAGAGAGAGAGAGAGAGAGAGAGGAGAGAGAGAGAGAGAGAGAGAGAGAGAGAGAGAGAGAGAGAGAGAGAGAGAGAGAGAGAGAGAGTCTAGCGCCGAGCCTCCCAACATCACATCGATTATAGGTCCAGTTAGCTTTGCTAAGACTCGACTCTTCTCACAAGGCCGAGGTGATGGACAGTGAGCGATCAGTGATAGCGTGATTGTCAGCTGAAGTGGCAGTTATACATTTACTCTAGATAGACGTTTTCAGTCAACAGCGAGAGGGAGGGAAAGCTGGAGAAGCGTCTCTAATCTCTTGATTCCATCATCGTCACGATAAAAGCACTTTTATAGAAATCACATTCTGTCCTCAAAACATCTTCCCTTCCTCTCTTTCGCAGGATCTGAGGGTGGGTTTACAGTAAAATATTGTTTATTTGTTTGTTGTAGGTTAAAAGCACATTGATCTTTGTTTACAGTATAATACCGGCAGAGTTCAATAGCGGCCGTGTGAGCTGAATAGCAATGCCCTGCTCCCTAAAGCCACCCCATCATGGATGATTTTTTCAATATCTTAAAAGCGAAGGCCTTCAGACTGCTTGATCCAATCAGGAGATATCAGGTACATGAGCAAGGGTATGCAGTACTTACAAATGCAGAGGATGATGGTGACATATGGGGGCATGTTGGAGAACATACATATCTACACGCTGGTGTGTCGGTGGCGCCTGGTGCTTTTCAAAAGGGGGAAACACAGATGTCACGTTATATAACATGGCACAGTGATTACCCTCTGATTTAATTTATTATTTTGATGTCTGTTCTTTTGTTCCTAAAAGATGGATTACTACTGAACATGGAATTTCTAAATAATTGATCTGAATGGAAGTTGTGAGTGAATTGTGTTTTTTTTTTAGCAGACACTTTTATCCAAAGCGACTTACATCGTACACGTACATCTCACCATTCAGGCTATACATTTTTCATCAGTATTGTGTTTCCTGGGAATTGAACCCACAACCTTTTGCGCTGCTAACACAATGCTCTACCACTGAGCCACAGGAACACGACACATGCAAGGCTACGTTTTTGTTACGTAAAATAAACTTTATGTTCAAAAGATTTAGGATGCAGGTCTGTATGCAACTAGGTGAATTGGCCTTGCATGTGTCATATACATAAAATGAGTAAACAGGTAATTAGCAGTTATGCTTTTAAATAAATACATACATAAATAAAACCCTTTGAAACAAATAAACAGCAATGCCATATTTAAAAAATAAATAAACAATGTTAAAATAAATACAGGCAATTATGCTTATAAACAAATAAATAAATAAACAGCAATGCTCCTTTAAATAAAGAAACAATCAAACAAACAAACAAGCTATACTAAATTAAAATAAATACTATTTATTTAAATAGGTAAACAGCAATGCTATATTTAAAGGAAAGAATAATAACACTTTAAAAAAGATAAGCATAAATGTTATAAGTAAATAAATAAAAAGATGTTGTGAATAAACAGCAATTATTTAAACAAATAATTAAAATAATTGAATAAATATTTAAATAAACAAACAAACAACAACTGCAATACTGCATTTGAATGATTGAATGAATGAACGAACGAATGAATGAATGAATGAATGAATGAATTAATGAATTAATGAATGAATGAACGATTCGAACGATTCGAATTCGAACGAATGAATTAATGAATGTACTCAATACTGTCTCCACAGCCTTACCTGTATTTAATCAGACATGTTATGCTGAACCCAGTCAGAACACACAGAGCTTGTTGGTCAGGCGGAGCCTTTATGTGAGGTTTGGGATGTACATCTCACCATGAGGCTCGACAGCCTTTTAATTACTTTCCGTTTCCAGCTTGCAGCTCACCAGCAGAAGACAGAACAGAACGTGCTGCTGATATGAACACTTTCACACATAACAGGGATACAGACTAATGCTTGTGTCAGGTTGATTGCTCTAACTACATGGCAAACAAAAAGCACTTGACTGTTAGAGAAGCTGTTGTCCAGTCAATACGACAATGAAGCCTGGCGAGGGACAGTGTATGATGGGTGGGTGATTTATAAAGCCGTCTTTTGCCAGGACCTGGCGCTCTCAAACAGCGTCTGTGGTGCCACATTAAGGCAGGTGGCAATTAGAAACCAGAAGTGTCATCAATATTGTCTTCACCTCAGACGGTAAAACACAAACTCCACTGGAACGACATACTGCAGGAGTTCACAAACCAAAATGTGTGATAAACTCATCTCAAGCTGAGGAAACCTGGCCACAACCATGAACAACAAAGGAGCTGATTCTGAAGTGTCCTAGTTAATATAGCTCGGCCTCAAACGTATTTGTACAAAATGTTTAAAATCGCAGCTTGCTATTTACATTTAATCAGTTCGGCCCCAATATGATTTCTCATTACACTTTGCGTCCTTGTTACATGTATTTACTACAGTACTAACAATATGTTATGCAAAATTACATGCAACTAATCCAAAGCCAAACCCTCATCCTAACCCTAAACATACGGTAAGTATATGGTTAATTAATACACTTAATCACACATTTTAAGGTCCAATTCTCACACAATTTTTAAAACCAATGGGAAACATATTTACATATCCAGAGTACATGGAGAAGTGCACAGTACTTTAAAATAAAATACAATTCAAATTAAATTAAATAAATAATTTGAATGCAATGAAAAGTGTTTTTCGATGTAAAGTATTTTACATTTATTAAATTGCAACTTCATCAGTACAAGTGTAATTACAAACATATAACACACAAGAAACAGCTAAATACTTGTTTAAATGCTTGTCAGTACATTCAGCAGTACACTTTAACCATATTTTAGATAATACATTTGTGAAATGTTATATAAAGATGTACTTGAATCCTACTTAATTGAGTAAAAAAGCACTTAAAGTTCAGCTAACTGTATTTAATATACATTAAACTATAATGCATTTTCATTGAATAGCAAATAGCATACATTTAAGTGTCTGGAACATTATTCAGATTGTACTTAAGTATATTCGTTGCAAAGTATATTTATTTTAAAGCATATTATTTATTTCTCTTTTCTACAAGGGCTTGAATTGGCCATTTATTTGGGAGAAAAAACTGTCCAAATGCTATACATCCTGCACACTATGTACTATATGGATAAGAAAAAAAATAGCATTATAAATAAATATTTGTTAACTTCATAAAATAAGCAGGTCAAGCTCAAATCACCAGTGCTACAATACACAGATAAAACAAACATGTCTTTGTTGTGTGTGAAGCTATGAAAATGAACCATCTATTCACTGTGGATCTCAGTCCTAATATTGTCATAACATCTACTCGATTTATGTATTTTCATCTAGATTTTGATTGATATTTTTACACATAAATACGTCTCCTAAAATAGCAATGTTTTCCAAATGCTGTGCTCTTCCACAGACATCTGCGCTGGTAGGGAGCACTTTTCCCAGCCCATCAGGGCACGTCTGCTCTGTGTTATTTATTAGCTTCATCCTTGACAGTCGGCACACATGGTACACATGCTATTACACCATCCATGCTCATATTTTCTCTCGAGCACGAAGGATTTTCTTCAGGGGCTTTCCCTGATGCCACTTTTAGAACAAGGAGGTGAAGAAAGAGGACAGCGCTTGAGATTTGATGTGCTTTGATGTATAAAGTGCTTTGATCCCCCCCCCACCACCACCTTTAAATAGAAGACAATTGCTGGGGGGCCGAGCACGGAGTGAAAAATCCCTCCATCTCAAGCCCCAGAGGAGTGATGGATGGACAGGGTGAAGGTGTGGACAGCCTCCAGCTGGCCGTGTGAATGTCAAGGGTTGTGGTGAACCTGTGAATCAGAGCTGTCTTAGCCAGAGGAAAGGGGAAAAAGGAACGACTTTCTGAGATGCGATGGTCGTCACGTGGAAGTGGCTTCGAGAGGAGAAATAAACAACCTGCACACAGCAAAAAAAATTTTACTGAGTATTTTTGTTTTATTTTATAGTACAAATATCTGAACATTATTCAATCAATATACATTTGCTTGAGTTTTCTTTATTAATAATAATAATTTATACAAATATTAAATAAAGATATTTAGACAGATATTCAATAACGTATTTTTTTCTTGTTTTAAAGGAATAGTTGGATGGATGGATGGATGGATGGGATGGATGGATGGATGGATGGATGGATGGATGGATGGATGGATGGATGGAAACCAAAATGTCCTCACCCTCAGTCCATCCAAGATGTAGATGAGTTTGTTTCTTCATCAGATTTGGAGAAATTTAGCATTGCATCCCTTCCTCATCAATGGATGCTCTGCAGTGAATGGGTGCCGTCAGAATAAGAGTCCAGACATCTGATAAAAACATTGCAGTAATCATAAGTAATCCACACCACTCCAGTCCATCAGTTAACATCTTATGAAGTGAAAAGCTGTATGTTTATGAGAAACAAATCCACCATTAGTTTTATTTTAAAGCATCGCTTCCAGCCAAACTACGAGTCTATAATTTACATTTTACATTTAGCAGATGCTTTTATCCAAAGCGACTTTTCAGGATATACATTTATGTTTTTGTCAGTATGTGTGTTCCCTAGGAATCGAACCCACAACCTTTGCGCTGCTAACGCAATGCTCTAACCACTGAGCCACAGGAACTTGAATCCTATAATCCATAATATAATCCATAATATTGATTTCTCCAGTGAAAAAGTCCATCAACAGTTGTCCTCTCACATCAAAATCCACCAATATTTGTGCAGATGTCTCTCCTGATTCAGATGAAATGACTTATGTAATATTATGAAGAGGGGACTTGTATTTTAGCTGGAAGCAGATGTTTAAAGCTAAAAATGTCTTAATGATTGATTTGATTCTTACAAACACAGAGCTTTTCACTCCACAAGACATTATCTGATGGACTGGAGTGGTGTGGATTATTGTGATGTTTTTATCAGCTGTTTGGACTCTCATTCTGACGGCACCCATTCACTGCAGAGCATCCATTGCTGAACAAGTGATGTAATGCTACATTTCTCCAAATCTGATGAAGAAACAAACAAATGTTCTATCTTTGATGGCCTGAGGGTGAGTACATTTTCAGCAAATTTTCATTTTTGGGTGAGTCCTTCAAACATGAAGCCGTTACATTTTTTTTAAGAAACAAGACTTAATATCTTCTGTTTTCTTTGTTTTAAGAAGGTTTAAATATTTGTACCATAAAACAAGACAAAAATACTCAGTATGAACCTTTTTGCAGTGCTGCAGGAAGCAGCTCGGAGAGGGTGTCTTTGCCATCGATGATTGACGTGCATCTAATCGGTAGAATTAATATGTTAAATAGGTTAATTACGTGCAAAAGCAGCTCATGAGTGTCACGTGAAGATGAACATAATTACGATGCACGCGATAATGTAGCCGTAAATTTAGGCACCAAATCAGAACTAGCACATCAGTTAAGTTGGGCAGTGATGAGGTCGCAGCATGAGATTGTTTTCGTCTAAGGCAAGCGCAGCCGTGAAAATACCCAGCGTTCACTGGGGCCTGAGGGCTGGTCTCCATTAACCCGAATCTGCTGTACTGTCAGCAGCAAACTGACTGTCAGCAGCTGAGATAAGAAAAAAACAATAACAACAACAACAGAACTAGGAAGTGATTTAATTCCAAACAGAGCCTGTCTCCCAAAGCAAGTCTGTAGGCCTGTATTACTTTCTTCCGAGTCTACAAATCTGATATCATGTCTTTCCCTTGAGGCCACGTGTCAGAAGTGACGTCCAAACGCAGGCACCTAAAAAACACGCTCGGTTGGCATATACTGTAGAAGTGCGTAACGGTGCTAATTTAACACGGCTGGGGAAGACGCTCGGCTAGCTGATGAATTCGTTATTTTGCAAATCCAATAAATGACATATGAGCTTAACTGCTAGTGTTAAGGCATGTATAATATCGATGGACGAGGAGTCGATAGCAGCCTCTACGCGGGCTCATATAATATCACTCATGTCAAAAAAGAAGAGAGGGAGGGGGAAATCAATGGCCATTGGCGATATTAAAAGAAACACGCTGATTCTTAACTAATGGAGATAAAGAGGTTAGAAACATCTCAATCGAACGAGCAGCTTTAATCTGTATTAGATTAAACCCTTGTTAGTTTGCTAATTATTTAGCCGTGTCTTTATTAACTGTTGACAGTGCCAAAGTGGACCCAACTATAAACACAGCGAAAGGAGGGAATATTTCACAGCGTGGCAGAGACCTCGTATAGCGTATAGTGCCCCGCTGCCAAGCGCTGCGATCGGTTAGAAATAAAAAGAGAGGCGGGACGTGTCTCTAATTGAAATAAATTTGGTCTAGATAGACAAACAACTGGCCTGGCCTGGTGTAACGAACTTTTACAGCGGTGAGTGGAGCCAGAAACATTTTCTCACCTTTCATCTTAATGGCTTATTGTCAGCGTGCTCGGCAAATGAAAAAGAATTGTATTTTTGGTAATGGATTGATATCAGGGTGAGAAGTGTCCTACTTTTTCTGTGGCAGACATACTGGTCAAGGAAAGCTGGAGAGGATTCATGTCAAACAAAAGCTTATTTATTAAAAAAATTAAATGTCAGATTACATTAGATAAATATTTAATACTCATTAATATTAAACCCAAAAAATATTTATTTAAGAGCAGGAAAATATCATGGATATCAACCGAGAACATATGTATACACACACACACACACACGCACACACACACACACACACACACACACACACACACACACACACACACACACACACAAACACACACACACACACACACACACACACACACACACACACACACACACACACACACACACACACAAGCACATACACACACACACACACACACACACACACACACACACACAAACACACACACACACACACACACACATACACAAATACACATATACGCTTTTACATGAGTACAAGAGCTGTATTACACGAATCTGATACCATTTAGTTATTTTGTATATAAATTATTTATTTATCTTTCTTTCTTTCTTTCTTTCTTTCTCTTTCTTTTCTTTCTCTTTCTCTTTCTTTCTTTCTTTCTTTCTTTCACAGGAAAATCAATCAATCAATACAATGAAACTCAAACATTCTGGAAAGCTCTGGAAAAGATATAAACCTAAATCATCTTTGACGTATTTAAACATTTATATAAAACAATAATGATACAAGCATTTCAAAGTTGTTTTGTGGCGCATTTTATTTCTAGCTATACAATCTATATTATAAAATCTATATTATTACATTATTATTATATTATGTATTATCTATATTATTACTTTGCAATTATGACTGCCTGACCGTACATTTTCCCACTTACAAAAACAAACGAATGAAAGAATAAATATAAATATAGAACATTAAATATTATATTGAATATTGTTTAACTAGAGGAACCCTCAGAGATACAAACTGACCAATCAGGATCAAGTATTCCAGAGATCCCCCTGATTACAACTAGTCTGCCGCGTTTCTGAAAACCCCACTGTGTGAATAGCAATCAAATAACAGACGCTCTTATTACTGAGACAGAGAGAAAGAGAAGTGGGAGAACTAGAAAGAGTGCAAACACTCGGACGGTGATAAAACATGAGCTTTAGAAGTGTGTGAGAAATACTGAAGAGAGACAGAGCAGAAGTAGTGAGTCATATTTGCTTCTTTAAAAAAAATTATGCAAAAGCACAAATTCTCAAATAAAGTTACCATTAGGTTACAAACAAAACGCTTGACCCATATTAAAAGTATACTTCAGATTATAACACGTTATTTATTAAGTGTCATGAGCTGGGTTTGCTTCTTTTTCTCTCTCTCTCACAGTCTGTTTTACACACACACACACATCAACAGCATACACCTACTCTCTCCCCCACCTGTTTGTCATCACAATCAGCGTTCGCGCTGCTTTGCAGTGACACCTGTTCTCACTCTCATCTAATCATTCCCTCTATTTACAGCGGCTGTGTTTTCGGCTCTCTGTCGGATTATTGAATGTCATGCATTGAATGTGGTCTCTTACCTGTCGTAGACTTAGAGTTCGTACCTTGTCTTGTATCGCCTGGAGTTGCTGTGTGTTTCGGGTTACCTCGGTGTCCTGCTGCTGCCTCCAGTGAGTCCAGTTCCACGAGGTCCCTCAAGACTGAGTTCCCTCGGACCAGACCGTCTACAGTTTTGTTTTGTGATTTTCCTTCCAGTTCTGCGTCTACGCACGACAGACTGCCTTGTTTTGCTCCTTCATTAAAGACTGTCTTGACTAATCCTTTTGCATTTGGATCCTTTACACTCCCCGTTGTGACATTAAGCATGCATTAAAAATGCAAATACAAATTCAACAAGTAAAATGTCAATGTCCTCTTACAGCACCACAGCACTTTTTCATGTAATTTAATTTAATTATTTAATTATTTTTTTTTACTTATATTTTTTTTACTTTGTTTTATTTTATGCCTTTTGACACAATATTTAGAATAAAATTCAATTGTCTTATTGAGCAATGCTGCACTTTCATTTAAATAAAACCTTAGAAAGAAATAACACAGACCAGAGTACAAAATAAAACAGAAAAAAAAATTACTCAATTTGATTAAATAAACTATGCAAGTGATACACTATATTAATCCATTTAACTTGACAAATTGTGCTCCGATTCTTTCAGTGGAAGTAAATGACATGTGCAGTTCCTGAGGTATGATAGGAATTACTCACGCATAAAACGAGCACCAGTCATTACATTAGTAAATGCATTGTTCCTGACTCTATCTGGCCGGCAATCATCCTCTAAATTCTCATTTTCTGTCAATAAACAAAGCAATAATTTCTGTGTGATTATGTTTGATGGTGCCATATGGCTCCATCCCACTCTATGTAATAAATAATGAGTCACTCAATGGAAGGACGTTTGAGGAACATATTTACACCCTTGACACGAAAAGGATGATTTAATGAATGCAGGTTTAGTTGATGGTGAAATGCTGAATAAAATCACTTTCGAAACTGGAAAGAGACGATAATGAAAAGAAATGATGACAAATAATTGGTTTCGTTCAGCCATCCAACACATTTTTGTCCTTTTACGTTTGGATTTTCTAATTAAAATGAGATTTTATGTGTTAGTTAATTGTGTCAATAGAAATGATGTCGCTGGCAAGCGCATTTAATGCTAATATGCATTATTTGTTTCTGTGCTGTTGGTGTTTGCAGACCACGAACAGCCGGCGAATGCGATGTAGGCCTGTGTAATGAAAATGCACTACATGACTTGCTCTTCAGTGTGTACTTGGCAATTGCTAAGCTTCTTGACAGGGCCAGACATCACAGCTAATGGCTTATTTGAATATGAAAATAGAGCATGACAACAGTTTCTAAACATCTCTGGTCAAAAAGTAAAAGCAGTGAGATTATTCCAGACAATAAATTTGGCATAAAAGTAGATCTTTGACCAATGAAATACTCCAAGTCAGTGACACGAATGTTGGTACTTTACACTATGGCATTGGAGTTTAGCTACAAAGTATATTATATAGCTTCTGCAATAAGGTTGCGTTGTGCTTTTTGGAGACTTGCCATGTCAGCAGACATGCAGGCAAGGACAATTGCTTCTGTTTCAAACCAGAAATAAACTAAACAAGTCCCTAACCACAATCGTTTGTGTCTGCATGCGGAGAGAGATTAATGTGTTATCAAAGCAAAGCAAAGTAAAATTCCTCTTTGTAGCGTTATTCCAACAAGATTAGTTTTCCGAACAGCATCTGAGTTACATTTATTAACGGAGGATATCTGTGATTTTATCTATTGATTTATACGGGATTGGGATTTCTGTAGTTATTGCTAAAGTAGGAATATCTGTCTGTACGTGTGCGTTATGAAGGATGCATGCATCACAAAACCATATGAATGAGACATATCGGTAACACTTTACAAGAAGGTCCCATTATTTAATGCATTAGCTAAAATGTCGTAACCCCAAGTGATTTGTTTGTTATAGTATTTATTAATCATAAATGCAACTGTTCATTGTTAGAGCATGCCAGCTCATGAAATAGATACAACTTTTAATTTTAGTAATATATTAGTGGTAACACTTTACTTTAGGGACCAGTTCTTATTAAGTAGTTGCTTATTAGCATTTATATTACTAGCACATGAGCTATTTTTAGTACTTATAAAGCACATATTGTTTTAATTTCATTTTGAAATGGATTCCAGCAGTACTTCAGCGGCTAACTGTTATTTCACATTTACATTAATACATTTGGCAGATGCTTTTATCCCAAGCATTGCATTCAAAGTACACATTTACATTTGATCAGTTCTTGGCCTCCCTGGGAATCGAACCCAGGACCTTCTTGTTTCTCTACTGTTTAATACACAGGAAAGCTAAAAGAAGTTTCAAGGAGGTCTAAACTTATAATAAAAGTGTACAGGCAGCAAAACAACACATTTAGTTTTAGTTTTGGTGTTCAAGAAAGGTCAAATAAACTCAGAAGTGCTGTGAAAAAGTAATACCACAGTCACAGACGTTCCTAGCGGGACAGGATTAGATTTCTCACAGGACTCCTGAGTCAGCCCAAAAACTGTAGGTAATTTGCGCCGTAATTTTACCTAAGATTATATAAGAAAAACATGACTTGTTCGTTTAGGACAGGATTAAACTCAGAAGGTATGTCTGTGAAATTGACCTGCTCTAAAAAAATATATAATAAAAAATATAAACTTTTCTACTCCAAATAGAACGTATGACTAAGAGAGACAACTTTAGGAAGAGGCTACAGCAGAGGTCTGCTTCAGTAAGACACTGGTGCTTTGCATTTCTGATGTACTTTTCTGTGTGTGTGAAATGTGGTGTGTTCAATTCATTTGGAAGTCTGTATTTACAAAGTCGAAAAATGAAATGTCAGGTGTGTTCAAATAACTTTGGTCGGAGCAAGATAGAAACTTAATTATTATCTACAAGTATGTGCATCAGGTGCATTTTTGCTTTGTATAGTTTTATTCAATTTATGAAAGTGCTTCTCAGTTTATTTTGACCTTTATTGAAAACCATAACTAAAATTAATTGTGTTGTTTTGCTGCCTGTGCACCTTTATCATAATTTTTAGACCTTTCTTGCAACTTTTGTTGAGCTTTTCCTGTATAGAGATCAATAGAAACAGAAGGTCATGGGGTTGATTGAGGCAAGAACTGATGAAATGATACCTTGAATGCAATACTTTATATAAAAGCCAAATGCATGAACGTGTATGTAAAATAACAGTTGGTGGTTCAAGAAGTGCTGGAATACCATCCAAAATAACATTAAAACAATAAAGAGAGTCTGAGCTTGGAAACAGCATAGAATTGCATTGCAATATAGAGCATAAATAATTATTTAACACTTTTCAGTAAGGTTTCATTTTTCAGCATTTGTCATTTTAGTGTGTGTAAATATAGTATTTATTTGTATTATAGTTTTAGTTACTTATTTGTAATTAACAAAAAAGTAAAAAGTAAAAATTTCATTTGTTAACATTAATTAACAAAAACAATAACACATAATTAAAAAATGTATTAATCTTAGTTAATGTTAAAGTGATGTAAACTGATATAATATTATGGTATTTTGTACATCCAACGTATATAGTTTTATTGTAAATTAAATAATAATAATTTATTTTTAGCAAATGTACCATTAATACAGATCCATTGCATCCGACATGTTTTTACTAACATGAACACAGACACAAGTCTTAAAGAAAATCTCAAGATTCCCGCTCGCGATCACGACGTTCATTCATCTCGTAAAAAACAAAAACTATTCAATATTTCCAATTATAATAATGAAAACGTGACTTGGGCGAAAGGCATCAAAAGTCTCATTGTCCTCATTTTTTTGTAACCACTAATTTTATTTATTAAGACGAAAAATCTCTAAATGGAAAAATAGACTTTTCAATTGTGTTGGATAGAGCCTTTCACACACATACAGAACCAATTCACAGACAGCGTTCCCTCTCTCTTTCTTTCCCAAAAGCATGCATTTTCTCCACATTATTACATTACATTACATATCATTATTGATATATAAAATTAATTCTGATCATTTTCCTCAGCAATAATAATCAGCAGAACGGGGTGCTGGGTAAAAGAAGACAAGAAACTTTCAGACATTTAAAATTATATTTAAAAAATAGGCACTACATTACTTTTTCATCAGCACACAAATAAGTGCAGCAGGAGACTTATTTAAAAAATATTACCCGAACGTGAGCCTAATATTTATTTTAAATAGTGTGTAAGTAAATTTAAACGTTGTTAAAAGTTCAAATGGATTCTGTGAACAGCCAAAAACAATATGGTTTCACCTTTAGACGTCCCCTTTTAAAAAAATGAACGTCACATCACAGTATTTGTAGTAAAACAACCACAAATTTACCATTATGTTTAATTATAATACCATTGTATGTAACTTCATCCTCACAAATTATCTATACCCTTAAAGCACATTCCCAGAGGTGCGCCTTTGATACTATGACTTTTAGTATTTAATTTCACCAAAAAAAGGCCTGTGAAATGTTAAAAAAAACTGATATTAATTATAATTACTCATAAATTATATATTTAAATATTTAAAAGATCATTTAGAATGATTGAGACGCGACACACGAAAATAAAATAAGAGGTATCAACACACTCCCAGCCTGTAAACTCACTCAGCTGAATTGTAAGGTCAACACACACACACAAACAAAGAGTACACCGTTCTGTTTTGTATCCAGCGGGGTTACCTTTAGGTCAAATATGCTGAACTGAATGAAGTGATCACAAGAGAACTTAAAACGAGACATTTAGAGCTTTATAGCCAAACACTTTTTGTTGTTGTTGCAGAAAATGTGAAGTGAACAACTCAATAAAGGTATATATAAAAAAACTCTACTTGTACAGATCTTTCGTGTTTTCCCTATTTTTTCGTTGTTTTGGATATAATTAAATACCCTTCGCTTGAAAGATGCCACTTAAAGAAGTACTTTCATGGCTGTTTCTTAAATGGGGTCATTTATGTTAACCCTTTCCTCTCTGGATGCAAAAACAAGCTAAATTTGAGTGTTTTACATAAATGTGTGTTGAATATTGCAAAACAAAGTGCGCAGACAAGCCCTGAGACGCCCTACGGCCCGCACGCGGGCCGATCTACAGGTTAAAGTAAACCCAAAGATATAACGACATTATAAAAATCAATATTTCACCTGAAGCATCAAAAGTCTCATTGGTTTTTTTCCCCTTTCACACACATTTTCCCTCTCTCTTTCTTTCTCCATTTTCTCCGAATCTATTTTCCAGCAGAACGGGGTGCTGGGTAAAAATAACAAGAAACTATCCCCTTTTTCAAATCAGGCCGTTCTCAGCTTCTTGTCTATGTGACGTCACGCGGACGTCCCCTCAACATCACCAGGCCACTCCCACGAAAATTGTTGATTGACAGTAGCACCTCTGTCTCACATTAGACCCGCCCCCAACACACTGAGGGAGCTGTAACAGTCTGAATTGTAAGTCCACACACACAAACCAAGTCATTGTTTTGACACTGGACCTTTAGCAGATATATATAAGTGATCACAAGAAACTCCTAAGTGATTGAGGTGCCAAACACTTTTGTTGTTGAAAATGATGAACAACTAATAATTATATAAAAAAACTCTACTTGAATAATATAATTAAATAAAAGGCATAGAGAAACACTCGGTCATTTCGGTGCTACTGTGTGTTGGCAGTGAAATCTGAGCCGCTGAAATGTTATAAATCAGTGGTTTTTATACTTAAAAATTATTTTTTCAAATCAGTTCTCAGCTTCTTGTCTGTGTGAAGGGAATGCACCCCCGATTGTTGATTGACTACTTAAAGACCCGCCCTGAGTGAGCATATGTTCGCGTGAACAAGAATCATTCGTGATGTTGTTGGATGTAATAATGAACCATCTTCACTTTACAGAAGAAGTGAGTATAAGGGTTTTTTATGAATCTTTGCAATCGCTATTCCTAATAACGAGCTAGTTAGAAAGTTTCGCGGCAAAATGTGGCTAAAGTAAACAAGTCTCTCAGAGCACGGCTCTTCACCCCACGGAAGAAAAGAGGGGCGGGGTCAGCAGAGAGAGGCGGGATCAGCAGAGCTCATTAGCATTTCAAGCAACATGTAACAGAATGGGTTGTTGTCTGCAGAGCTGTTTTTGACAGGGTTTTTTTACGCTACCATTGAGAAATTTTAACCAAAGTATGTTATAGACTTTTCATTAAGACCCTAAAGAATCATATCATCTTGTGGAAAATAGGCATCCGATGACCACTTTAACAAACTTAAGTACACTTTTTAAGTGCAATTTTTAGTATAGCAACATAACAGCTGGATATTAAAGTACATTTTAAATTATAAAGTAATTTTTATGCTTTAAAGCACACTTATTTTGATGTGTTGACTAAAATACTAAAGCATATGTAAAGCTAGATTATAATTTTAACTATAGAGTGTTATTTGATATTACATTAAAGAATAAGATATTTTCAATGTAATAAATTACAAATGTGTAATTACATATTTTAATAAATGACACACAAGTTTAAGAAATGGCAGCAATGTATATTTTAGTTTACCAAAAATGTTGATGCAATTACTTAAGATAAAGATAAAGTACTTAAATTCTACTTAAGTGGGTAAATAAATAAAATACATAAATAAAAAACGCTAAAGTTAGGCTGAGTTTATTTAAATTTAAACTATAAAACATTTTCATTTAATTGCAATTATTAATAATTATAATAATTTGTGTCCAAAGACATAAGTGTTTATTTTCAGACTATTTTAGGCCTGTCGGGACGACAACCGCTGCAGAATAGTCCACTGTGCATGACTTGATGTACATAAAGTAGCTTTGGCTACAATGTTCTTCCACAAGACACATAGTGTTTGTTTATTGTTTATATATATACAAAACGTTCTTCTTAAGAAGGTTTTAATTCTTAATTTTTTTTATTTTTTTTTAAAGTGTACTTCTTTTTCATAAAGGATTTCAAAGTCACCCACACCTGCTTAGCAAGTTACATTAATATACTTTTATGTAAATGAAAATATGTGTGTACAAAAATCATGGTCAGAATCTTGTTGACAGATGTCAGATCAAATCGTACTGTAATTATCAGTTAGGTGTTTCTGGGAGTGGGCAGTAAAGGCTGACAGACTCCAGCCGAAGCCAGCAGGTTTGTAGAAGCAGGAGATAAGAGGGGGAAAGGAGGAGAGAGGTGATCCCTTCATTTTGTCAGCCCTTGTAATGATCATACACAGGGAAATGAGTTCCTCCATCAGAGAGGAGAGATTGGCCTCCAGCTGCAGGTCACACGTCACTGTCATCCACCCCTCGCACCCACACACTTGTAAAGGACGTGTTTGTGAGCAGGTGAGAATGAGAGCGTGTGAGAGTGAGCAGGGCATCAACACTGCAATCTCAGGGTGTCAGAAATGAAGGAACCAAAGTTCACCTTAAACCAGTGCTTATGGGAGGGACAATATTGAAAGAATATTACAAAGTAGCTCCTCATAAATATAGGCTGAACTACTATATCAGTGCTGGGGAAAGTTTTTTATTTTTTATTAATGCATTATAATATTGCGTTACTCCATAAAAAGTAACTAATTGTGTTTTACGTTATAAGTATTACATTACCTTTTCTGTATTTGTATCACCTGAGCTGGGCATGCTTATTTTCATTAATAACAACAAAAACAAATATATATTATCACTTTCACACCAAAAGTTAAATGAATAAGCCTCAGCCTGAAAGAAGTGCCTCTGTCCCTGCACTTATTCCCAATTACTCTTAAACCAGCGACGGGAGAGGTGTCATTGAATAAATGGAAAAACAAAATAAATTGCATTACTTATTTTAAAAAAGTATCAGATATGTTCTTGTAAATTTAATGGGTTACTTTACTAGTTACTTGAAAAAGTAATCGGATTATGTAGCTCACATTACTTATGCGTTATCCTCAACACTTTACTCTAGATTTTAAAATACAAGGAAGCATACACTAGGTGACTTTGTAAATGGTTACAAATAAAAACTGGCTATTATACATTAAACAGACTTTCAAGTCATTTCGAACACAACAAACAATGACATCATAATATGCAAATTAGATTAGTATTTTTATACCCCATATAAAATTTCGGTCATGACCAACATTTTTCTAATCTACAGTAGATATCTATCTTTAACCCCTTTCATGCCACAAGCTTTTGAAATCTTGATGTCAAAATCCTGCATTTCTTAAAAAAAACCTGGCGCCTAAAGGGTTAAGAGTGTAGTATTACAACCCAAATTTCAGAAATGTTGGGACGTTTTTTTTATTTGAATAAAATGAAAACTAAAAGATTTTCAAATGTGAGCCAATATTTTATTCACAATAGAACATAGATAACATAAATGTTTACATGTTATTTACAATTAAAATGTTATGCACAAAATTAGCTCATTTTAAATAATATGCCTGCTACAGGTCTCAAAATAGTTGGGACGGGGCATCTTTACCATTGTTTAGCATCTCCTCTTCTTTTAAAAACAGTTTGAAGACGTCTGGGCATCTAGGTTATGAGTTTCTGGAGTTTTGGTGTTTGGAATTTGGAGGTTTGTGGTCATCTTTGACGTATTTTTTGTTTAATGATGCGCCAAATGTTCTCTATAGGTGAAAGATCTGGACTGCATACAGGCCAATTCAGCACCCTTGCTCTTCTACTACAAAGCCATGCTGTTGTAATAGCTGCAGTATGTGGTTTTGCATTGTCCTGCTGAAATACACGTCATCTGGAGGGGAGCATATATTGCTCTAAAACCTTTATACACCTTTCAGCATTCATAGTGCCTTCTAAAACATGCAAGCTGCCCATACCATATGCACTTATGCACCCCCAAACCATCAGAGATGGCTTTTGAACTGAACGCTGATGAAATGCTGGAAGGTCTCCCTCTTCTTTAGCTCGGAGGACACGGCATCCATGATTTCCAACATGAATGTCAAATATGGACTCGTCTGACCATAGAACACTTTTCCACTTTGAAACAGTCCATTTTAAATGAGCCTTGGCCCACAGAACATGACGGCGTTTCTGGACCATGCTCACATATGGCTTCCTTTTTGCATGATAGAGCTTTAGTTGACATCTGCAGATGGCACGGCGGATTGTGTTTACCAAAAGTGGTTTCTGGAAGTATTCTTGGGCCCATTTAGTAATGTCAATGACAGAATCATGCCGATGAGTGATGTAGTATCGTCTGAGGGCCCGAAGACCACAGGCATCCAACAATGGTCTTCGGCCTTGTCCCTTATGCACAGACATTTCTCCAATTTATCTGAATATTTTGATGATGTTATGCACTGTATAATATGATATTTGCAAAGCCTTTGTAATTTGATGTTGAGGAATGTTGTTTTTAAAGTACTCATCAATCTTTTTATGCACTCTTTCACAGATTGGAGAGCCTACTTCTCTAAGTACTTCTCTATTGGAGACTCTGTCTCTCTAAGACATCCCTTTTATTGCTAATCATGTTACAGACCTGATATCAATTAACTTAATTAGTTGCTAGATGTTCTCCCAGCTGAATATTTTCAAAATGTCTTGCTTTTTCAGCCCTTAGTTGCCCCTGTGCCAACTTTTTTGAGACCTGTAACAGGCATCAAATTTGAAATGAGCTCATTTAGTGGATAAAAGTGTAAAAATGTCTCGGTTTAATCATTTGTTATGTTTTCTATGTTCTATTGTGAACAAAATATTGGCTCATGTGATTTGAAAGTCTTTTAGATTTCATTTTATACTAATTTAAAAACGCCCCAATATTTCTGGAATTCGATTTGTAATATATTCATATATTTCATCATATTTTGGCACATCATATATCATCTGTACTTAGTGATATAGCAGTCACAACAAGTTATATATGCTGGTGCTTTGGTAAGAAACAATCCCATTAGACCATTTATTTAATTCACCACAGAACAACCTTTTAAGCATATTTTCCTTTCTAAAATTACCCAAATCTTTTGGAAAAAGAAAATAAAGTTTCTCTTTAATTGAATGTGTTGCTAAAACTGAGAGCACAGCTGTGTATAACAGCTTGCAATACTCCATGTTCAATTTTCCTGTAAAACAATCAACTTCCCCAGAATAGGAATTTTATGAAAATAAAAACTGTATAAGAGAATGTGACTTATTTTTAGAGAATGTATCTTGAATTATTTTTCATAAACCTCACAAAATCATGTTGGATAAATTCCCAGAACAAGAGCATGATATTGCCATTTGGAATAACAATTACAGAATAAGAAAATATGTATTCTCTGAAAATATAATATCGTGCATAATTTCCCTTTGTTTAAAGGATGTTTAGATATTTTGAATATAAACTAATGACAATATGTGACCCTATCTGTGAAAACCCAGCTAAAGTCATTTTTTTTGTGATTTGCTGTTTTCTACAAAAAAAATCATCCTTCGTGTGGCAAAGATCATTCTGTGAAATTTGAACCTTTATATCTTTAATATTGCCTGAGTAAGGTCATGTCAAAGATTTAAATTATAGTGAAATAAATGGTTGAAATCA
This sequence comes from Ptychobarbus kaznakovi, assembly GCA_027422405.1. Taxonomy (NCBI): domain Eukaryota; kingdom Metazoa; phylum Chordata; class Actinopteri; order Cypriniformes; family Cyprinidae; genus Ptychobarbus; species Ptychobarbus kaznakovi. The sequence goes on along the minus strand of CM049798.1, from coordinate 28,715,088 downwards.
AACTTTGATGCTTGTTATCTCAATAATTAGATTTTGAGACTTTAGCCTGGATTTCACAGAGAGGGTCACATATATTAATTACAAACATTATATTTGCACTGTAGGGAAAGAAAGAAAGGCAAAAAGACAGAGAAAGTAAGAAAGTGTAAAAAAAAATACAGAGGCACTTGAGGTGAGAGAATTAGGCAAATGGAGAGACTAAAGAGAGGAAGAGAGAGAAAAATCAGGGGGTGGAGTGGAAGGGGAAAAAAGTCCTAAAAATATAAGTCCACAGAGGTTTGTGTGACAGTAGGGGTTAAGCAATCCAAAGGCTGCAGGCAATCACTCAATTTCAGACACGCTCAGAGCCCTTCGGTGCGAGGGGAGCAAGGCGCATAAAGAAATTTAACAACTTAATGTTTTATGGCCGATGGAAATGAGATCCTTACGGGGCAGCGCCAGGGAGGGAGGCTGCCAGAGAGTCTCTTGCAAATATTCGCATAAACACACATTTGTAGTCCCCCATTATCAAACACCCCAGCATATACATATTCAAATATGGGTCAGTCATACTATATGAAGCTCATCCTTTCTTTTTCTCATTGACTAACTCTTTCTCCTTTGATTTCATGCTGTATCTCGAGGCGAGACCACAGCAAGAGAACACTGGGTTTTATTGTAAATAGTCCAATGTGCACCATTGTCTGTCGAGCTGGGAGATGAATACGGAAGTGCTGCTGAATAGGGCCTTGTTAGCAAATCAATAGTGCAGACATCTCTAAACCTTGTCCTTGAAATGTACTCCTCCTTTGTTTTTGTAGGGTGAACAAATGCAGGAGATTTGAGAGAAAGCTTTCCCCATTCACATCCATCTCTTTCTCCGGCTCACGATTCATCCAAATTTATTTTTACTGTTAAACGATTATAATACTTGCATGCCTCAAATGTCATGTGTTGGTTACACACTAACTTATTGGAGGAATCAGGTAAGTAATCTATCATAAAATGTAGCTGTGTTGAACCTACTGATGCCCAGCAGATGTTTGTGTGGAATAAGTCACCGCGCTAGTGCAAAAAACAACATCCGCAAGAATATTCGATTTAAGATGCCATTATTGCTGTCTGATTATTGGCGACATTGGTAATTGTTCTGTAATTAGTGGTGTTTCTGCTGAGGTTTTGATAAGAAACACTCTGTTCAGGAAGGATATCATGCTTGGTTGTAATTGCACACGTGGGATGGTGTATTTTTAGACACTCCAACTTCAGAAAAATCAAGAGATTTGCTTTAATCATTAACATTATGACACAGAAAAGGAGGGAGAGTGCAGATAACTGTGACAGAAAACAGCGAAACGGAGATTATGAGATGATGGCTGGGAACAGCACATGATAAGAGGATGTAAGGCCACATAATCTCCAAGCTGATAGCCCTGACGTGTCTTCAAAATCAATCTCTGGCAAAGACGTCCACAAACACAGAGCAGGGCATTCTGGCCTGGCTTCAGACAAGCTTTACAAAGGGGTGTCATGCGAGCATTGATAAACATGACAAGATTTTGATTTGCAAATATATTGGCGAGCAAAAATTATTTAAATTGGATTCACATCTTTGCTCAAAAAGCCTCTCAGAAATGAAAATTCAAGACAAACGAATGCAGTAAATAACATTCATGTTGAGTATTAAAACAGTGTGCTTGTGTTTGTAACAATACGCCGATTGATTGGGTTGAGAGACAGGGATGGGAAGAACAATTAACTGCAGCGCTTTGGGGATTCAAAGCTTTGTAGCGCTGGGTGAATAATGTGGGTTTGATTTTAAACACAGATTGAGCCGCTGCCTTCCTGGCCGCTTTGCATAATAAGCACCATCAGGTTCTCTGATCATGAATAAACTACAGTGAATGCATTGACAAAACAGTTCATAACGATAGAGAAAACTCCAATTACAACACCAAGTTAGAATCTTAGCTGATGATAACGTCACGATTTCAGATTAGCTGGTCCTCCAAAAGGAAGTTTCATCAATGTCAGTTTAACTGACCCCAAGCATAAAAGTTCAGCATGCGACTCACTCAACAATGCTGTGCCTCAGAGGTATGATATTGCTTTTCTAGTAAGCAACAATACAACAAGAAAGAAAAGGCCTACAACACCCTAGCAACTGCACAGCAACATTCAAATCTAGTAATTCAATAGCAACACCCTGGCAACCACCTACAACACCCTAGCAACTGCACAGCAACATTCAAATCTAGTAATTCAATAGCAACACCCTGGCAACCACCTACAACACCCTAGCAACTGCACAGCAACATTCAAATCTAGTAACTCATTATAACACCCTGGCAACCACCTTACACACCTAGCAACTGCACAGCAACATTCAAATCTAGTAATTCAATAGCAACACCCTGGCAACCACTACAACACCCTAGCAACTGCACAACAACATTCAAATCTAGTAATCTCAATAATAACACCCTGGCACCACTACAACACCTACATACACAGCAACATTCCATATAGAACCATTATGCACCACCTACAACACCTAGCAACTGCACAGCAATATTCCACCTTAGCAAACGCCGCAACCACCTCTCAACACCCTAGAAACTGCACAGCAATATTCCACCTTAGCAACACCGTGGCAACCACCCACAACACCCTAGCAACTGCATAGCCACATTTTACCTTGGTAACTGCATAGCAACTCCATAGAAACCCCCCACAACACCACAGATGCATTCTAAAACACTTTGGAAACTTTAGCAACTGCATAGCAACACCATGGAAAACACAACATCCTAGCAACTGCACAGCAACATTCTATCTTAGCAACCACATAACAACAAACTGTAAATCACCTTCAACACCCAATAAACTCCACAACAACATTATACCCTAGCAACTGCATAGCAACACCATGGGAACCACTCACATAACCCTAGCTACTGCTCAGCAACATCTATCTAATTTCCATTTGCAAACACTTTCTTCAGTCTACAACTAGTCTAAATATGAATTGCTGTTGAACAACAACACTTAACTAGATGATTTTCTTTCATTGATTACGAAGAGAAACTATCCCTATATAATACTGGACTCATGTACTGATAGTATAGTCTGTACTGCAGCAGGACTCCATCATGTTCTGTGATATGAATACAGTGAGTAGAGGCAGAAATCAAGCAGCCAGTCGGCTCCTTTTTCACAGACGAGACAGTGTGTCAGGTGAAAGCTACAGTACACTATCTACTTCCTGCCTGCTGAGTGGGAACATTCTCTTTCAAAACCATGAGTGAGAAAAGTTTCTTATATTTGTCAGAGCTTTGCGTGGGCTTCAACCTTGACACAGAAGGGGGCTGGCGCTGGTGCAGATGGGCCTTTTATTTTGTTGTTGTTGTTGTTATTGTGCCTGTCTCCCTGTCTCAGCTGAGGCCAGTTAAATTAGCAGAAGAATAAATTACATCAATTGCGAGCAGAGTAGAAACAGCTGGGGCAAGAGAACAATGAAACCGGGACAGACGTACAAACAGGGGGTCCATAAAAAACAAGCTCCCAAGGCTTTTTTTCATTAAGCGAGGAGTCAACGCTGAGGACGTGCCTCCAATCGACAGACTTCCTGAATCCTTCTTCTCCTGTCAAGACCTCACCTGAAGAGAGAATACACAGACCCTCTTCTGCAGAAGAACAGGTTGGATCGGAACAGAGCATCCTGACAAAAACAAGCCCTGCTCGATCACCGCACACCCTCGCTGTTAGCGCAGGTGCGTATCTAATAACGGGCTTGTTAAGTTAGCACCTGTGCTTTATCCTACACGCCCAAATCAGACACCTCATCCTCTGTCTCACTCTCCCTGTCTGCAGTTTTGGATTTCAACCAAATCTTTCTCAAGAATCCTCTTCCTCTCTGCCTATCGGAGAGAAAAATAACTGGTTCTTTTATAGGGGCGATCATAGATTATAGGGGCCCACGGCTGCGGGCCCACGGGGCGATCTCAACCGACTGGCTGAGGCCAACTTAAAAAGACGCTCAGGACAGTTGACGAGCCACTGCTGAGCATCGTCACGAAAGTGTACCATTTGCACGTGTTTTTAAGCCTTGCCAATTTGAACATTCATAAGAGTTTAAAGCATTCAGCACAAGGTCAAGTCACCTTTATTTATATAGCGCCTTTAACATACAAAATTGTAACAAAGCACTGCACAATATCAAATTAGGCAAATTTTGTCAATAATGTAAAATGACAGGATTTAACACTCATTAACTGTCTGAATGCATTTCATTATTGTATTTAGTGATGCATTGTTCAGCTTAGTTCGTTTAAATAATATCTGTGCAATCAAGTCGATGATTTGTGCTGGAAATGAAGTTTTGAACATGTGAACAAGATGAACAAGACGCAGAAAAGCTGAACTGAGTACTCGCGCCGTGTTCAGTGTGCACGCAGAGAGCCACGTCTCACAGACAGCAAGACCAAACCGAGCTCTCCTTCGCCTCCTCCTGTACCTGAATGAACAAATACAAATTGCAGTTTTAACATACACACAGAAAAATATGTGAAAGCACCCAAATCAGCACCTGCACGTGGTGTTCTGTGCACACAGGGATCACGCAGAGACGCGTCTCAAAGCACTTGAACACGAATTTGGCCTTTTATTGCCCTGTACCGACAAATACATTGTTAAAATACCCGTCTTGGAGAGTATCCTCGAAAAGCTGTCTTATGTCTTAAGTGAAAGTATCAGTTGAGAAAGAAATTGGATTGTGCATCATTATGTGGATGCATTGTCTCTCTAAAGAGACCGCGCCCTAATTTACTATCTGCTGTCGATTGTGTCTTACAGTGTTAATCCAAGAAAATGAAAGAAAAAAATCACTCACTGCTCTTGACTGAAATACTTTGTAGTTTTAACAGTAATCAATCCACAGTCAAACCAAAAATTGTTCAGACATCAGGTATAATCTTTTATATATTTTCTTTACTAGTGGACACTAGCAGGACACTATAATAGTTAATTGGTTTAATTAAGTATAGCAAAATAAAGAAAACTGTGACATATTATACCCAAATATTCTTCATACAAGGACTAACAGTAAAATTGATTAAAACAAATTTGCCCTGACCATGTTTTGTTTAAGTGTTTTTCTTTAATTGCCAATGCGAACTTTTTAAACCACAGACTGAACAAAATTAAGCATTGCTTGGTAATTGGTCAACAAAAGTATTGATAGTTGTGTTAATATTGTCATACTAACAGTTGTCTGGATTTTTGGTTGATTAATCCACCTTTCTATCAAAGTTATCTGACATTGTCTGAATACATTTTGGTTTGGCTGTATATTACATTTTTACAGTGAAGTTTATGCAGTGCTATTTTACATTTGATTATTCGGTTTCTGTACCTGGACACCTACAAATTTGAAAAAACTTAAACATTGTGTAAATAGCAAAAATAAATGAATAGAACGAACATACAAATTAAACAATTTCAAACAGGGCCCACTCGTCCAACCTGCACCGGGGCCCCACAAACCCAGCTACGGCCCTGTTCTTGTGGAAACCACTGAATGAAAAGTATAAAAAATAATCGCAACTTATCTCACAATTCTGACTTTTTTATTCTCAGAATTGCGAGATTATACGACACCATTTATAAAAAAAAAAAGGATTGTGAAAGAAAAAAATCCTAATTGTAAGATAAAAAGTCGCAATTACCTTTTTTTGTGGTGTAAACAGGCCTACAGTGATTCCACTGTGATCTACTGTTTTCTTTTCTGCTACTTATTTATTCACTTTTATATATTCATTTATTTGTATTTCTTTGTTTAAACATATGTATGTTTATATATATATATATATATTAGTATTAGTAGTAGCAGTAGTAGAAGTAGTAGTAGTGTGGTATTAATATAATTATTATTATTGGTATTTATTATTATTGGTATTTATTCATTTGTTTATTTATGTTTTGGCCATGCTTCTGTTGAAAGCAACAGTGCATGTGATAATAAGCCATAGGCACATGTTGGCTGGATTTCAGGTGACATACTTTTAGCCACTGGAGGTTTGGGGCAAAACTTCAGATTATCAATATCATCTCAAACATTTGTCATCCAATTAAAATTAGTTAGAAGCATCAATATTAACTCAAATATTTCTCTACAAATTAATCAAAGAGGTATCAGTATGAACTCCAATTCAGTATAAGTCAAGAATCACGATCTCAATCATTTCTCTTTTAATTAATCAAGGAGTTATCAGTTAGATCTCAAACATTTCTTATCAAATTAAAGTCAGCAGAAGCAATATGAAATCAAAAATGTATCATTACATTATTACAAGAAGTATCAATATGAATTTAGAAAAAAATAATAATTTAAGTCGCAATATGTTAGTAAACATTTCTCACCAAGAAAATCAGTCAGAAGTATCAATATGAACTCAAACATTTCTCATTAAATTATGTGTTGTAATGCTATACTTTAATTTTATAGCTCAATAATATCTCCTAAAGAATTTTAGGAGAAACATCTGACATGAAGATTATCTTTAAACAAAGCTTAAATGAAAACTTTATTATATGACATGAGCTAAAGCTGAGCTGGATATAATAAGTATCTTCTGCTCTCATGAACAAGAGTCCATACTGAGGTCAAAGTTCAATCAACAATCTTCAAAATAAACACGATGGCACAGAGCAGAAAAACACCTCAGCCATTTTCTCTGTTTCCTTTCCTTCTTTTTTCTGCTTAACCAGCTGTGCAACCAACTGAGCAACTACATAAACAAGCGAAGGTGTGTTTGTGTGTGTGTGTGTGTGTGTGTGTGCGTGTGTGTGTGTGTGTGTGTGTGTGTGTGTGTGTGTGTGTGTGTGTGTGTGTGTGTGTGTGCGTTTGTGTGGGCTGGCGTGCGTGCGTGCGTGCGTGCGTGTGTGTGTGTGTGTGTGTGTGTGTGTGCGTGCGTGCGTGCGTGCGTGTGTGCGTGTGTGTGTATTCATAGCATGGCTATGGATGTGTCTCATTCCTTCCCCGACTGCACATGCAGAAACCACAGGGGTGTTCAGTCTCCCCCACCTTCAAACACAAGTAAGCTGGAGACACTTCAGTAGGACACATACATTAATTATTGATTTTTTCAATCCCTAATCCTAAAAAGATCCATTAGTCTACAATTATGCATTCCACGCATGTTTCATATCATAAGTTGCTCTTCCGCTATGTGTTTTAGCATTTTATTAACCCGGACACTAACAACATCTCGTCTACTGTAACTCACGTCCAGTTTATGCCGCTCTGTGTCATTTCCCTGTAATTCAAGTGTCACATGATTATTGATTTTATAGGAGCATCAGACTGGAGCCATTGAGAATGTACATTTAAATGAACGCAGCCTTTCTATCTATCAGTGCACGTTTCCAGAATAGGGATATTGCGACGATGCGGCCTGCATTCAGATCCATTCCTCAGTCGTGAAATGACTGCCCTCTATGAAATGAGCCTTTTAGAGGACCTAAATTATGCCCATCAGTTATTTAGCTCTACTAAACGGGGAGAGAAGAGCAGAACGAGAGCGCGAGCCGCAATCGGGGGTGTGGAATCATGACATGGTTAATTCCCGAGTGAGTCGTCGGGGCATGTTTCTTATCATTGCATAATGATGATTGCTTGTACACACTTATTCACACACGCACGCCTAGAAACACAGCTGAAAGAGACTCCGAACACGAAAGAGAGCATTCTGTGGCTCCGCTGTAAAATACACTCCTTGACAAATTATATATATATATATTAGGACATTCAATTGCCCAAGATTATGCCTCGGCTGCTTAATAAGAGTTGTAAAAGGAAAACTCATGCATTTAAATATGCTTTTTAGCCTTGACTGGCTTTGTTTTTTTTGTTTTTTTTGGAGGGCCATTGCGGCACCAGCGATATACGCCACAGTATTATTTCTGTGTAAACCAGCATGTTTGCGTTTACATATGAATGCCATCTTAGTTTTCCTTATTTTCCTCAAGCGTACAAGTCACTTTTGGTCCATTAGATTCTAATTAGTTCAAGCCCCACAGGCAGAGACATAGAGAGAGAGAAACAGAAAGAGAGTACAGGAGGAGAGGAGTTGTGCTTTTTGCATGAGGCAAGTCAAACAACGGAAAACAGAGTCATTCCTGTTACACAGTACAAAAACCATACACGTGATTATTAAAAATGTTGCAATAAAATAACTAAGCATTCATTAAACAAGATACATATGTGACCCTCTCTGTGAAAACCCAGCTAAAGTCATTTTTTTGTGATTTGCTGTTTTCTACAATAAATCATCCTTCATATGGTAAAGAACATTCTGTGAAAATTTAACCTTTATATCTTTAATATTGAGTAAGGTCATGTCAAAGATTGAAATTATAGTGAAATTAATGGTAGAAATTAAACTTTGATGCTTGTTTTCTCATAATTAGATTTTGAGACTTTAGCCTGGATTTCACCGAGAGGGTCACATATGTATATGTATATATTTACTTTATTATTATTATTTTTTTGCATCCTCAAATTGCAGAATTTAAAATAGTTGTTTCTCGGCCAAATATTGTCCAATCCTAACAAACCATACATCAATGGTATAAATCCCAATTTCGAAAAATTGACCCTTATGGTCTTGGGGTCCAGGGTCACATATATTTTCAAAATATTTACATGTATATACATTTATATTTTATTTGATGTATAAATATATTTAATATGTAAACAACATATGTTTCATTAAATATATACATGCATGTGTTTGTATTTCTATATAATATATACACAGTACACACATCTATATTATGCGATTAATCGTTTCACTAATTCATATTTGTATGTAATCATATTTGAATAAATTTGAAATAAATTAACATAAAATGTAATTGAATCAAATAACACTACAGTTCAATTTATAATCAAGAGTTTTGCATGTGATTTAGTATGTTAGACAACACATCAAATGAAGTGTACTTCTTTAAAGCACTACAAAGTTTACTAAAACAATGATTCGAAATGTAGTTTAAAGTAACACTTTATTTTAATTACAAAGTACTTCCATTAAACGTGTAGTTAAGTTTGTTAAGAAACATAGTCACAGAAAATCAGTCATAAAATGTTCTCTACACTTAAACAGACTTTTATTTTAATTATATCTACATCAATTTATATATCTGCATGTTGAGATCTTTTAATATACTTTTAAGATTTGAAGTACATTATTAATACAATTATGCACACTTCTTTTTCACAAGGGCATTAAGACATGGTAATGTGTTTTAATATGCTAAAAATGAAAATGTACTGCATAACAGAAATGACCCAGTAAATAAATTGAAAAGGAGAGGAGGAGGACAGAAAGTACGAGAGAAAGAGGTATGAAGAGTCATGGGGATGTTTTGCTAAAAACATCTTGTGGATGAGTGTCTCTGGTCCCTCAGTGACCTACTTGTGTGTGTCTGCTGTTTCCATCCATCCCAGACACCACACAGCTTCATCTTTGGCACCACTACCTGATAGCTGATGAGCCTAATGTCTAATATATGAGACTCAAATTGTTAGTGTAAGTCAGTAACACCAAACACTACATGTAATTTGGTTCCCAATATCTCTATTTTAAAAATGATTTCCTATGTGCTAGCATATCCTTCATTCAGAGCATTTAGATAGTCATGCTGTGTCGCAGCTGAACACAGGCCGTAAAGAAGCTCTAGGGAAGAAATCTGTCCGATGCACAGGGCTCCCCTGCCTGCTATTTCGATTAAGGCTCAGATAATCTTATCTATAGCTCTTTCTGTTTTGTGTTTTATGTATCACTTTTTATCACTGCAATAATCATCATAGCCGTAGTTTATGACTATTGCTGCCGAATGGCACCCTCAACCCCAGTAAGCTTTGATAGGAGGAGCATAGCCTTCCAGACCTTTGCCAATGAGAGATAGAGAGTCAAAGAAGATAGAAAGAGGAATAACAAAACTATGAAGTATTATTTCAAACCCAGGCTCATTAGAAAAGGTATATACCTATACATACAATTCACAGCAATTTCCAAATAAAAAGAACACTAGAAGTAAAACACCAACCATTTTTATTCTATAAAATATGATTAACAGGGCATATTATTTATAAATTAAGATATTTTCCATAGTGCATGATTTGTTAACTAATCAATTTTGAATTTACAATCACATAATCATGTTCCAAATGGCTTTTATGACATAGTAAACTTGCTCTATAGCGCACCTGGTACAGCAATACACTTTTGATGTGGAGCACTTGGTTAAGAATCCCATGAATCATGAGTCACAACACTTGATAAAAGAGCTCAAAGATTTGTAGAAAAAAGCTAAAATAGCATGGTTGCTTCACCGTGCTAGGACACCTAGATGAGCCCCAGAGATAGATCCACAGTGAGGACCTCGTCACCTAGACAGCCATCGGGAAAAGACCACTGGAACCAGTGGAGCCCTTACAATCTGACTTTGCTGCAGTTGGAACAAACTACTGGTTCGTCTGGCCAGAGGGGAACTGGCCCCCCGACTGAGCCTGGTTTCTCCCAAGGATTTTTCTCCATTCTGTCACTGATGGAGTTTTGGTTCCTTGCCGTTGTCGCCTCTGGTTTGCTTAGTTGGGGACACTTCATTTCCAGCGATATCGTCGACTTGATTACACAGATACTATTTAAACTGAACTGAGCTGGACAATGACATCACTGAATTCAATAATGAAATGCCTTTAACTGAAAAATTGGCATTTAATCTTGTCATTTTACATTAGTGATACACTATTTTTCTATTTGATATTGTGCAGTTGCTTTGACACAATTTGTATTGTTAAAAGCGCTATATAAATAAAGGTGACTTGACTTGACATCATCAGGTTAGGTTTAGGGTAGATGGAAGTTATTTTCAAATGCGATAGCTCATTAAATTTGTATCACCACTCGCCAGACATTTCATTTCTGAACTGCCACGATATGTACATCGACGAACATACATTTAGCTACATTCACACTAGGTCTGCACGATTAATCGAATGCGATTGCATGACCTTATGAATCATTGGACGCGTCCTTTCTATATTGCCTAAAATATCTAGGTTTTGGCTTTGTTTAAGTGTGCAGACCAATCGGTGTATGACATCAAAGTACCATACAGACGGTTCCTTATGCCTTCAAACGCTCTAGAGGTACTTTAATGTCAAACACTGGTCAGTCTGAGCCACGCTGTGCCGCTTTAAGTCAAACACACCTAATATGTACGCGTATTTGCATCACTTTGACCGTAGATCCCATCTTCTCACACATCACGATTGGTCCATTATGTATAATGAACTGTATGTAATTGGTCAAACTACTTTTTGATCATTACTTCAGCAAAAAACAACAAAAAACATGCAGACGATATTGTTGAGCGATTGTGTTAAAGCAGTTAAATCTTCTATTAATTCAGCTGCAGCATATGCATTTCCTGGGCTTCTTCTGCGGGGTGTATTTGGAGCTTCCGCGCAAGAGCGCCCTCTTGCCTTCGGATGAAGATTTACTGCTGATCACAGAACCGTGCTTCACTAAAAGATACGCAGCTTCTGCTTAATCGTGATCGCGATTTCACTTCGATTTATCGTGCAGCCCTAATTCACATTCATCTGTTTCTGAAAAAAATCGAACATGCTTTTAGCACCACTTACTGGATATTTTACTTTGAAAGTACAACAAAACTTGCAAGAAGCAACATAACATCGCTTGAAATGTCTCCACAGGTACAATTTTTCCATTTCAAAATCCTTTAAACCTCTTAAAATTGTGTCTACTAAAGCAATTGTTAATTTCAATCATCTGTCTGTCTGAATGCTATAAGCCCTGACATCTGAAGAATAATTGTACAGAAAGAGGAAATGTAGAATTGGCCGGTGTAAAGTGCACTCTAGATGACCCATCAGATTACGTGGGTCAGCAAACCCTGAGTGAGCAACAAGGACGGCAGCTCTGGGAACCGCCAGCACAAATGGAGGTGAAGCAGAGGAAGAGGTTTGGTGACACCTGCTGCAAAAATACCCCCCTCAAATGGACAAGCACTCAAAAGGTAGAATTCCCTCAAGACTGCATAATAAACAAATAACCCAGAGACTCAACGGGATGCTGAAATGTTGAACATTTCATTTTGTGCATTTGAAGAATTCCCTTATGTTTAAATATTTTGACCTAATGCAAGGAATATTCTGAACATTAAAATAACCATTGAATGTAAATTACATATTAAACTAACTGGCTACACTTAAAAAAAAAGGTTATCTATTGGCATCTGTGGTTCCATTAAGAAACCTCAACATCCATGGAAACTTTCCATTGCACAAAAGGTTCTTCATGTTATTGAAAATGTTCTTCACACTAAGAAAAAAATAGTTATTTTAAGAACTGTTCCCTGAAAGTTTCTTTCTGGAACCCAAAATGGTCGTTCCATGGCATCGATGTGAAACTTTTGTTTTTCAGAGTGTAGATGTGCTTTTTTTGTGGATATATTACCAAAAATGTGACATGTTTGGCTCTGGCAGTTCATTGAGAAATGCTTTTCCAGCTCTGTAAATCTTTATCCTGTACAGTGCAGCACAAAGGTGCAGCTAAATGTGGCTCTTCTGAAAATAATAAAGAAAAAGTAACAATATCGTACCGTCAAGGGACAGAAGTCTACCATCAGCCAAAAACAATATTAATACAGAGCAAGCGAGAGAGCGAGCACAGCTGCGTGTCGGCAGCGTTTGCGAGGAACGTTAAAGAAACAGTCAGTGGCTGGACTCAAATCATGGCCCAGATTTTGTTGCCTCTGGTTTGTTTTCTGTGAAAGCGCTGGCCTCCCATAGCATTGCTTAGAAATTTCAATTATGTTCTCAGAGAGGCAGGCGACAGGGCCCTTTGAGAGTGCCAGGCAACCCCGTGACGTGATGAATGGCTAGCCTTTAATGTTATGGGGGATTAAAGATAACTTTTGAACGATCCCTTGCTCAACGTATAGGCAGCTCCTCTTTCACCCAGGCATAATAAGTTTTCAGCTGCCACCATTTTAATTACTTTCTTCTAAAACTTGAACCACATTGGCCTGGGTTAAAAGAAACAGGAGCGGCAGGTTGGTGGTGTTATTAGAGCTTTGTTTAGCCATGCGTTTGAGTCAAGACTATGCAGGTATCCCATTGATTGCATAGGGGTGCCACTTAAGCTCCTAGAGAGGGAGGGTGCTGGAAAACATCCATCTCGCAGTAAGACTGAAGCTCCCTTAATGATCCACTAGTGCACCATAAATTATGTTAATGGTTTTTAGCCCTTGAACGCTCACCCTTTGTTCCATCCAACTGGTGGAGCCGCTGATGTCTTCATGGGACCATCTCGCCAAACCACTGCAGAAGTGTCGGGAATGGAGTGAAGCAGCTCTCAGATAAATTGATTAAGCTGTCAGTGGCGTTAGCATTGACTGCATTAGCTGGAGGGTGAAGGGTGATCACATGCATTTGCTGTGGTCTTGTACCGCTTCGATAACAAGTCTAACTGCACGTCATGACAATGACCAAGGGTAGATGTAAGAGGTATTGACAGGCCACAGTAACAAGTATTGTAATGAGGACCGTCCTAGAGATGTTTGATAAGTGAACAAATATATTGATCTTTTCAATTAATCGGTTTAACCAGTCTAAACAATTAAACAATCGGTCAAGGTGGTTCTTGAGTCGACATGTCTGACTCCTAATGACCCGGGAACTGAGTGAACTGATTGTTTTTGCATTTAGAGTGAACCAAGGGTTTGGACTTGTAGTGCAAAAAAAAGTTACTTTATTGGATGGTCTGTAAATATGTTTATGACCTGACTGTGTAACAGTTTTATCAACACATAAACAAAATATATTTTTTTAAAGAGTACTTTATCAGCTGATATAACTTAATTAAAAATTGTATTTAGAACATTTTATGAGCTGAATCATTACAATAAACATCTTTATTAATAAACAACCTAGATTCTAAAACCTCCAAAAACCTAGGCATAAAACTCAATGCAGTTTCTGGCTGAAGTAAACACTAGGCAGTAAAAAGGCAGGTTGTTTCTCTCCTTTTGTTGCAGTTCCCTGCTCAATGCTATGTTATGACATTCCCATATTAAACTAGTATATTTTGATGTTTGCATCACATACGCAGCTCCATATGTTTGGCTTTTATGACATAGTAAACTTGCTCAGTAGTGCACCTGGTACAGCATTGCACTTGTAATGCAGAGTCCTGTGAAACATGAGTCACAATAAAATAAGGCAAAGACTTGAATGAGCAAGCCACAATGGCATGGTTTGTTGAACAAATGTGTTTTTGTTTTTTATCTCACATTTGTTTTTGTTAACTCTTTTACTTTTTAGCACCACTCCCCAGACATTTCCTTTCCTAACTTCTGTCATGTACAGCAACCTAAAAACTGTTGATCAGTTTTGAAACTAATGCAATTTTTAGTGTCTAGAAACTTGCACGAAGCAATGTAATATTATTATGCAGTAATGTTGCCACTGGCACATTTTTCCTATAAACCTGGGTTATTAATAAAACAGAATGGAAAAACCATGATAAGCAGAGATATGTGCCTAAATATGATTTTAGAGAATCTAATATGTCTTGCCAGGATATCATGATGCAAAATGAAATCCTTCAATGAACTTGCTGAACTAGTTCACACAATCAGTCTACTGAATCATTTAGAGTGATTCTCAAATCAACAACTCACTGACTACGAGAAGCATCTCTTTCATATACTGTATGTTCGTAATTACACAATAATTAATGAGTGAAGTGACAGCAAGTGCATTTAGACTGGAATTACATAAAATAATCACTAAATTTACATCTGAATTGATGTAAAAAGAACCAGATCATTAAAACAAACTGTTCAAAAGAACCCATTTTGAGACTTTGCCTCACTATCATTTTCTTGCCTTGAGGCTAAAAATATATTTTGGTATTAGAATTTATGTTTGAGCCATGCTGAGTGCTCTTAAAACATATTTTAAGCAATGGGTAATGATCTGGATATAAGGACACTGGAAATCAGCCTTGAAGAGACTGATTTCAGCTCTGAAACACTCTGTCATTACCTTCATATCAAATCTACAGTGTAATTCTCTATCTTATTAGCTAAAGTAAAACCCAAATGAAAACAGATGCTGAAAACTCCTTCATCCCGAGAGTAATAGTCCACCCATGCCTGACTGAGCATGTAGTAGGCTATACAGCATTAATCCATGGAGAATATGTTTTTGTACATCGGTGTTAGAGCCTCGGCTCAGACCTAAATAACAGATTGAACCGTCACGCGGAAGCGACAGCACCTCATTGGTTGGCGATGACAGATTTCCTCTCAGGGTACGGTCATCTGTCCGCACCTTCAAAGTGTTGCTCTATCTCCTCACATGAGGCTACCGGAGCAGCTTGAACATTCCTGAGAGTCGGCGTGCTTACAAAGCCCCTCGCAACAGACCAGACCAACATCAAACTTTTGTTTCACACACCGTTTCACAATGTCATGTTTCATGTCATTTACTGTGTTTTGTAGTCCTAAAATAAACCGTTGCAGTGTCTTCCTCCAATAACGCAGTATTCCCCATGCGGCAGCCTGGCAAAGTTCACTGCGCTCGACTCCCTGGGTTCTGCGTTCTACAAAGCTGTGCATTGCCCAAGGTGACGGTATTGTTTTGGTACGTTCTGATGGGGAAGGAGAAACAAATGAAGGTGAAACACAGGACAGTGTTTGCTTGTTCTCTGCAGATCTGCGGCAGTCTTCTGCTGTGGGTCTGACTGCATGTGGCATCTTACCGAGGCATAAAATGCTAATTTAACATTAAAAATATATTAGAGATTTTGTGTCAGGGTTATTGTAGTTAACTAAAATGAAAACCATAAAGAAAAAAATGTTTTGTTATCTGAAAAAATATAAACATTTACTGAGATTTATTAAAATAGTTTAACTAACAAACTAAATAAATTAATAAATTAATGTAGCTACAGTGTTTTCCAAGGCAACTCAAATGTAGTAATAATAATAATAAAATAAAAAATCCCTAAAATTAAATCTGAAATAAGTCAACAAAACATATATATGGATATTAAAAACAAACATAAACAACAAATTAATATAAAACTGAAAATCTAAAAGTAATTCAAAATATTAATAAAAACTACACCAGTACCGCAATGATACTAAAATCTCAAACTAAAAGATTTGGGTATTTTAAATTGGTCCTGGTAGTTTCAAAACTGTGGGGGAAAAAATAAAATACATTTCTACAACGCTGTCGCACTCTTCTGTCACTTTTTATTTTGGTGCGTCAATCTGTTACTTAGTATAGGAGATTATGATCCGCACTCATGAAAATAGTTTTCATTTGACATTTTATTTTACTTTCAAAGTCTTGTCTTTTACCATCAGCAATGAATGTAAAATAAAACGTAAAAAGAAAATGAGCTGAACTCAAAGATCTAAGACTTTTTCTATGTACACAAAAGGCCTATTTCTCTCAATATTGTTCACAAATCTGTCTAAATCTGTGTTAGTGAGCACTTCTCCTTTGCCGAGATAATCCATCCACCTCACAGGTGTGGCATATCAAGATGCTGATTAGACAGCATGATTATTGCACAGGTGTGTCTTAGGCTGGCCACAATAAAAGGCCACTCTAAAATGTGCAGTTTTATCACACAGCACAATGCCACAGATGTCGCAAGTTTTGAGGGAACGTGCATTTGGCATGCTGACTGCAGGAATGTCCACCAGAGCTGTTGCCCATTAATTAAATGTTCATTTATCTACCATAAGCCGTCTCCAAAGGCTTTTCAGAGAATTCGGCCTCACAACCGCAGACCACGTGTAACCACACCAGCCCAGGACCTCCACATCCAGCATCTTCACCTCCAAGATCGTCTGAGACCAGCCACCCGGACAGCTGCTGCAACAATCGGTTTGCATAACCAAAGAATTTCTACACAAACTATCAGAAACCGTCTCAGGGAAAAGTTATTTAATACGTTTTTTTTTTTTTTTTTTGTATTAATGTGTTTACAAAAATAAGTCTCTGTTACTTTTTTACCGTGTTTTTATGTATGCATTTTATAGAAAATTTTATTTAAAAATATGTTTTCATTTTTAAAATAAATATATATTTAAAATAAATAAATACATTTAAAGCATAAATAAATAAAATCATGCTGTGCAATATGCCACAACAGCACTTAACACCACCAATACACCTTGCAAATGTATACTCAATAGAGTGGTACTGAATAGTGTGTATAATTATTCAGTACCGTGGTATAAGGTACAAGGTTTTCTGAGAAACTAAAGAAAGAATACCAAGATACAAAGAACTAAATCTAATACCATCATCTAGTTCATGTACTTCTTTGTTAGAGAAATAATCCAGACCAAACAGACTGAATACAAAAGATCTGCACTTGTGAAAATACTGTCAGGTAAAGTATTCTTCAAGAAGTGAAAGCGCTGAGAGGCAGTTAAGGTGGGATTGAGGTGAAGAGTGATAAAAGGGAAAAAACAAGCCTAGCTGCCACAGGAGGTGCACACAATAGCACTATCCACAGATATAACAGCAGCTCCTGCTTTGGTTCATCTCTGGCACACTCATCACATCAGCACTTCATTACCTCAGGTGTTCTTTTGATTACTACTCAAATCTCTGACCTGGGTTGCACTTTACACGTGATTTCTCTCTTAATTTGTCCTTCAGCCCAAATCCCCACTACTACCCACTGCTTTATTTCTTTCTTGTCTTTTTAAGATACACTTCCCCTTGTTACACGGGCAAATAAATGGAAGCATCTAACAGCCTCCACACAACTTATAATGTCTGGTACATATTGCTCACGAAAACGGCAAGAGCTAGATGAAAATGAGCAGCGCCAATGAACACCTGAAGTGGCAGTTTACTGGTCTTCCTGGAAATGAAGCATGCAATACGTGCTTTTGAGGAAGAGCTAATAGAATTGGCCTAAATTTGCCAGGATGGTAGCATTGAATCTTCAAAAGATGTATATGTATATATTTACTTTATTTAATAATTTTTTGCTGCCCATGAAACTGTATGTGCAGATTTGCATTAAAAAAGACCAAATTGAGGAAACACATCTAATTGCAATTATTATTATTATTGTTATTAAACAAATGAACTAACAAACAAATAAATAAATAAATGTTATTATAATACTATTTAACTGTAAATAATATTTAATTTCAATTGAATTTATATTATTATTTTTATTATCATTGTTATTGTTGTTGTTGTTACTAACAACAATTATTATACATTTACAATACAATACAAAACATATTGCATTTTTTAAATTATAAGCAACACAAACTTGCAGCACCTGCACAAATGGATTTTGTGTAAAACAGCATTTACTGTGAACTGTGAAAAGATCAAATTACATATTTATATAATTGCAATCGAGTCTTTGCGATTTAATAATCATGCTAAACTTTATTGCATTCTCAGGTAATGTTAGAATTACAGGACAACCGACACTGTTTCAAATACTACTGGCCAATGTCAATTTTTACTTGAATTTGGTGGCTTTTTATGCCTTTTTTAGGCTTTTTAGGGCCTTTTTTGGGAGGGCGGGGGGGGGTAAAACTACACCAAAACAACATATCAAACCAAAACAGACTGTGGCTGGCCATTTTGCATGTCCTGTAGGCTGTATAAGCTATAATCAACTACAAAATGGACCAGACTTAATGCTGATCAAAACAAGTCTTTAGATCTGTATGTCACAGAACCCCAGCTAGTCTTTGTGATCCTCTTTAAATAAGGAAAGATGTTCTAGATTGTCTGAGAATAGCCAAATCAACAGTGTCCACAGCAAAGGGTGGAAATTAAATTTCACGAGCTTTCTAATGGAATCGTGCCTCCATCAGTGACACAGCTCCGATGGAAAGATGCATGGTCAGATTAGATAGAACGCCGTGATTTTCTCTGGCCGATGTCCTTGACTTCTTTTGTCAGTGTTCAGACCTTTATACAATGCCAGCTGTGATATGCATATTTCAGTTTCCCGAACACATTTAATTGAGCCTTTTAAATGATATATTAACCTTCACTTATATATCATCTGAAAATATAATTGTAATGTTAGTATGTATGCACGTACAGCAAATGAATGAATAGTACTTTCAATTTATTCATGGCCTACATTAGAAAGCCAATACACTAGGATTGTTTTTAAGGGTGGACCTTCTTGCTTTTTTCTAAAAACCTTACATTTTCACAGAAATCGAAATCATACAGAATCATACGAAATCACCACCTCTTGAAATACTGAGCGTGGCAGAGAAATGCTTGCTCTGAGTTACTGTTCTACTTTAAAGGTAAAGAGTGTAATGTTCCCTATCAGTCAGTCACGTTCGACGTAACGTCAGAGTGACTGACTAATGGGATCTCGCTCGAGAGCCCAATCACCTTCGAGTGTTAACAGAACAAGCCAATGACAGTTGGCGTGCGTCTTTCGCCACGCGCACCCCGCCCCGCAGCGCGGGTATAAAAGGAGAGCGCGTGCAAACGCACATCAGCTTTTCGCTTCGGAGCCGAGCCTTCCGCAAATCTCCAGAGTGTCTACAGACTACCGGCGTTGGTGTTACGGCGCGTCAGCGGAGGTTGCTGTCCAGTGCTGCAAATGCCTGACGGTGTGCTGCAGCTTTCTTCTGCGGTCACGCTGCGACCTCCCCTGGGCGCTTCAGCGCTTTGAAGAGCGTTTGCTGAAGAGCAAATCTAAAAGATCTTCACGAGCGACGGGCATCTTTTTAAAGATGGCTTCCCGCTCGTGCGTTTCTGGATGTGGTCGTTTCCTGGCTTCATCTGATGGTCACGATAGCTGTCCCTCGTGCTTGGGCTTTCAGCACGCTGAGGCAGCGCTCGTGGATGAGTCATGTTCTCATTGCGGGAACATGACCATCGCGATGCTGCGGTCCAGATGCCTCCTCACCAAACGAGGTGGTATCCCCTTGCCATGCCCCGTTCTAGCTTCTCCGGGTTTCGGAGGCTACTTCAGCTCATGGTCAGGGTGATTTGAGGATCACAGTGAGAGCTTCCCCGTCGAGTGCGTCTCCGCGGGCCTCTCACTCCTCCAGCGCATCGCACCATCTGGTGTTCCCGGACGAGCTCGCGGGGTCCTCGGACAGGGCGGGTCCCAGCATCTCGTTCGGAGCACCAGCAGATGACACGATGTCGATCACTGCATCGGGGGATGAGCTAGGTTCTGGAGATGACGATTCGGCTGCGCTGCCTCCGTCAGGAAGAGTAGCGTTGCCCGAGTCAGATCCAGAACTGACTGCTATGCTTTCCCGGGCCGCTGAGAGCGTCGGGCTGCACTGGTGGCCTCCGCCTTCTCCCGAGCGCTCAAGGCTGGACGATTGGTTCCTGGGGGCGCAGGCTGATCGCCAGCGACCGCCTCCGGTTCCTTCTTCCCGGAAGTGCATGAGGAGGTGACTAGGTCTTGGAGGGCACCCTTTTCTGCCCGAAACAGGCCTAGTGCCTCCTCCGTCCTCACCACCCTTGACGGTGCAGCGGCCCAAGGGTATGTGGAGATCCCCCCAGTCGAGCGCGCTATTGCCATGCAGCTCTGCTCGCAGGGCGCCGCTGCCTGGAGGGGTAATCCACACCCTCCGTCCAGGGCCTGTAGGTTCTCGTCCGCTCTAACGGCCAAGGCTTACGGTGCTGCTGGACAGGCCGCTTCCGCCCTGCACGCCATGGCCCTCCTGCAGGTCCACCAGGCCAAGGCATTTAAGCAGTTGCACGAGGGTGGTGCTGACCCAGGTGTGTTGCAGGAACTGCGCACAGCGACGGACCTCGCCCTAAGGGCGACGAAAGTCACAGCGCGGGCCCTAGGTCAAACGATGTCCACATTAGTGGTCCAGGAGCGCCACCTATGGCTGACCTTGGCGGATATGAGGGAGTCCGACAAGCATCGCTTCCTGGACTCCCCGATCTCCCAGGCTGGCCTACTCGGCGAAGCGGTGGAGGACTTTGCCCAACAGTTCTCCGCTGCACAAAAGCAGACTGAGGCGTTTCGTCACATCCTGCCCCGGCGGTCCGCTGCTGTCTCAAGCACCCTACCGCCGGCTGCAGCCCCTCCGTCTGCTCGTCGCCGAGGGCGCCCTCCTGCTGCCTCCACCTCCACTCCAGCTCGGCCACGGCAGCAGCCTTCTCTACAGCCGCAGCGTGGAGCTGGCCGCAGGAAAGCGGCGCAGCCCGCCTTAGCCCCTGCCAAGCCCGTGAAGCGCAGGGCAGGCGGCGTCCCTAAGACGGGCGACCCGGAGTCTCTGGATCCTGCTCTTCAGGAAATGGTGACCGCACCACTCCTTCCCCGGAGGAGGCCGGGTGGAGAATCTTTTGTTTCCTTTTTGTTCTGTTCCGCCACTGGCCCCCAGCGCCGTGGTACCTAAAAAAAGAGCAGTTTCCATTTCCTCCGGGTCCCAAGAGGGCGAGGACAGCAGTGCACGAGACACACTCCCACACTCCCATCCCCCTCTCCCTTCGCCAGTGGCAGCAGGGTCCGGTCTGAGGACGCGATGCCTTCTCCCGCGCCCCCTGCCCAGCCTTGGAGCCAGGTCAGTGTCACATCACACACTCAGACCCCACTTCGAGACGCACTGCCTTTCGAGTCGGGCCCCTGTGCTCCACTTTGCTGCCCCACCGCGGGTACGTCGGTGACTCCCCTGGTCCCGCTTGTACGGTCTCTGGGGGCCTGGCTAGAGCTCCCCAGGCCGTCTCGCTGGCTCCTGAGGACCATCAGACTCGGCTACGCGATTCAGTTCGCCCGGCGTCCTCCCAAGTTCAGGGGCGTTCGGTTCACCTTAGTGTTGAACAAGGATGCCCCCCTGTCTTGCGTGCAGAAGTCGCGGTCCTACTGGCGAAGGACGCGATAGAGCCGGTCCCTCCAGCCGAGATGAAGTCAGGGTTCTACAGCCCGTACTTCATCGTACCCAAGAAAGGCGGTGGGTTACGACCAATCTTGGACCTGCGCGTTCTGAACCGAGCCCTTCAGTAGATCCCGTTCAGGATGTTGACGCAGAGACGCATCTTTCAATGCGTCCGTCCCTTCGATTGGTTCGCAGCGATCGACCTGAAGGACGCATACTTTCATGTCTCAATTCTCCCTCGAAGCCTTTGCGTTCGAAGGACGAGCATATCAGTACAAAGTCCTCCTCTTCGGGCTATCCCTGTCGCCTCGTGTCTTCACCAAGGCACCTCAGCTGGTTGGGGCTTCGGGTCAACTGGGAAAAGAGCAAACTCTCTCCTGTGCAGAGGATCTCTTTTCTCGGCATGGAGCTGGATTCGGTCAAACTCACAGCACATCTCTCAGTGCTCTCTGAGTGTGCTCAGTCGATGCTGAACTGCCTGGAGTCTTTCCAGCGCAAGAGGACGGTTCCACTGAAACACTTTCAGAGCTCCTGGGGGATATGGCATCCGCAGCCGCTGTCATGCCGCTCGGATTGCTTCATATGAGACCGCTTCAGCATTGGCTTCACGACCGGGTCCCGAGATGGGCATGGCAACGCGGCACGTACCGGGTCTCAGTTACCCCGTCCTGCCGTCAGACCTTCGTCCCGTGGTCGGATATTGCCTTTCTTCGGGCAGGAGTTCCCCTAGTGCAAGTATCCGGGCATGTTGTTGTGTCAACAGATGCCTCTGCCATGGGCTGGGGAGCCATGTGCATGGGCATGCAGCTGCAGGGCTCTGGACAGGGTCCCGGCTGCAGTGGCATATCAATTGCCTCGAGTTGCTAGCAGTATGGCTTGCTCTGCGCCGCTTCAAAGGGCTGCTACACGACAAGCACGTACTGGTCCGTACGGACAACACTGCGACCGTTGCGTACATCAACCACCAGGGTGGTCTACGCTCCCGTCGCCTGTCGCAACTCGCCCGCCATCTCCTCCTTTGGAGTCAGAAGCATCTGAGGTCGCTTCGCGCCATTCATATCCCTGGCGAGCTCAATCGTGCAGCCGACGAGCTCTCACGTCAGCCCGCCCTTCCGGGAGAATGGCGACTCCACCCCGAGGTAGTCCAGCTGATTTGGAGACGCTTCGGGGACGCTCAGGTAGACCTGTTTGCCTCCCCGGACACGTCCCACTGCCAGCTATTTTACTCCCTGTCCGAGGGGACCCTCGGCACGGACGCGCTGGCACACAGCTGGCCTCGGGGCTTACGCAAGTATGCGTTTCCCCCAGTGAGCCTTCTCGCACAGACCCTGTGCAAGGTCAGGGAGGACGAGGAGCAAGTCCTCTTGGTGGCGCCTTACTGGCCCAATCGGACGTGGTTTCCAGAACTGATGCTCCTCGCGACAGCCCCTCCTTGGCAAATTCCTCTGAGGAGGGATCTACTTTCTCAGAGAGGGGGCACCCTCTGGCACCCGCGCCCAGACATGTGGAATCTCCACGTATGGTCCTTGGACGGGACGCGGAGGTTCTAAGTGGGCTACCTCCAGCGGTAGTAAACACTATCACTTCTGCCAGGGCTCTGTCTACGAGACAAGCTTACAGGCTGAAGTGGAACCTGTTCGTCAATTGGTGTTCTCCCCGCCGGGAGGACCCCCGTAGATGCCCGATCACAGTCGTGCTTTCTTTTCTGCAGGATGGGTTGGAGCGAAGGCTGTCTCCCTCCACCCTCAAAGTGTATGTCGCCGCTATTGCCGCACATCACGATGCAGTAGATGGTAAGTCTCTGGGGAAACACGACCTGGTCATCAGGTTCCTCAGAGGGGCAAGGAGGCTAAATCCTCCGCGCCCTCACCTGGTACCCTCTTGGGATCTCCCTCGGTCCTGTCGGCCTTGAGGGGGGCCCCCTTTGAGCCTCTGCAGTCAGTAGAGCTTAAGTTTCTATCTCTGAAGACAGTGCTCCTCTCGGCATTGGCCACAGTCAAGAGGGTAGGGGACCTGCAAGCATTTTCGGTCGACGATTCGTGCCTAGAATTCGGGCCGGCGACTCTCACGTTGTCCTGAGACCCCGGCCTGGATATGTGCCCAAAGTTCCCACCATGCCCTTCAGGGACCAGGTGGTGAACTTGCAAGCGCTGCCCCGGGAGGAGGCAGACCCAGCCATTGCTCTGCTCTGTCCCGTTCGTGCCTTGCGCATCTATGTGGACCGCACGCAGAGCTTCAGGACCTCAGACCAGCTCTTTGTCTGCTTCGGAGGACAGCAGAAGGGAAGAGCTGTCTCCAAACAAAGACTCGCCCACTGGATAGTGGAGGCTATAGTCTTGGCCTATCAGGCCCGGCGCTTACCGTGCCCCCTTGGGGTGAGAGCACACTCTACGAGAGGCATTGCTTCCTCTTGGGCTTTGGCGCGAGGCGCCTCAATAGCAGACATTTGTAAAGCTGCCGGCTGGGCGACACCTAATACGTTTGCGAGGTTTTACAATCTCCGTATAGAGCCAGTGTCCTCCCGTGTACTTGTCTCGGATGGCCAGTAACACTGGAACCCGCTCGGTGTCAATCACGCTTGCTGCGCCATTCCCCTCTACGGACCGGATACGTGCGCTTTTGTTGCTTCTCAGTTCAGTTCCCCACGGCGAACCCTGTTGAAGTTCCTCCCGCACCCTCGGCAGTCAGGCGTGGCGGAGCGCCAGACGCCAGGTCCAGCACTCGTGTGTTTGCCCAAGGTCAGCCCTTGTGCTGGGCTAGGTGCCCGTGTGTAGTGATTCCCCTTCGGGTGATCCCACATGTGTATTCTTCCACGGTACGGCTCCCCTCACGGTGAGCCCGTGTCTCCCCTGGCAGAAACCTTCTGCCCTCTCTGCTGTGTAGCTATCTCACCCCAGGCGGGCTGAGTCTACCTCAGAGACTCCCGTATGTAGTACTGCCCTTGGCCAGTCCATATGTGTAATCTCCACACGATACCTCCTTATGCGGGATGTGGCTCCGTAGCGTTCCCCCTACTTGGGGTACGCTTTCCCAGTGTTATTCTACCCACTGAACGGAACAGCAGTGGTGGTCATCTCTGACTAAGCCCTGTCCTATCTTCCATCCCAACTGGCGTGGGGGGACTTGCCGGCTTCTGCAGAGCACTGGAGGGGGTCAGCAATAGTGGCGTTTTCCAAGGGATCCCATTAGTCAGTCACTCTGACGTTACGTCGAACGTGACTGACTGATAGGGAACGTCTCGGTTACTTGCGTAACCCCCGTTCCCTGAAGGAGGGAACGGAGACGTAACGTCCCGTCGCCATAGTTGCTGTACCACCGCTGTACGGCCGGGGCACAGTCTTGGCTCCTCAGCGAAAAACTGATGTGCGTTTGCACGCGCTCTCCTTTTATACCCGCGCTGCGGGGCGGGGTGCGCGTGGCGAAACACGCACGCCAACTGTCATTGGCTTGTTCAGTTAACACTCGAAGGTGATTGGGCTCTCAAGCGAGATCCCATTAGTCAGTCACTCTGACGTTACGTCTCCATTCCCTCCTTCAGGGAACGGGGGTTACGCAAGTAACCGAGACGTTTTCTGTAAAAAAGCAACTATACATATACTCCATATAAATCCATGTTAGACCAACATAATTGCACCAAATGTTGTTCTGACTAGTCAAACACAGTTGTCTGAAGAAAGGATGTCCTATTGCTGAAATGTTAAGGGTTTGTGAGGGTTGTGTTCCCAGCATGCATTGCAGCATGAATTATGTAAATATTGTTCTAAGATTAGCATTTTGCTGTTAGATTTACACTTTTGTTGTTCTTCTTCATTAGTGTTAGTTATGATGTGCAAGAGCTCTTCTTTTTTTTTTTTTTACAATTGTTTGCTGTGACCGAGGTGTTTCAGGTGTCCACACTATTTAAAACTGCATATATTTGCTTTGTGAAGGAACAATCGTTCTACAATACAATGATATCCAGGCAATAGCTAATTTAACATATTATTAAAATTATTTATCAATTTGTATGACTGTTAAAAATTTGCTGAATAAAAATGTCTTGTTGTACAGACAAAGTCAATGGCAAAATGAGGCATTCTGCATTTAGTTAATGAACAAATTAAAATTAAACAAAACAAAGTAATGTCACTCAGTAACACTATTAACCCTCATAATGCATTTAAAATTGGTATACTATTTTTGCATTCCACTCCATTCCATATAAAACAGTCATAACTTGATATAACTTGACAGATCACATGGTATCTGATCAACGACTTCTCATTAACAGGTTAATGGGTGAATGTGGAGGGGGGGGATGTTACCATGTTATAGCCATGTTATTACTACACTTACGTTTTATTAATTAAAAAATTATAAATTATTTTAAACTTCAAATTACACATGAACCACATTGAAAAAAACTATATGATTCAACATATATTCAATATTGATGAGACATTTTATTTTAATATAATATTGTATGAAAATTAAGAACATACAGTCTGAGAACTGTGTATTATTTTGATCGTTTTGAGTTTGAGCTCTGTTTTGAGCTCCGTCAAGTCAATTATTTATTGTCTATTTTCTATCTTAAAATAAATTTTATACAGCACCATTTTCATTTCTATAATGTGTGAATATATCCCCTATCGCATTCTGCAACTAAAACAATCAGAGCGCCTTCTTATCACAAGTTGCTAGTAAAATATCAAGTTGTAATTCTAACTGAAAGTGACACTGACTCTGGTTTTTCATGTTTAATACTGTAAAGCTGCTTGAATTAAGGCTATCTATTGCATAAAGTACTATATAAATAAACATGATATGACCAGACTTTACTGGAGTACGTTATTGAACTACAGAGCTCATGCAAACAACCTTATTGTTGTAATCAGATGCATTAAAACAATTATGTAAACTGCTGCTTTCACACTGCTGTCAGTTTTTGTTGTGTTTATTTCGTTACTGAGAGGAAAGTGTGCAATATATATTTACATATTCATCCAAACACTGCTCGGCAGCTTCAGGTATGTTCGGCTGGGTTTGAAGCGCTGAAATGCTGTCTTCTTCTCTTAAATTGCATACATACATATATACAGTATCTCACAGAATTGAGTACACCCCTCACATATTTGTAAATATTTTATTATATATTTTCATGTGATAACACTGATGAAAAATAACTGAACACACAGCCATTAATGTCTAAACCGCTGGCCACAAAAGTGAGTACACCCCTAAGTGAAAATGTCCAAATTGGGCCCAAAGTGTCAATATTTTGTGTGGCCACCATTATTTTCCAGCACTGCCTTAACCCTCTTCCATGGAGTTCACCAGAGCTTCAAAGGTTGCCACTGGAGTCCTCTTCCACTCCTCCATGATGACATCACAGAGCTGGTGGATGTTAGAGACCTTGGGCTCCTCCACCTTCATTTTGAAGATGCCCCACAGATGCTCAATAGGGTTTAGGTCTGGAGACATGCTTGGCCAGTCCATCACCTTTACCCTCAGCTTCTTTAGCAAGGCAGTGGTCGTCTTGAAGGTGTGTTTGGGGTCGTTATCATGTTGGAATACTTCCCTGCAGCCCAGTCTCCGAAGGAGGGGATCATGCTCTGCTTCAGGATGTCACAGTACAAGTTGACATTCATGGTTCCCTCAATGAACTGTAGCTCCCCAGCACTCATGCAGCTCCAGACCATGACACTCTCACCACCATGCTTGACTGTAGGCAAGACACTCTTGTCTTTGTACTCCTCACCTGGTTGCCGCCACACACGCTTTACACCATCTGAACCAAATAAGTTTATCTTGGTCTCATCAGACCACAGGACATGGTTCCAGTAATCCATGTCCTTAGTCTGCTTGTCTTCAGCAAAACTTGTCGTGTGCATCATCTTTAGAAGAGGCTTCCTTCTGGGTCGACCAATTTGATGCAGTGTGCGGCCTATGGTCTGAGCACTGACAGGCCAATCCCCCACCCCTTCAACCTCTGCAGCAATGCTGGCAGCACTCATACGTCTATTTCTCAAACACAACCTCTGAATATGACGCTGAGCACGTGCACTCAACTTCTTTGGTCGACAATGGCGAGGCCTGTTCTGAGTGGAACCTGTCCTGTTAAACCACTGTATGGTCTTGGCCACCGTGCTGCAGCTCAGTTTCAGGGTCTTGGCTGGGTCTTCAGATCTTCTTATAGCCTTCACCATCTTTATGTAGAGCAACACTTCTTTTTTTTCAGATCCTCAGAGAGTTCTTTGCCATGAGGTGCCATGTTGAACTTCCAGTGACCAGTATGAGAGAGTGAGAGCAATAACACCAAATTTAACACACCTGTTCACCATTCACACCTGAGACCTTGTAACACTAACGAGTCACATGACACCGGAGAAAGAAAATGGCTAATTGTGCCCAATTTGGACATTTTCACTTATAGGTGTACTCACGTTTGTGGTCAGCAGTTTAGACAATAATGGCTGTGTGTTGAGTTATTTTGAGGATACAGCAAATTTTCACTATTATACAAGCTGTACATTCACTACTTTACATTGTAGCAAAGTGTAGTTTATTCAGTGTTGTCACATGAAAATATATAATAAAATATTTAAAAAAATGTGAGGGGTGTACTCACTTCTGTGAGATACTGTTATATATATATATATATATATATATATATATATATATATATACAGTCAAACACAATAATAATGGCTCCAGAAATCTCTATCACCAGCTTTGTCATCCATTTAAACCAATTTGCATGTTTTCCCAGCCTTTAAGTCATTTGAAATGAGAATGCTAATGCTCTGGGGTTTGTGTGGTCATCGCAGTGTTTTAGTTTGACGTTATGAGGGCTTAACGCATTCCTTTATTTCACCAAGGCTTGATTACTTCTGTGAAGAGTCTCCCTCTCTTTCTGATAATATAATGCTCTTAAATGAAAGCCTTTTCATTGTTCTATGTTTCATTGTCTCCTCTGTTGGTCTCAGTGGACCCTTTAGAGAAGTGGCTCATCAGAGTGAACACCAACACATCTCTCAAATATCTACGTCTGAAGCTATGTGGATTATTATTTTGTGTACAGAACATTTATGTCCTTATATATAGGATTTAATATTATGACTTTTAAAGATGGAAATTATAATTAAGCTTACTTTTATCAAACTACTAGAGTTGTGTAATCATAGGAGTGAATTAATAATTTCACTACTTAACTACTCAGCAGATGTTTGTTAAACATTTAAGACTGCTACACTGAAGGAAGCCTGGTGGAGGATTTACTCTGAAATAGCAGTGAAAGTTTGAAAATGTTTCAATAAAAAAAACATTTTGAAGTAGAATTGTATTTTTAGTTTGTTTTTATTATTGTTACATGTACTCCAGTATTTATTTATTTTTTTTACTTTAATTTATTTACATTTTGAAGTAAAAAATTATTTTATTTTATTAGTATTGTTACTACTATAAATTGCACTCTAGTAATGTTTGTTTTATTTACTATATTTCATTTACATTTGTAAGTAGAATTGTGTTTTATTGTGCACTCAAGTAATGTTTGTTTTAATTACTTTACATACATTTTTTTTATTTCTTCAATTACATTGTTTCAAACAAAACATGTATGTACATTGTGAGAATATTGTTTTAATTGGAAATCTGAGTTTATTTATTTATTTATTAAGAAATATGTAGATATTGTCCAGATGTTATTATCATCATCATCATCATCATCATCAGTTTGTTTGTTTGTTTATTATTTAGGCTATTCATCTGAGGATGTCTAGAAAGATATGAATCATTAAAGCAAACAAATGCATGAGTATGCATGAGGCATGTGTGTGTTCACAATGTAACTACAGATGAATGTAGATACAAAGACTAAAAAAACACGCTGTGCCTTCCAACATCCATTTGTATTCGTACACTATTAAAAGTAGTCAGTGCTCAGCTCTGATTCCAGGCGTAATATGGAGTTAAATTAATCTGGCAATGTTACAGCATACATTTGTGCAGCAAACTGCTCAATCAAGACGTCACATTAGCTGCACATGCTGTATCACTTCAAGCACTCATTCTCTTCCTGCAGGCATCTATGGCTTTTCTCTAGCCAGCTCACTAGCATCCAAGAAGAAGACCGGAGAGGGAAAAAACGTGATCAAACACTCTCCATACAAAAGTGTATTTATCTTTCCCGATGGGCCATTAGAAAGGCAAGGTATTCATTTGTAAATTAAATTTGCCAACCAAATTAAATAGGGGAGGACATAATGGATGGATACTGACTGTGGAGACTCCGAGTCGGGCATAAATAAATGCAGGGAGGGGCTGGAGAGGAAGACAGCATTAGGAGAGAAAGAAAAGACCATGCATTATGTGTTAGTAACCCCAAAATGTATTTGGACAGTAACATTTCTGAATGCCACTGCATTAGATAATAAACGGCATCTGTACACAAATGATGCTAGAGCTTTTCTCAAAATTAACTTTTTTGCTATCACTTTAAGTAACTGGTGCCAAAGTGATATTTTGTGGATGTGGAAGTCAATTTAAACAGTAGATGCATTGCTTTATTAAAGCACTATGTGTTGAGTTTCTAACAGTTCTCTGTATAAACGACTAATGACCAAATTTTCCATGATATATAAGTATAGAAATTACATCACAATATAATTCTGCCTGAAATCAGAAATGCTACTAATTGAAGTTAAAGCCATACTCCATACTTCTCTGCAACATTGCTTAAATAACTGCTTATATATTTTGGAAG
Source organism: Ptychobarbus kaznakovi (assembly GCA_027422405.1). Classification (NCBI taxonomy): domain Eukaryota; kingdom Metazoa; phylum Chordata; class Actinopteri; order Cypriniformes; family Cyprinidae; genus Ptychobarbus; species Ptychobarbus kaznakovi. Next base: position 28,684,385 of record CM049798.1, on the reverse strand, counting down.
TATTCAGACTCTTTGGGCCTGTTTACACCTGGTGACTTCATGTGTTATCGCTGATCGGATATCTATCTGATTTCTTAAAACGTTTCCATTTACACTTGGCCACATAAATGTGTCGTCGCAAAACGGATATAAATCCGATCTTCAATTCCCTGCTATATTTAAATTTAACGGAATTCACTTCAATGAAATCAAAAGATAAGCGCTGTATTTGATTAATTATCAGCTCATTTCAAGATCTGCAATAGGAGAGCGAGCGGCACCAGCACTGGAAAGATAAGTTTGTCTTCCTAATTTTAATGAAGATGATTGTGAGTTGACCGTCTGCATCTTACTTTCAGTTTAATTCGTGGCAGTTTGCATGTGGGCTTGCTGAAGAGATGCTCAGCTACTCGTCCGCAGCGATGCGTGTTGCATTAGCGCAGTCATATCTGACTATAGTCTCGTGTAGCCAGACCTTTAGACTGATGGCTGAAGGTCTGGAATAGATGGCAGCTTTCATTGGCCAAGGCCTGTCCATGATGCTGTTTGACCAACATGTCAAACAACCAATCACAGCTCGTTTCGTTCAGCGTCACATTTCGGGGCGTGTAAATGTCGCCACTATAACAGACCGGTGTGTGAAACTCTCGGACGTATTTTAAAGATTCTATGCCACAAACTTTTAAATATTTCACATACTTTTGAAAATCCAGCATTTAGTCGATCCTGATAAGCGTTTGTCGTCACAGTTGTAATCACGACAGCTTTCTTCTTTCGTGAGAGGGTTTGGCGCCACGCCATCTTTGTTTCCAGGCGGAATGTTAAAGAACACGACACACACGTCTCCCGGAAATCCTGCATAATTCAACCAATCAGAGGACGACTTCGACACTCCTGAAGTGTTTACACGTTTATGTGCCATTTGCATCAGACGTTTAGCCAATGACGTCTGAGGCTGAGACTAATCTGACTATAATGTCATGTAGGCCTAGCCTATAACACGCTCTCACACGTTTATTATTTTAACATTTTGGAAGGAATAAAATGTACATATGTGGTTTCAACAACCATTTACACTTGTCCAGTTTCGTCTGGAATACGCCCCAGACCACCTCCTGAAGTGGTTTGAGCGATCGGATTTATATCTGTCTCGAATGCGTTTCAGAGGGCATTTAAACCTGGTCTTTTCACGATTGGATAACTATCCGATGAGACAAAACGCATGAAGTGACCAGGTGTAAACAGCCCCTTTGACAACTGGTTATTTTTCATTTAGGACAACCAATCGCATCTTCATTGATGATTATTGAGAATTGTGCTGTTATCTAAAGGCTGGAATACACTGCACGACTTTTACCCTGATTTCCCCCTGAACAATGCCTATAAATATTTAATCAGTTAATCTCTTAACAAAACAATAATATTTAATTATATTAAGAGATTAAGATAATTCATATTAGCTGGAATTGTTCCATTAAGAGATTAAAGATTAGCTGATATTGTTCTATTAAGAGATAATAATAATAGTTGTAGATAATAGATAATAGTTGCTAATCTCTTAAAATAACAATTAAATATTCTCTCTGTCTGTGGTTCCCGCATGCTTCAAAAAATCCACCATTGTGCCCATACTAAGAAAAAATAAGTCACATGCTTGAATGACTGGAGGCCCGTTGCTCTGACCCCCATCTTCAGCAAGTGTTTTGAGAAGCTCGTCAGAGAACACATCTGCTCTGTGCTTCCTGCTTCACTGGACCCACTACAATTTGCATACCGCAGTAACCGTTCCACAGATGATGCTATTCCTTTACCCTGCACACTGCTCTCTCCCACCTGGAAAATAAGAACACTTATGTGAGGATGCTGTTCGTGGATTATAGCTCGGCATTTAACACCATAGTGCCAGCCACACTGGTTGCGAAGCTCCACACTCTGGGACTGAACAGATCTCTGTGCAGCTGGATCCTGGACTTCCTGACAGGCAGAAGTCAGGTGGTCAGAATGGGCAACAACACCTCATCTCCCCTGACCCTCAACACTGGTGCACCGCAGGGCTGCGTCCTCAGCCCACTCATGTACTCCCTGTACACACACGACTGTACAGCAACACACAGCTCCAATGTCATCGTCAAATTTGCTGATGACACAACGGTGATAGGCCTGATCACCGACAACGATGAGACGGCCTACAGAGAGGAGGTGAGTACCCTGACTAAATGGTGTCAGGAGAACCACCTCTCACTCAACATCGACAAGACCAAGGAGCTGGTGGTGGATTACAGGAGACAGAGCAGAGAACACACAACCCATCACCATCGACAAGACACCTGTGGAGCGGGTGAGCAGCTTTAAGTTCCTCGGAGTTCACATCACCGAGGATCTCACATGGTCTGCTCACACAGATGCAGTGCTGAAGAAGGCACATCAGCGCCTCTTCTTCCTGAGACGGCTGAGGAAGTTTGGAACGAGCCCCAGAATCCTCAGATCCTTCTACACCCTGCACTGTGGAGAGCATCCTGACCGGCTGCATCACCGCCTGGTTTGGAAACAGCACGCTGGCAACCGCAAAGCCCTGCAAAGGGTCGTGCGAACTGCCCGCCACATTGTTGGAGGTGAGCTTCCCTCCCTCCAGGACATCTACACCAGGCGTGTGCAAGGAAAGCCCGGAGGATTATCAAAGACTCCAGCCACCCGTCCCACAGTCTGTTCTCTCTGCTGCCCTCAGGGAGACGTCTCCGCAGCATCCGATCCCGCACTAGCCGACTGAGGACAGCTTTTTCCCTCAGGCTATCAGGCTAATGAACAATCAGAAATGACCCACCCTACAACACACTCCCACTCACACAACATGCCATGGACTGCACTTTAACACAGTTCTACCGGACTACACGCACACACTGCACTGGACACCATACAAAGCACACCCACGACATTGCTTATGCATAATATGTTGCACCTTGCACATCTACCTGTTGCACAACCAATCTGTTGCACAACCAATCTGCTGTAAATTTATAATCTGTTGCACCCTTCACATTATTACTATGTATAGATTACAAATGTAATAGATTGTGTACATACGGTGTATAATGTGTAGCTGATAACTAAGTATGTCTTATAGTACACTATGTGTACTGAGTATATGTATGTGTGTATTTTGCACACTGTCCTCTGTACAGTCTGTAAATATGTACTGTCCATATGTAAACTGTTGTTTTTTTGTTTTGTTTTGTTTTGTTTTGCACTGTCTGGAGCACGCTCGTAAGAATTTCACTCACCAAGGCACTTGCTGTGGTGATGTGACAATAAAAGTGATTTGATTTGATTTGAAATATCTCATCAGAACAGTACTGATTAATATTATATATCTTAATAGAACAATATTGACTAATATTAAGAATAGTACAGACCAATATTTAAATCTCAATTAGTGTTGAAGGCTACGGCAAGTGTTTGATTCTCTGCTGGACTGATATATGTGCTAGACAACACTGTAAAATATATATCACTATATATCATCATATCACTAAATCACTAAATTGTTATAGATAAATCCGTACGACTTAATGTAATGCTGCTCTGTGTATTGTGAAAAGTGCTAAACAAATACATTTGACTTGACGTTATAATTTAAAATCTAACAAACTTAATTTTGATAAATGTTTTGATGTCTTTCTGATATTTTGTTATCTAATGCAAATACATTCATACATTTCTGAGTGTGTCCAAATACCTTCTGGGGCCGCTGTATAATATGACAGCAAAAGGACTATGTGAAGGGTACAGAATTGGAAGTAAGTGTGTCCAGATTTATCTGACGGGCCTGATTCTTTTAGTATCTCTCTCTTTGTTCATAAACTTGCATTTGAATATCCAACAGTATGGAGATCGGGCAACAGCTGGAGTGAATGTGACCACTTTACGTTCCCCGGCTACCAAGAATAGCGTCCTTGTTTCGCATATCACATAATGAATATTTGATTGCATCATTTCTTTGATGCCAGACTAAAAAAAGACTTACATATCATGGCATGATATACTCCAGAGCACATACAAATATTAATTTGTCGCAGATGAGAAGCTTGTCCATCGTAAACTTTCCAGAATAATGGCTTTCTGTTATTGTGTGACGTTAAGGTGTTACGCCGGCGCTTTTATCAGAAAGTTGTTCCAGGGCAAGAGGGGGATGTTATTGCATGTACCAGGCCGGCATTAATCTCTGTCACATGGTCCTCTCTGATATATCCCGTTCCAAATGAGCCGAGTGTGAACCCAACCTCCGGTTCTCCCGTCTGATAGCGGCATGTTTCAGCCGCTGTCGGCATCAGCGCTGACATTGAAGCCTTGCTCCCAGAACAAACGTGGAGGGTAAACAAGAAGGTCGAATTAAATTTCCTCAACCAGGAACACGAACAACAAGATAACGTTGGATGTTTTTTCCCTCATTCATTGCTCTACCTGTTCTGCTTTAAGTCCTTTACGACCAGTGCAACACCGTGTGACAACTTTGATCAAAAGCAATTAATCTCCTACAAAGAGAAATGACTCTCAGCTTCAAGTGTGGCTGGAGAAAGCCCTCGTCCACATAAACTATGTATGAGGATGTTTAAAAAGCAAATAGGGAAGGATATATGATCAAGTGCTGCTGATTAAGCAATCGAGGGCTCCGCCTGAGGCTATCAGATCTGAACGCGTTCGAAGCATTTGATATTTTCGACTTCATTAAGAGACCACCAGGAAAGATGGCTGGCGTCAACACGCTCGTGCCAAATTGTTTAATTATAGATGATTTATCACCAAACTGTCATTTGCTAAGCGGTAAACCCTCTTCCCGCCGCGCGCTGAGATTGGCACATCGCCTTCAAAAGCTCATTTACATTAAAATGAGAATCGCCGCTAATTCCTCCCATACATTCTGGACTCAGCACGCGTCCGGCCGCTCGTACCTGATTAGCGCGGCCCCTGCGTTCAGCAACTTCTTTATTATAACTGAGTTAATAGATGTTTGATCTTGATATTTCCCATAAAGATTAAAGCAGAATGCAGCCCTGAGCACATACATTAAACTCCCGCCGCTACTGTGAAGAGGGAAAATCGACTGAGTTTAATGGCATTGCTTGTAGGTCTCCAGAACATGGAGTTTGTCAATGCACTATAGCGACATGCAACCTTTTAAGCAAAGAAGTAAGAATAATGTACACAGCAATGTGAACAAGGAGGTCCATGCTTAGCCTTATTGTAATAAGAGTTTACAAGGAGTAATAACCCTAAATATTCCTCAAAATAATATTTATAAACAAGATTATTATGCTAATATCCCACTACCGATCACCAATATACTGTAGCCCAGAAACCTTAGGGCATAGGGAGCTTGGTAGTTTACAAGTCTCTATGAGATTCGATCTTTACTTTTACTTTACTTTTTAGTCATTAGGAGATGCTTTTATCCAAAGCGACTTACAAATAAGAAAAAGTAACTAAAACTATAAGTTACAAGTCTATAAATACTATATATACACATTTAAGAAAATTGAGAAATTAAATAAAATGACAAATGCATACAACAACATTTCAAAACTTAACATTTAAATGAAAACAAAAAATAAAGCTAAAAACATTTCAAAATATCAAAACAACCAAAGGTATGAGTATAAAAATGATTCTAACATGACACTAAGCCAAACACCCAAATATATATATATATGTATGGTATTTCATTTCCACGCAGTATGTTGAAGAAACGTTACTAAAATAAATACAATGTATTAAAACTAAAACTAAAGTAAATACCTATAAAGACATTAAATTCATACATAATTTATCTAAAATTAAAATAGATAAATCAAACGGCAGTAGTTATCAGTAATCCTAAAAAAAGAACACTGTCAAAAACACATGCTAACAAACAACAACTTACACATAGTAAGAATTAGTTATAAAAACTAAAACAGAAGTGAAACAAGCAGTAAGAAAGAGGATAAATAAAAAGCGATAATTATATCGCTTGCCGGTGTCCCTGCCCGGAGGAGTCGCACGGTAGAGTCGATGGTCTTTACACTCTTCAGTCGCACGGTAGAGTCGATGGTCTTTACACTCTTCGGTCTTCTCACGAGGAGGGCTTCACACGACGGCTGCCGCGGTAAACTAACCTTTTTATACCCATCTAACAAAATACTACTCCAATTCAGCTGAACACAATTTCCTGTTAATCACAATAAATGGCCAAGCAAGCACCCGACACTGATTAAGTCTTAAGTTCAGATTTGATAGGTTTAGTACTCGAAATGAGAGCCTAATGGAATTTGGTTACTAAATAGATATATTTCTGAGTTAGGATCTTTTCTGTAATATTTATACCATAGATATTGCTCAAGTTATCGCCGTTTCAACCTGGCTTATCATCTGGAAAATCCAATCACTTAGAAACACAATAGCACGCTTCTTCTCCTGCAGAAAGCTGCATGATTTGATGTCTGTGGTACAAACGTGCAGGATGAGTTCAAGTTATTAGGATGACTTAGGATTTGTGAAAAATAAGTGTGCTTAATTGAATTGAATGTGTGTACTTGTAGTGTACTTCAGATCTTAAATCTAAAGTATTTTTTTGTACTGTACTTTATTATAATATAATGTTCATTGAATAAAAAGAGTACACTTTAATGACTGTGTTTTTATTGACTGTGACTGTGTTTCTTAACACACTAAAAAAAAACGTTTTACATTTTAAATCATTGTCTTAATAATTCTCTTCATTGTTCTAATAATTGTAATAATTCTTAGTTATGCTTTGGAAGTGCACATATTTGGACATACTACAAAGTGCAAATTTGCAAATTACAAAAAGTTGCAATTTGTTATACAATATTATACTGTATTTAAATGTAATATATACAAAATGTGCTGAATTGCAACTTAATTTTTACAAATGTGTAATATATTTGAATACATGACATACAAGTTTCGTTAGAAATGATGTTAAAGTATATTTTATTTTACCATATATTCCTGTCAGTCCATTCGGAAGTACACTTTATGTTTAAAAGACAATAAAATTAATTATTAAATTACTTTTATGTCCTTCTTAAATGGGTAAAAATCACTCTAAAGTTCAGCTGATTGCATTTAATATATATTAAAAAATATTTTTTCATTTAATTGCGATTAACATGCAATTAAGTACAGTGTTGGGAAAAGTTACTTTTGCATTACAATATTGCGTTACTCCCTAAAAAAACGAATTGTGTTACTTAGTTCAGTTTTATGGAAAGTAATGCATTGTGTTACTTTTGCGTTACTCTTTCTCATCTGGACTGGGCTTGCTTGTTTTTAATATATTTTTGGCAAATGTAAAAGCCCTTTCACACCAAAAGTGAAATGAGTGAAATAATAAAAGGTAACTTGTAAGTAACTCGGATATTTTCTTGTAAATTAAAAAGTAATGCGTTATGTTTTACTAGTTACTTAAAAAAGTAATGTGATTATGTTACTCGCATTGTGTGTAATGCATTACCTGCAACTGATTAAGTATCTGAAAACATTACATTAAGTTCACACTTTCTTTAAAAGAGTATTATTTTCATAATAAATTCTCTTTTTAAAAGCATGCTAAAGTGTAGTCTTATTTTCACAAGTGAGGGTTTTGTTCAAATCCATTAACTTAAATATGAGCAATGACAATCCTTGCCTTGCCACTAAAACAAGGAAGGCAGAATACCATTGTCTAGAGAGACTCACAACATGCTGTGAATGAAAAGAACAGACTATATTAGCAAATAAATACACAAATAAACAACATCCAAATGGTCAGAATGCGAAGAAAAGCACAGCACCATGGGGCCAAAAAGAGGAGCCCTGGTGGAAATGGGAAAACAATAATGAGAGAATTAAATATAGCCAGCAGATGAAAAATAATAACATATCGATCTCACAAGTAGCACTTTAAAGGTGCCTAATACCCTGATTTCTGCTATTGATCAGGGCTTGCGCTCAGCGTTGAGCTGGGACCCCCAGTGAGTGGGAGATTGCCTCCGATTTCGGTCATGTTATTTATATAGTCTTATTTTGGCCTGCGGGAGCCGAATCACCTGACGTCGCATGAGCTGCATTCTGCGCGCCGCATGAGGGGGTCAACACGGGTTACAAACACTTGATTGCATTAGTGCTTAAAAGGCCAAAATAATAGCAAGAGCAAGTAATTTAAACTTAAACCATTTTGATGAAATGCACGGTTTCTCATGTGAACTTTTGATGACTGCACTCAGGTAGCCAATAATAGACTTTTGTGATAAATAATTCATTGATTTTGCACCAAAAACACCCAAACTACCAACCATACAGCTGTATAGATGCTGTACTATGAACGCTTATGTCTCTATGATATTCTAGGGCATATTACCAAAACCACCGTAACCACTGTTCAGGTGGGAAAAAAAACAACACAGTTTTAACTTAAGTCAAATAATAATACTTACAGAAATAATAAACTTAAAAATAATATACTTAAGTGAAACTATATGCTATGTTTTTTGAATATTTTAACTGCATGTAAACTTCAATTAAATAAAAAGGCATTACGGTTTAAATTTACATTTAAATTAGTGCTGTCAAATGATTAGTCATGATTAATCACATCCAAAATGAAGGTTTTTGTTCACATAATATAAAGTGATGAGTTAACTTAACTTAAACAAATTTGGGAAACCTAACTGTCAAGTTCACTTAACTATTTGTATTATTATTATTTACTTTTACTTATATTTTTAAGGCAACGGGTTTTCAAATTCTTTTTTTAAGTTAAGTTAACTAATCACTTTTTACAGTATACTGTGTGTATTTATTATGTATATATAAATACAAACACATGCATGTATATATATATATATATATATATTTAAGAAAATGTGTATGTTTATATAATAAATATATTTAAATATAATATAAATTATATGATTATATGAATGTATATGAATGTATACATGTAAATATTTTCAAAATATATACTGTGAGTATGTAATATGTGTAATATTTTGTAAACAAGAACTTTTAATTTGGATGTAATTAATCGTGATTAATCATTTGGCAGTACTAATTTAAATACATTTAGTTGACTTAAAAGTACTTTTTTTGACCCACTTAAGTAAAACTTAAGTACATTTTTATATGTCATTTAATTATTATTCTTTTGAAATAAGGTTAAAGTGTACTGCTGAATGTACTGACAAGCATTTATGGTAAACTAAATATATTTCAAGTTTTAATAAGTTCAGTATTCTAAAATATATTTCAAAATACATGTCAAAATGTATTTTAGGGGAAAGAAGATACAGATATGTTTCAATATTGCAGATTTTTAGATCAAAACTAGATTTATAATGATTCAATAATGTCACACACACACACACACACACACACACACACACACACACACACACACACACACACACACACACACACACACACACACACACACACACACACACACACACACACACACACACACACACACACACACACACACACACACACACACATATATATATGTATATGATTATATGGATGCCGTAATGGGAAAGCCATTTATAAGCGAGCTGTGAAAACAATGAACCTTTCTTTTTTTGCACACAGTGTCATTCTGGATTTTTAATACGGTAACTCCATAATGCTATCATGTATATTACATGTTATTTTCTCTCCTGCAGTGCATACAGAAGAAAAGGCAATTAAAGTGACTCTGATGCATGATGTCAGTGGGACTATAGCGGAGTGTGAAACTGTCACTGTGCGTATCGGGCCGCTGTGTTAACAACAGTCTCGTCTTTTGCCCAGAGACTGCTGGGGCCGTGATGGAATATGACATATGAGTAATTCCAAAACAGGCGGCTGAAGACTGGATTAGATTAGCATTGGGTGGAAAACAGGTGGGCTTTTATTGGCTACGTGATAATGTCAGTCTCAGAGTCTCTGTCACATTCAGCAAACACAGAAGACGAGCTCTGCGATTCATAGCAGCTTGTCATGTGTGCGGATGTATGTAGCGGCTTCTATTCATGGGGCTTGGCATCTGTTGTCCAACTTGAGTGGTGCAAGCAAAACCAAAAAAAGCAGCTGTTTAAGAGGCAAAAATAGTGGGAACTCTTGCCGTGTTTGCCAAGGAAGGACTCGAGCGGTCCTTATCAATTATAGACACGTATCAGGCTTGAATAATTAATGACAGTGTTCAGAGTTGCTTGTAATTATGTTCAAAAAACCATAACTGGAAATTAAAGTCAACAGACTTAAAGACCGAGCTTGGTCCTGCGCTGAAGATGAAGTACTGCATTCATCTGTGGACCCAGGAGGGTGGAAATGAATGACAGATGCTTGTGAGATTACAAAGAATTATAATTAGGCGCAGAAATATGGATGAGGAGTCGAGCACACTTATGATCCTCACAGAATTGACATACGGGACTATTTGTAAATAACTGAGGCACGGCACCAGAAACATACTGGAATCCATTATTATGAAATATGTGGGATTCTGCTAAAATTAATGGTTTTTACAGGTGGCCACATTTGGACCATATGAACCTTATGTTGAAGTGGAAGAGGATCTGCTCTCTCGTGAGGTTTTTAAAACATTAACCTTGAGATTAATTACAAGATATGCATATGCTATTTTAGTTAGAGGTCATAGCTAAATTATTAAAACTAAGAAAATAAACTAAATTAAATATTTAAAAAAAAATATTAAATATTTGTACTTTACTGTTGTATATACGCCTAAGACATATTTGGACACACTTAAATATATCCGAATATAACTGTGTAAGTGGTATAATTTAATTTACTTGTATTGTAACCATGGTTTCAAAGGGATTTTTACTAATTTTTACTAGTTTGCCATATTTTATCATTTTATTTATTTATTTATTTTTTATTTTATTTATTTATTAATAGCATTGTAACCACATAGCGTCATTATGTGGCCTCCTTTACATTTGCTTTTAATATGTGTTTTAAAATAAAAATGTTAAATTATACTAAAAATGTAATAATTTGCCTCAAATTGTCAGAAGGTGTCCTGGTGAGTTTTTTATTTAATTTAGTATTTTTTTTTTTTTGGGTTTTTTGTCTTAACTTTGATGCAATTCTGACACAAATATTAGTAATTTGCAGTGCATTGTATTCAGAGATTGTCATTGTGCCATTGTAAATATGCATTTTCAGTTATCTGATCAGATCACTGAAACCACAAATGGTCATGGAATAAATATGACCACATATGACCAAGATGTAAATGCATTTTTGTTATCCATATATGGCAACATACTGTAAGCAAGTGGCCTTTTCCATTATGCACCAGCAAGTATAATAATAATAATAATAATAATTAATTGTATTTATATAGCGCTTTTCTGCTTTTCTAAGTACTCAAAGCGCTCATTGTCAGGGGGTATCTCCTCATCCACCACCAATGTGCAGCATCCACCTGAATGATGTGACGGCAGCCATATTGCGCCAGAACGCCCACCACAGCTTACTGGTGAAGAGTAGACAGAGTGATGAAGCCAATCAGTGGATGGGGATGATTAGGAGGCCATGATGGTCAGAGGCCAGTGGGCAAATTTGGCCAGGATGCCGAGGTCACGCCTCTACTCTTTTCGAATGAGACATCATGGGATGTTTAATGACCACAGAGAGTCAGGACCTCGGTTTAACGTCTCATCTGAAAGACGGTGCTTTTTTACAGTATAGTGTCCCCGTCACTATACTGGGGCATTAGGACCCACACAGACCACAGGGTGAGCACCCCCTGCTGGTCCTCACTAACACCTCTTCCAGCAGTAACCTAGTTTTCCCAGGAGTCTCCCATCCAGGTACTGACCAGCTCAACCCTGCTTAGCTTCAGTGGAAACCGGTCTTGGGCTGCAGGGTGATATGGCTGCCAAAGTATGATCAGATCTCTGTACGATCACACTGAAGATGTATCGGAATGAAACCGTAAAGGCAATAATGCTAAAAACATCTAGAAACTATATTTCAGGTGAAAAGGAGGCCTGAGAGAATCCTTTTCATGTTAATGAGAATCAAAGCAGTTGTTTTTCATTTTTGAAAGTGCAATGCACATTTATACTCCAACAGAGCTCATCATAATGTCAGTTATTCTATAGAGATTCAGTGCAGTTTTACAGCAAACTTTTCTTTGGTGCTTATCTCTTAAGAGGAAGCAATACATTTATTGTCTGATGGCTACCAGCAGAGCCGCTCGTGCATTTACAGGGAGCAGAAACTATATTTTTAGGCCGAGTAACAAGGAGACTGAAAATTGAGTCAAGGAGAGAGGGAGAATAAAGGAGAATGAGTGTACTAAGCTGGACTGACAGACTCTATTGTAAGCAGAGCCAGTAGCAGGGAGCGGAGAAGAGGAGAGGCTGTACCTTTCATCCGTCGAAAGTACAGACGGGGATAGAGTTTCTATAGAGGACGTACTGGAGATGCTAATTTCTGACTCTGCTCGGAGAGCTAGGAGCCTCTTGTAGGAGCTGCCGTTTAGAAGAAAGTCGATACATAAACTTGACAGAGCGCGTTCGGTTCACATTAAATTGGATTTGCCCACTTCTTTTCCTTCTTTTAAAGAAAATCAAAATCCTGTGATGTGCTGCTCTTGACAACAGCAGTTGGAAGCAAAGTTACATATTGTGCAGTTTGTTTTCGGCTCTGTGAAACTATGTTAAAGACGAGGAGAGCTGGAAGGTGGGGTGAAGTTCTCACTGTGGTAAAAAGTTAAAAGCACATCTGTCAGATCACAGGGAACAGACTGAGCAAACTGTGAGCGTAGCTTGAACCACGATTTAACCCTGATGATCAAATAAAGATTAGGCTTTTTTATTTTAGACTCGCTGGAATTCTTGATTCTGACTGGTGAATGTTTAGCATAACAACTGCCAGACTCTTTAACTAATCTCTGCCAAAAGCAACTGACTACCTATATTTACATAGCTGTGCTAGTTTCATATCTCTAGTTCTTTAAGTCCAAACTGTTCTTCTTCTCACATGCTGTAATAAGAAAAAATAGAATCTATAGCTCTTGTGAAAAAGAAGTGCACTTCAAATCTTAAAGTATTAAAAAAGCACTGTATTTGCAAATGATAAAATAATAATGAACTAAAATATCACTAAGTGTACTTAAGAGAGTGTCATGCTGTGTCCGAAATCGCATACTACTTGTGTAGGTACTACATTTGAATTCAAACGTACTTTCGACTGTTAAAAAAGTACGTTCTATATAGTATGAATGAGGGTAGTATGAATGGAATTCGGACGTACTATCCGCCATGTTTATGTTGTCACGTTCATGCGTCGTTGCGGAAATTATATGACGCCTGGCCTCATGGGATAGTAAAGTGTCCAGTATGCCTACTACAGAATTCGGCGGAAGTAGTAGGTCATTACTTCTCGCCTAATACAATGATCTACTTTTCTCCATACGTTATGCGATACGCATCTAACGTCTACTTAAGCCCTGTGTTTCCTTTTCTCCTGTCTCTAGCCCTGTGTTTCCCTGGCGTCCGGTCTTATACGTCATTTCTATGTCTCCATGTTCCCAGTTTTGATTCCAGTAAAAGACCTGTTTGATTTGTATCTCCTGGTCTCTTTGCTCCCAGCGCATCGTGACACAGAGACACTTTCATGACTGTTTTTATCACACTTTTAAAAAGTGCACTTCGTTATAGGCAAATTAAAAGTTTTACTTTAATGTACATTTTAAATCATTGTTTTAATAATATTTTGTTCTGGTTTACACTTGTTTTGATGTGGTACTTTATACCCTAAAGCACATGTAAAGTATTTGGTTATTATTTCAACTGTAGCGTGTTATTCAGAATAACATTTCAAGTTCATATATTTAAAATTCACTAAAGCGCAACTTCATTAGAAATGTGTAATTAGAAATATATTTGCATACATGATAATAGAAAATGTATTAAATTGTATATTCAGTACACAGCATTACACTTTTACCATATTTCAAAGACAATAGAAGTCATTGTGAAATTATATATAAAGCACTATTAATATATATATACTTTAAACTATAATACATTTTTAGTTAAGTGTAAATAACATGCAATTAAGCATCAAAAACATTACATTCAGTTGACACTAAAGGTTTTTTTGTTTTTTATGTTATGCATTGACATTTATACATTTTAAAGTGTGACTATTTTATTTTATTATATTGAAGTGTGGCTGGTAACACTTTAGATTAGGGAACACGTTCACTATTAACTATGAGTTTCCCTCAATAAACTCTAATTTGCTGCTTATTAATAGTTCATAATGTAGTTAAGTTTAGGTATTGGGTGTATTAAGGGATCTAAAATACTGTATGGTCATGCAGAATAAGTCATGAATATGTGCTTAATAAGTACTAATAAACAGACAATATTCTAGTAACATGTAAGCTAATAAGCACCTAGTAAATAGTGAGAACTGGTCCTTAAAATAAAGTGTTACCTATTTTATAATATTTGCATTGGAGATTATGGGGACTAGTTAATGGTGGTAGGTGTGCTAGTATAGAAGGCTATGACTGATTCAAACACATGCTTTCTTAATGCATTACCAAAGAATGGATTTCTAGACGTGATTTCCACAGAGAATGTCATTCTGTGACACAGCTTTGACACTGAAGATGGATTTCACATGCAGGAGGGATTCTCTTCAGGAATCTTTGTGTCCATAATGTTAAGGTGGTGTTGAGAGCAGCATGGGCGATGTCGCTTCGACACCTCGGTGTCATTAAGTACACTTTAAGAATTCCAAAAAGCCATTTATCACAGTAGGAGGAAGAACGAATTCGCCCTGTTTCACCAACAGAAGACCTAGTGCCGCTAAAAGCATAAGTGCTGATAAATGACTTCTTAAATCTTACTTTTAACACACAACCTCCTGTCCTTCACAAAGGAATAGCACACATTTAGGCCACATGCTGCCCCGTCTCTAAGATCATGAAGTGCATGCATGAAGGTGTAGCTCTCTGATCTATATTGGGTGGCCATCCATCCGGTTTTGAAACATCACGTCTGTCTACCGGCACAGGCTTTGCCCTCATTTTAAGATCACTATTTTATACTTGATACAATGGTATATAATAAATAAGTTAAAAAAATAATAATTACAAAAGTAATGCTAAATTCAGTGTCAGTGATTCAGTAAGTAGCATTAATTAGATAAAAAGATAACATTCAGTAAATGTTTCTAAATTTGAAAATACATACTAGTATAATACTCTTACTATTTTAGCATACCTTTTAATATCAAAAAATAGTAAGATTAGTATGCTAGTACACAATTTAGAAATCAGCAAGCCACTTGCTTCCTTCCTGAATGAATCAGCCGCTTTGAACTAATCGGTTGAATTAGTAAATCAATTATTCACGTATTAAGATTTGCCACCACCTACTGGTGGTTTTGGTTTAATATTTAAAGA
This sequence comes from Ptychobarbus kaznakovi, assembly GCA_027422405.1. Lineage (NCBI taxonomy): Eukaryota > Metazoa > Chordata > Actinopteri > Cypriniformes > Cyprinidae > Ptychobarbus > Ptychobarbus kaznakovi. The sequence continues at coordinate 28,668,931 of CM049798.1, read as the reverse complement.
GTAATTTCATAATTTTATATTTATTATATTTTATGTTTAAAACATCAGTTTCATACCTTTTTTCAATTGTATCTACAGCGTAAATGCATTAATGGCATCTCTGAGCTGCATTAAATATGTCTAAAAGCCAATTCAGATGCAGCTTCTGTGCCACTTCTGCAGTGCAAAGATGGATTTCTTTTCATTTGATTGCTATCAGCCATATAGTGCAAAGATGAGTTTTTATTAGTAGTATTATTATTATTAGTAGAAAGAGCAGTAGTAGTAGTAGTAGTAGTATTGCTGATTTCAGTTAATTGGTATTAGCCAAATAGTGTCTTATCATTCAAATTGATTTATTAATTAATATTAATTACATTGAAGATGACACATCTCCTTTACTAATGATATAAAAACTACCCTTATAAAGGTACAATTATATTAGTAAATTATAATAATTTCACTGCAAAGCCTCCTTGTAGAAAGGACCACCATATATCTGAGGCTGTGTGTGCATGAACCTATTTTGATATATTTGTATACCCTTCCCCACAGATGTAGCCATCATAAGAGTAATATCCAAAGTTGACATTCACACATTACGGCTAACCGCTGCGGTGCACCCAATTTCCCAGGGACTGAGGCGGCAATGGGGCGAAAAGACGCGTTGACCGTGTGTATTTTTAAGACACCGGTTATATAACAGCACACCAACAGACCATTCATTTAAATGGTACAACTTGGCGCTATGTAGAGTGGGAGTCGCTGAAGCAATGCAATGGGCCCCTGCTGGAGCGCGAGCAAAAGGTTACCACAGCAGGGGGAATTAATGTCTTAATGACACTATAATGAATGGGGAAATATGGGCGAAATGAGGAAATATGTGTCAGTGAAGAGAGAGGACACGCAAATGCATTAATTATCACCCACATGGCCCGGCGGATGCTGGGAAAGACAGTCCGGTATTGAGAACGAGGAGACTGAAGAGAGGTGCTGGGGTTTTACATGTGGAAGAGAGAGCCGTGTGTAATTTAAGGGGCTTCGTTATCACATATTTCTTTGCAGTGATTCTCCAGATGTTCTCCAGAAATAGCCTTTCATAAATCAACATTCTACAACTTCACTTACAAAAAAAATTAGCATAACAACGATGATATATTTAAATGTAGAATAGGATGGGGTTAGAAAATCTTACACCTTAATTTTGTCTTTTGATGTACGGTAGAAGGCATGCATTTTCTTTTCAACACATTTAATGAATGGTCACGCTCTTCTTCATTTTCTTATTTCATCTGATTATCAACTTTTGCAGGATAGAGAGATGAAACTGTTAATTGATCCAAGTTTGTGTCTCTGGAAAAAATTATCATGGGACATTGTATTTAATATCAAAGTTTTTATGTATATATGTTAATGAAGGATTTGTGGACACAGGTGTTTTAGATTTGTGGAATATGTACATATGTATTTACTTATTTAAAAAAATAAAATTAGAGGTAATACTTTTTGTAATTTTGGGGGCTATTATTCAATCAGGCTTGTTATAATTACCTAAAACTAAAGCCATTAAAAACACATTTTGTTTGTTGATATGAAATAAACGTTAACTGATATTAAATAAAATATAAATAATTTAATTAATTTAAATTCACCTAGTTGCCAAGGAAAATGTTTCATTTAATTTAACTTGATAACTAAAATACCTAGAATAAAAATAAACAAAAACTATAGACATACATATAGACTATAGACAAAACTATATACATACATATAGACTATAGACAAACACTATATACATACCTATAGACTATAGACAAACACTATAGACATACCTATAGACTATAGACAAAACAATAGACATACCTATAGACTATAGACAAAACAATAGACATACCTATAGACTATAGACAAAACTGTAGACATACCTATAGACTATAGACAAAACTATAGACATACATATAGACTAAATACAAAACTATAGACATACCTATAGACTATAGACAAAAACTATAGACGTACCTATAGACTATAGACAAAACTATAGACATAACTATAGACAAAACTATATACATGCCTATAGACTTAAGACAAAAACTATAGACATACCTATGGACTATAGACAAAACTATAGACATACCTATAGACTATAGACAAAACAATAGACATACCTATAGACTATAGACAAAACAATAGACATACCTATAGACTATAGAAAAAACTATAGACATACCTATAGACTATAGACAAAACTATAGACATACCTATAGACTATAGACACAAACTATAGACATACCTATAGACAAAACTATATACATACCTATAGACTATAGACAAAACTATAGACATACCTATAGACTATAGACAAAACTATAGACATACCTATAGAATATAGACAAAAACTATAGACATACATATAGACTATAGACAAAACTATAGACATAGATATAGACTATAGACAAAACAATAGACATACCTATAGACTATAGACAAAAACTATAGACATACCTATAGACTATAGACAAAACTATAGACATACCTATAGACTATAGACAAAACTATAGACATACATATAGATTATATACAAAACTATAGACATTCATATACATTTTAGACAAAAAATATAGACATACATATAGCCAATAGACAAAACTATAGACAAAACTATAGACATACCTATAGACTATAGACATACCTATAGACTATAGACATACATATAGACTATAGACAAAACAATAGACATACCTATAGACTATAGACAAAACTATAGACATACATATAGACTATAGACAAAACTATAGACATACATATAGATTATAGACAAAACTATAGACATACATATAGATTATAGACAAAACTATAGACATACATATAGATTTTAGACAAAAAATATAGACATACATATAGACAATAGACAAAACTATAGACAAAACTATAGACATACCTATAGACTATAGACAAAACAATAGACATACCTATAGACTATAGACTAAACTATAGACATACCTATAGACTATAGACAAAACTGTAGACATACCTATAGACTATAGACAAAAACTATAGACATACATATAGACTATAGACAAAATATAGACATACCTATAGACTATAGACAAAATTATAGACATACATATAGACTATAGACAAAACTATAGACATACATATAGACTATAGACATACCTATAGACTATAGACAAAACTATAGACATACCTATAGACTATAGACAAAACTATAGACAAACCTATAGACTATAGACAAAACTGTAGACATACCTATAGACTATAGACAAAAACTATAGACATACATATAGACTATAGACACAATATAGACATACCTATAGACTATAGACAAAATTATAGACATACATATAGACTATAGACAAAACTATAGACATATATATAGACTATAGACAAAACTATAGACATACCTATAGACTATAGACAAAACTATAGACATACATATAGACTTTAGACAAAAACTATAGACATACATATAGACTTTGGACAAAAACTATAGACATACCTATAGACTATATACAACTACTATATGTATATAACAAAATTGGAAAATGGAAATAAATAAAATAGCACTGAATAATATGTTAAGATATTTTTCATAAAGTTAATTCATAAAGGCTATTTCAATTTTATTGCAGAGTTGCTATTTTGATATTCAGTTAAAATAAGGGCAATCTTTGACCAATTAATTATGACATATTCAATTAAAATATGGACAATTTTGGCCAATTAATGTATCAATATACACATACATACTACATACATACATATATAGTGAAATAATTGTTACTTTATTATTATTATTGTTGTTGTTGTCTGTCATGTTTGCAAGTAATACTACTTCTGCTAATAACAAGTAAATGTATCTTGATTTAGGATTGTTTAGATATGTGTACTGGAAAACAAGATAAAAATACCTAGTAAGATTATCATTTACAAACTGTTTAATTGCACTCTCATGGCATTTAATTTTTATTTTTTTGTTTCTCTCCTTTCTATGATCATTTATTTTAGTGCTACATTTGGTCACACGAGACCCTTTCTTTGTCCTGAAGAAGTTTAGAGATATTTTTAAAGATAGCTAATGCTTGTAAAGTAAATTTATCAAGTAGACAAATAAACAGTGAAAGTCAAGTAGGCCAGTTTACTTGCTCAGAAACGCACTGATTCAAAGCAGTGGCCTGAAATCACAGCAGGTGCGGAAGTAAATGAAAACGATCAGTTTGAAATCAGAAACGCTCACTCATGTAAACCTTCTTTCCTTTTTTCAATGAACAACCCTTCAATTCAAAACGCAAGTCATCTCTAAAGATGTGTGTCTTCAGGCATGAGATCTGACTCAAATAAACATGAAGACCTTTTTAAAACGCTCGATTCCTCGAACCCTGTGCATGGATTTGATGAGCGCTGTGGGTGGCTCGATGATGAAAGCTCTGGGATATATCAGGCTGAGGTTTACAACAGCACTTACACCTCGGCTTTTAGAAGCGTTAATGATGCGTTGAGACTCTTTTGGTATTAGTGGGACGGGATGCGTTCTGTCGAGGCAAATCAAAACCACATCTGCTGCATTTTGGAGCTTCATTATTGAAGAATAGTACACATTCTCATTGATTCATGTAGAATGGTTTGTTGATAGATCATAATAATAAATAAATAATAATAATATAATTATTAAGCTCAGATGAGCTTTATTTGTCACATACACAATTATACAGAGTATAACCAGCAGTGCAATGTGTTCTCTGCATTTAACCCATCCAAGTGCACACACACTTAGCGCAGTGGGCAGCCGACACTGCGGCGCCCGGGGAGCAGTCGGGGTTCGGTGCCTTGCTCAAGGGTCTCACCTCAGTCGTGGACAAATCCTGCCGGAGCCGAGATTCAAACCCACAACCTCGGATTACAAGCCCAATGCTCTATCCATTAGAGCCACGACTCCCCGTGTTAAAATAAAAAAAATATTGTGTTAAAATTTGTAGTTTTATTTGTACATGCACCATGGCAAGAATATATATATATATATACATTATATACATACACTGCCGTTCAAAAGTTTGGGATCAGTAAGATTTTTGATGTTTTATGAAGAGTCTTATGCTCATCAAGGCTGTATTTATTTGATAAAAAATACAGATAAACTGTAATATTGCGAAATAGTATAGAATTTTCTAATATTGATTTCCAAATTTATTTGGGCCTACTTTAAAATAAAATGTATTTCTGTGACGCAGCGCTGAATTTTCCTACCTGGTCTCATGGCATTTATGTACCTGGGTGCACTTTTTAGCGAGACGTGAAAGTCATACCAATAAGTACATATCACTGCAGTTTCCAAAATAAATTAACTCTCTTTTATTCCTTTTCACACAAATGTACAGAGTTTTGATTAATACAGTGTAATTTTCACACAATTACTTGAAGAATATCATGTTATGGCTTCAAAACAATATTAATATGCTGGGAGATTTGAAAACTGATGCTTTTGAACGTTAGCATCACACATATCCAGCCTCGTATCTATGGGTTTTCATGAACGGTAAGTTTGTCCGGTAGTTCACGGAGAACGGAGACGTACTTGAGAAGCGACTAGCGAGGAACTCCAGATCGAATCCCGTGTAACTACGGATCGACAAAACAGTTCAAATCTGCAAATAAGGAAGTCCAAATAGCACGGTTGCATCAACAAATACGTTTTTACATCAGTTTTGCATTTGTTAACACTACCGGGTAGGTTTAGGGTTGGGTTTGGTGTAGGGCATGATAGAGAATTAACTTTTAGGGACAGTCCCCGGATATTTTAATTCTGAACCGCCGCAATACGTACCTGAAGCAACTTAATAAAAACACAGCAGTACGTGCCTACATCAACATAATAAAAGTGTGCCAGGGTTCATGTGTTTTAGCGCCACTCAGTGGGCATTTCTCTTTGTAACTGCGGTGAAATGAGCAGTAAGATACGTAAAAACTGTCTCGCTAAAAAGTGCAGAGGTACGAACTTTTATGAGACCAGGTTGGAATTTTCAGCAGCATCATCAAAAGAAGATCCTTCAAAGACATTCGACTACATTGCTGTGGCAGACGAGTGTTTTATTTCTGTATCATTAAACACAAGCTCACACTGGACTCTTTCTTTAGTTTGTAATATGTTTTACTGTAACCGTTGCTCAGGAGGTACTTTCAGCTTACACTGCTCAGATTACAGGAAACACATCAGGGACACTTTAATTGTGTTGTTGTTGTGTTATTTGGTTAGAAGTAATAGAGCATGTGTGAGAGCATGTAGTGGTATTTTTGCATTAACTCTTTAATGTATTTCACAAAGACAACATTGCAGTCCTGTCTGTGAGGAAGCACAGAGTGGAAGCCACCTGTCTCTTTCCGGCTCCAAGGTTTTACAGCTTTGTGGCCATATGCTGCTATAAAAACAGCACAAGACACATGCAAGAAAAGCTTCCGGCCCTTTCTTCCTTACTCAATCTCTGGACAGGCCTCGTCTGTCAACATCTTGGTCTCTGTATGCGTTAGGTCAAGGGTTGTAAATACAGACGTATCGCGCAGCACAACAAAAGCTGTGCTTTCATGAGCGCAGAGTGTAAGACGTGGGTGGCCTACGGTTTATGTTTCACTCGAGATACAGTAAATCACAGCAGCTCAGCCAAACTGAATTCATACCATCAGGAAGATCAAAATACTCCGGTGTGTGCTGTTCCAGCATCCGAGATCTTCTGTGATCAGATTGAAACTATACCAACAACAAATGCTTTACAAATATAAACATAATAATGGAATTATCAATAATATGTATTAAATAATAATTGATTCCAATTTTAATAATTAATAATATTATATAACGATTAATAATATTTCATAATATTTAAATCATCGTATTTGCATGTTTACTTTAACTACTAAGTTAAATTAAATAACAAAGTTGTAAAATGTAAAATATTTTTTTTAGTATAATATAATATAAAAAATGTATATACAAAGTATCAATAATTTAAGTGATGATGATGATCATAAATGCAATTATGTAATGTGTAAAACAATTTAATAATAATAATAAACAATTAACAAAAAACAAATAACACAAATATGGAAATAATTATTATTTTATTACCTGTTAGGTTTGCAAGTAATATGAATAACAGTAATTTAGTAATAATAATTACTTACAAATATGCTGGGTAATAGTAATAATAATTTACATATTTGCATAATTGTGTTAAATATATATTTTTTATTGTCCATTATTATTATTATTATATCATTGCACAATTGTGCTTAAAATCATCCTTATAAATAATATTATTAATGCTTTTTAATCATATAAAAAATATGTTTAAATTAATCAATTTTTTTTTAAATGATTTTGCATTATGACTTTATGATATTCCTTTTTTCAGTAATAAAGGTACATTTCTCTCCAAATAAAGCCGATATTACACTCTTTCAGGATGTGTCACTTCCCATCTAACACAACATTATCTGTGGAAATCCTGAGGATGATAATATGCCTTCCTGAGCAGGTGCAGCATGTGAAACCACATTAGACCACTCCCAGTATAGAACTAGAGGAAATCTGGTTTCACACGAACCACAGCGTACAGCATTGCACCGACAGACCATACACTAGCTCTACAATCACACCAATCAGCCTCCAGTGCAGGAATCCAGTCCCTCTTCAAAGGTAATTAGTCTTCATATTGTGGCATGTCCATCCAGTTTGCCCCACACTGCTCTAGGGAACGCACACACGGACATGGTTAATAGGCTCTGTTAATGAGCCAGTCCTTTATTATCAATCTTACGCTGGACCTCCAGTTTATGAGAATAGCATGCTGTGGAACGCTCTGGGAGAAAACGAGCTATAATTGTTATGTACATATATGGAATGAGCGTCCGCAGAGGAACGAGCGTGAGAACAAGTGTCCTTGTGATATGGCGAGGGCTGCTAATTTAAACGCAGCCGCACACTATATGCAGAATCGATTCCAGGCTTTTCTAGAGGGGAACGCTGCCCTCTTTGTCCTCCACCACCTGGTCAAAATACTAACAGCTGACTTGAGTGTGACCTCCACAACGGCTATAAATCATATCTCACCTCTAGCAGATCCGTTTACTCACCCTCCTCTCCATTCACCGCGAGCCAGGAGCCATCTATAGGTGCTTTATGACAAGATTATAGCCAATTTGACTCGCCATCTTTCTTAAATCAGTTTCAGATGCTGTCCAAAAGAAGATTTGCTTTGATAACGTGACAAATGTCGTGTCATCGACCTTAAAGGGTTACTCCACCCCAAAATTATAATGTTTAGGGATGCACAGCCGATAAATGCCCATTTTTCTGTTATCGGTTATCGGCCCGATAAGAAGATTTGGCCGATATCTTTAAGCCGATAAATAAAGCATTATTTCCTTCAGAGACACTTCAGATGTGCGCTGTTCGCCATGATGGCTTTGAAATGCTTGAAATATGATTGAATCACTTTGAAAAGGACAACACACTTATGTGCAGAGCAAGACTGTCATAAAGGCTACATAAATTATAATAAGAACAGTACTTTAAATGACGTATAATCTTTGTGTGCTGTGTTTTGTGCGTGCGTTGAGCACATTCACAACGGAGCTACACCTCCATGACAGTTAAGTTCACTTGTGCATTTGCAGCCTTTTGTGTAATTGTATGGAGTAATATTATGTTTATTGTATGTATATCTGCTTTATCTCATATAGAATGCGTTTGGTTAAGTTAATGGAGCATTAATAGAGCGCTTCAGTTTGCTGGTGGTCATCTTTAGCACAGCGCACGCAGCTCAAACAGCAGCGCACAACTAATAACTATGATTGGGACTGTCATGTATATAACATTCTAATGAGAACATTATTATAATAAAACGTTGTGAATTCTTTGGGTTTAGTTGCCGTGTTTCAGCGTATTTTACGGGAAGCCAAGTGCACGTCCACGAGTTACACATCTGACTAGCGCATAACTTCAATATAACATGTGAATTTTCATATTTTTGTGCATATATAAGTTGTAAAATTATGTTTATGTTCTATAAATATCTGCTTCTCATGTAGCCTAATTAACCCGCTGTAACAAGCGCTTCAGTTCACAGGTGTTCATTCAGCTTCATACAGCGCACGCAGCTCAAACAGCTGCTATTTAAAACAGTAGAAGCCTATTAATTTGTTACTTGTTCAAAATCACTGAAGCATTATTAATAATAACCACCACTTTTATTTCCTCTTATTATTTTCATCAACAATATGGTTTAGTAATTAATATCATTTCATTATTGTCCATGCAGATGGCTCTTCCGTTTTATTCATCCATGGCACATGCATTTTGATTCTTTACACATGTAATGATGTCCAATGACTTGTTCGCATTATTTATGCATTATTTAATTTTATTTGTGAGACTTTTTTATGGCAAAATTTGGTAATGGGAGAGTAAAATATATATTTTTAAACTTACTCTGTTCAAACTAGGCTGCTTATGTTGAAGTGTTTGGGATGTGGCTTTTAATGATGAGACCTTTTTTTTAATCAGGCTCTCAAAAAGTATATACAAATTTGGATATAGATTTATCGGCCAACATATCGGTTATCGGCTTTCAAATATAAAGAATTATCGGTTATCGGTATCGGCCAAAATTGTCATAAAGTTGCATCCCTAATAATGTTGTCATTATTCACTTACCCGCATGTCGTTCCAACTCTATAAAAGCTTTGTTCATCTTTGGAACACATTTTTTTTATATATTTTAGATAAAAACCGGGAGGCTTGTGACTGTTCCATCGACTGGCAAGTAAATACCACTGTTGAGGTCCAGAAAAGTGTGAAAGGCATCGTCAGAGTAGTCCATCTGTCATCAGTGTCTCAATCTGAATTTCATGAAGCGACAAGAATACTTTTTGTACACAAAGTAAATAAAAATGACAAATTTTTTTCAACAAATTGTCTCCTCTCTGTCTCTTCTCGTCAGCGTAGCGCCATTTTGGATATTACCCATCGAACGCAGGCACGCTTCTGTATCCGCCTCAATGCAAGGATCCACTATTTTCATTCAAATCAAAGCGTAAATACACGTAGAATACACATCATTGCATTGATGCGGATACAGAAGAGCGTACGCTGCGTGCGTTCGGTGGGTAATTTAATTCAATTTGGTCAAAAGTGTTTTAATACATACCCCCGGTTTCACAGACAACGCTTAAGCCTAGTCCCAGACTAAAACGTAAGTCTGGGCTGTTTCAACTGAAAGAAACTTGCAAATATTGATCTTAAATATGTCAGTGCCTTTGTCTCAAGATAGACACCAGTAACGTTTTTATTTTTCTAAATTACTTAAATGTCCTAATTGAACTATGGCCTAATCCTGTTTGTGAAACCAGGCCTAAATGTAATACTGAATAACAGACTGCAGTTAAAATTAGTACTTTACATGTTTGTCAACACAACAAAATAAGTGTACTTTAAAATATGATACAAGATTATTAAAACAATGTTTTAAGATACACAGATGATTTAAGTAAAAAGGCACAGAATTTCAATATAAGGACTTCTTTCATGTTTCACAGAAGAGAGAAAGTTGGTTTGGAACGACATGACGTTGCATAAATGATGACAGAATAATATTATTTGGGTGAACTGTCCCTTTAACATTTTATTTCTAGGCAAAAATGGAGTCCTGACTCGGCTTCAGCTCAATGAACATGCTTCATCACTCAAATAAAGCCTCATAAAAATGGAAAAGAAAATGATGTTCCACTTGAAATGCTTTACCTTGTGTTGAAAGACAACCTCCTACACGACAAATCAGCTCTGCTTGCTTATAAACAACGCAAGACCAACCGTAGGTGTCTCTTTATCACCGCTGCCAAAATTATGAGCAAGCGTTAATCAGTAAATGTCAGTTTATCCACATCTTGCTGTAATAATGACTTAATGAACACTGGAATTATCACAGTGTCTTAACAGAAAAATAAAAAATCATGTCAGTTTGTGAAAGTCATGGAGTCCTTTGAATAACATGTGCTGTAGTTGACGTATTTCATGTAGAACTGAGTTTATAAACCAAGAACAAGGATCTACACTCTTCAGAATAGGATTTCTTTATTAATTTTTGATGGTTGAACTAATTGAAGGTCGCAGCAAAGACACTGATCAGTGTTGGGGAAACTTATTTTATTGATTTTGAGGAATGCTTCTGTTTTTGTGCATGTGAGATGAGTAAATACAATATTGCATTACTCCCTAAATTTCTCTCAAAGTAAATAAATGGGAAAACAAAATAATTGCATAACTTAGTTAAATTAAAAAGTATTGTAGTTACTTTTTATAGAAAGTAATGTTAAGTTACTTTTAAGTACTTTTTCTCATCTGGGCTGGGCTTGTTTGTTTTTAATATAATTTTTGTGTTTTGGGGGGGGCAAATGTAAAAGCCCTTTCACACCAAAAGTGAAATGAATAAGCTTCAGGCGGAAGGAAATGTAAATTCATGTCTGTATATTAGAAGGTGTTTGAAGAATAATACGCAGGAGAACAAGGATCTACACTCTTCAGCAATAGGATTTTTTTTTTATAAATTTTTGTTGTATGGTTGAACTGGATCATTGAAGGTCAGCAGCAAAGACACTGGTTAATAAAAAGGGATTAAAGGATATTTGTGCTATTTAACATTTTTAATTATTGCAGGTTTGCATGATATTCTGAGTTTGCCATTTTATTGATTTTGAGGAATGCTGAATCTGTTTTTGTGCATGTGAGAGGAGTAAATACATGTTCATATTTAGTCTATAACTACAGTAACATCATGTTCACACCACCTCTGCACTTATTCCCGATTTCTCTCAACACGCAGACAGGAGAGCTGTCAGTCAATAAATGGGAAAACAAAATAATTGGCGTTACTTATTTCAAAAAGTAACTCAGATATTGTCTTTTAAATTAAAAAGTATTGTAGTTACTTGACAATGCGTTTACAACTTGTAATGCGTTTCCCGCAACATCGATGCTGATATTCGACGGCTCTGGTTTTAGGGACTGTATCAATGACCTTACAGGGATTTGTAAAGGACATCAGGCACTCAGCTCCAGTAAATTTCCTGTACGTTTAATTAAAAAGCGCAGAAAGGCCTCTCGCTGGCGACATGGGCTCCTGCAGACTGACATGAAGCTTCACTATCTGCATTCAGAGCCCAGTGTAGAGGCGCAGGAAACTCGCAGGAGCGGCATGTGATCGTCTCTCATTACTTCTTATCGCACCGCATCGCCTGCGACATCCAGGAGCCTGCTGCGAATTCCCTGTTATGTAAAACTTGTAACCTGTCAAAACCAGAGCCAAGATGGCGTCCGCTGGTCCGGACAGCCAGGCAGGCGGTTTCTGCAGCTTTTATTGAGAGTGGCAGCAGCTGGGACGGGGGTGCGTTTGTGTCGTAGCCGCGGGGGGATTTTCAGCGTCCACAGCAATTACAGCTGACGTGACACATTCACCGCTCCTCCGGGATTGACGAAAGCAACAAATTGACTTGGAAAAACGGCAAAAAAAATTTTTTTAATCTCGGTGCAGTTTTGACACCCGGCGTACGCACTGCTGCCCTAATAAACCTAGTGCATCCCTAGTGCCATAAAGTGTGGCAATTCGCAGAGAGCGCGGCAAAGCGGGAACGCAACTCGTAAGTAATGACTATATCGCATGCTTGTGAAACTTACATGACAAACGTAACCGCTGGTTAGCCGTACGCTATAAATGTCTCCCAAAGCCCTCAAGGAAGGCAGGGGAAAAGACAGATGTTACATTAATGCTACTCTAACACACACACACACACACACACACACACACACACACACACACACACACACACACACACACACACACACACACACACACACACACACACACACAAAACCCAGAGAGCGAATGATAAAGACGACTCTTTCAGAAAAGCATGTTGCCTCCAGCACAATAGATTCACATCAGAAATGTGAGTTAATTTCTAATGATGACATGATCCCTGACATCTTTTTGTGATGGATGTGGATTCACTGATCTTTGAACCCTTCAGGATTTTAGAGTTAAAGCTCCACAGACTCCTACAATCAACACTTAGACCATGAACTACAGCTCACCCTGAACCTTCACCGGGGGAGGTGGGATTCTCCGACCTACATCAGCACCCTGTCATTTGAAGTACTGTATGGTGGGTGTGGGGTTAAACGGTCAGATGTGCTTTATCTTCACCTGGCAAGCGTTTCTGACCCAGACATCTGTACTGTGTGTTCGTGGCAATTGATAGGTTTCACGTGACGTCACACTCTTATAGGGACGCCCACCTGGAGGGCAAAACGAAGCTTTGCTCCACTGACCGCCAGTTATTTTTATGATGATTGCATCAGGTAATAATGTAGTAAAATGCAGACATTAAAAGGTGAAATTCAGTAAACACCTTATTGATTATGTATATTTTGTACAGGCAAGAAGATGAACCCAGAATATAAACGCAATGTGCAAAGTTTCACGTTAAATGGTTTCTATAATATAGTCCTAGAAGTGATTTCTGATTAGAAGGAAACTTTACTGAACCATTAAGCAGATTGCATTCATCATCAAATCCATCCAAAGGCCTCATCTGCAAAGAGGTGACCTCCGGGGTGCAAATTATGTGGTCAGGGGTCGTGTATTAATATGCCGTGTCACGGGGTTAATTGTATCTTTTAATACTGACCCCAACACAATGTTTTAAATATATTACGGCACTTTAAGTGTCTTTACAATGTTTTGTTGTACTGTTTATGATTTAAATATTGCCGCGGGTGCTTAATATGGATTTCAAATGGACAAAACTTGTATTTTGGTCCAGTATACCTTTGTTTAATTCTTTGGAGAGGTGATCTAAATATTAGTGGCTGGGAAAGAGATGAAAAATTGACTTTCTATGGATGATTTGCCCTCCAAGTCTCCGAGCCGGTCACGTGACTGAAAACTATGAATTAGGCTTCTATAGGAGGGACAGAATACAAACCTAAAAAGAGGTCAAATAAAATACAATATAAAATGCTCATTCCTTTTACTTAATGCATGTATGTCAACTATATTTCTTCATATTGAAAATAGAAATCTGTTTGTACTATGTGTTAGTGGCAGTTAGGCTTCTAGGAGGGAAAGAATATAAACCTAAATACAGGCATATTTTAAATTAAAACAAATAGTTTTCATTATGTTATATGCTTATATGTTGTAATGTCAGCATATATTATTTAATATCGAATAGAATTTATCATTAATGAAATGAAACATTTGTTACGGAGTAATCAACTCACTCGAGCTCCTATAATATAGTCCTAGAAGTGATTTCTGAGATAAAATGAAGAGAAATTTGAAGTTGTGGATTTTGTGCTTTAAATTATACGAATATCTGCATCATCAAATCCATCCATAGTTCAGGTCAAAGAGGGTGACCTCCGGGGTCAATTATGTGGTCAGGGGTCGTGTAAGCCGTGTCACGGGGGTTAAACTGACAGACTGACCCCAACACAATGACCTAGCAACTTTATGAGCAGAACATACCAAATATATCAATCAAATGTGTGAGGAATGACAAGTCAAGTGTCTGATGAGTCATTTACAGTGATGCCTGTGTTCTTGGTAAACCAGTATTTGGTCTGACAGAACATCTTCCCTGCTTTAGTTGATCTGTGCTTTTCATTTACTCTGCAATCTCATAAAATGAATGTTGACGGCTTGAGGAATTTCATATCAATATTTCCTCCTTTTGCAAGTGTATTTTTCTCCATCTTTATACTCAAGACAAGCGAATTAATTCAGAGATGCTTTAACTGGAAGTAAGTGGGAATAAGTGGCTCCGTACAGTGAAATCAACACGAGGAAGATGGTCCCATCTCTGTTTCTTCTTACGGAGAGGCCTGTAGTTCCCCGCTCCCTGGAGACGTCTGCAATGAGACAGCGGCATCTTCATTTTGACTGGTGTCTAATGTAGCATGAAAATTCAATCCCCTATTTCAATACAGAGACACATGAAAGCTATCAGATGAAGAAATAAAACTGTGCCATGCTAATCTGAGCCCATAAACACGCGAGGGTAATAAGTCACTGTCTTACTAATGGAGTGAAGAACTCAGAAATACTGAGGCTAATTGGTGGAGAACATGGGCGAGTAAGGCATTTATTAATGGAAGGGCTTGAGGTGGCAGTGAGCAATGGTGTCCGCTGATTATAAACAAACCTACATGCAAAATGCACCAAACGAACATGCGTTTAAGGGGTTAGTTCACTCAAAAATAAAGGAAATGATCGGGTCTTTGACCCAAGTACATCTTTATATGTCATTTAAAAAAATATTTATATTATAATAAATAAATAAATAATTGATTCACTCATTCATTCATTAATACAATTGTTCATTATTTACTCTCTCTCGTCTTAAAAAGAGTACTATAATAATAAAAGTATACACCTTAAAATAATGTAATGCAATGAAATAGATTAAATTATTATTAAATGCAATTTTTTTGACTTGCTTAATTAATACTTAAGTAAATGTGTATATGTAAATTAAAAATTATTGCTATTACACTCTTAAAAATAAAGGTTTCAAACACTTAATTGAAATAAAAATGATCAATAAGCTTAAAATCAATAAGCTGAACTTTAGAGTGATTTTTTGACGCACTTAAGAAGTACTCGAGTGGGTTAAAGATGAAAAAAAGTTTTTAATGATCAAAACCAATAAAGATGAACACAGCTTTATTTATAGAATTTATTTAGAATGTGACCCAGTTAGCACTATTTTTGATTTTGTTTTATTTTATTATTATTATTTGTTTTGTTTTATTCTGAGCAAAAATGAATTACTATCATACGTTTTTACTATGATTTAGAGAAGAAACCCACAAAAATGTATGCCATATACCAAGCATGTTTCGATTTCATTAAAGGACTCTATTTAAGGATCACAATGCTGTTTCCTCCAAATATCCATCTTTAATATTTACCAATCTGTGCCACTTTCCTTCAAACCATAGGTTTCACCCATTTATCAGCAAGAAGTTTTTCATCTTTTAATATATAATAAAATTTAGTATGGTCAGAATAAGCATGTTGATTCATTTTTACAGGAATATCCGTTATGCTGAATGACGATGGAACAATTCACCCATATTTTGACGTTTTATTTTCACAAAGGTTATTTGAAACATTAAAGTAGACAGTTTACTTCCATTTAATTTGCTTTCTAGGAATATAAATCCACTTCTGTCAATTTAATTTGAAGCGTGTCTCGTCTCTGACTCAAGCATCTTTATGTCATTTCAAAAATAATTATTTTGCATTTGAAACATGAAATTGAAAATAAACTTAGTTTGACATTACATTGTTAAGAAACTTTCTTTAAGTTATAAGTCACAAGGGTACATTTCCAATTATTCAGCAAGGCTTAAACGCTCTAATGAATATGCAAAAGACAGCAATTTTAGTGTCTTATTATTTAAATAATCTTTGTTTTTCACCAAAACTGATCGGATCACTTGAAGAAAAACATTAGCAAACCACATTTATGTATTTGTTTGAAATGAGTCACTGCACTGTTATATTGAATGGTCCATTATTTTGTGTTTCTCAGAAGAAAGCAAGTCATAAAGTCTTGAAATGAAGTACAGGGTGTGGAAATTAATGACAGAACATTTATTTCTGGGTGAACTGGCCTTTTCAGTGTAAAACCAAATAGTATTGGTCAGCATCTGAAAAACACACATAAACATCCACAAAATCACTACAGATATTATTTACAATTCCACTTATATAATATCCCAGTGCATTTCCTCTTCAATCGATACCTGGGCTAGCGTGCAGATCTAGCTCTGTGTGGCCAATTATAAACCCAATTTTAGTCTCCACTCTCCTTCGGCATGTGCGGCGTTTCTGGGAGGGACATGAGGTGGGAGCTTTGAAAGCTGACAAAGACCTTTGACCTAAAATCCCCCGACTACCTTAAGTTCCAGATGGAGAGGAAGTGCTGGAAGGTTCTTGAGCTCCACGCTCCGTACCCTCACCTTATTACAGCAACAGCTTGTGTTTCGAGAGCTCTTCCAGCAGAGCCTGACCTCATTTGGCAGACTGGCTTTGCCTCGATGGGCCTCGTGAAATGTTGCTCATATTGTGATATGAAGGAAAAATAACTTATGGATGATCCGTGTAGTTATTGCTGAATTCCTTCTAAGAACGAAACTGTATACATTTGGTCTCTTTCATCATGACTGTGTGAAAGTGTTCCTACTGATGTGCACAGAAGAATATGTGTGCGTTCAGAACCGGTGCACACACATTTGTTCTCACCCTTGATGTAATATTGATGAATTCAGATGATCAGTTATTCAGTTATCAATGACAACATTATATTCTTGAATAGTCATTTGGAATGAGCTGGAACTTAATGTTAGACACAGCCTTGAGAAAATATAGAAGAAAAATAGAACAAAAATGTATATAATTTATAAGTTTAAAATAATAATATAGAATAAAAATTGAGTGAGTGAGTGAGTGAGTGAGTGAGTGAGTGAGTGAGTGAGTGAGTGAGTGAGAGAGTGAGTGAGTGAGTGAGTGAGTGTGAGTGAGTGAGTGAGTGAGTGAGTGAGTGAGTGAGTGAGTGAGTGAGTGAGTGAGTGAGTGAGTGAGTGAGTGAGTGAGTGAGTGAGTGAGTGAGTGAGTGAGTGAGAGAGAGAGTGAGTGAGTGAGTGATGAGTGAGTGAGTGAGTGAGTGAGTGAGTGAGTGAGTGAGTGAGTGAGTGAGAGAGAGAGACAGAGAGAGTGAGTGAGTGAGTGAGTGAGTGAGTGAGTGAGTGAGTGAGTGAGTGAGTGAGTGAGTGAGTGAGTGAGTGAGTGAGTGAGTGAGTGAGTGAGTGAGTGAGTGAGTGAGTGTCTGAGTGAGTGAGTGAGTGAGTGAGTGAGTGAGTGAGTGAGTGAGTGAGTGAGTGAGTGTCTGAGTGAGTGAGTGAGTGAGTGAGTGAGTGAGTGAGTGAGTGAGTGAGTGAGTGAGTGAGTGAGTGAGTGAGTGAGTGAGTGAAGTGAGTGAGTGAGTGAGTGAGTGAGTGAGTGAGTGAGTGAGTGTGAGTGAGTGAGTGAGTGAGTGAGTGAGTGAGTGAGTGAGTGAGTGAGTGAATGAATACATACATACATAAAAAATAAATAAACAAAAGTTCACAAATAATTATGTCAGTTCCAAGACTACGAGTGCATAGTCACTAAACAATACATTTGAATATATGTTGTAATAAAATAAAATAAATAAATAAAAATAAATACGTCAAAATGTATAGAATAAAACACAGGCTCCCAATACATATGCCAGTACCAAGACAATGAGAATGCATAGTCACTTAAAATAAATAAATACAAATATATAAAAAGAAAAGAAAATTAATAAGCAAAAGTCCACAATATATGTCAGTTGCAAGACAATAACAATGTATAGTCACCTAATAATAAATAGAAATAGTACAAAAAAAGAAAAAATGAGCCTGCATATAGGTAAAGA
The DNA here is from genome assembly GCA_027422405.1 of Ptychobarbus kaznakovi. Lineage (NCBI taxonomy): Eukaryota > Metazoa > Chordata > Actinopteri > Cypriniformes > Cyprinidae > Ptychobarbus > Ptychobarbus kaznakovi. The sequence continues at coordinate 28,650,373 of CM049798.1, read as the reverse complement.
ATACAGATCCCACTTATTTCCTGTTGTTTTGTTCAGGTTTTTCCTTTGATACTTCAATCCCTCATCATCTATTTACCAGTCCACAGGCTGATGTGGGTCTAAGGCTTTTGAGAAGTTTTGAATATCAATACGACAGCATGGCATGCTGAGAACATCACCAATTAGTCGGTGTGTTTGCTCGAGTCGAACAGCAAACTAGGCGCTAGTGACAAGACGGTTCAGGTAATTTGGATGTGCAGTTGTCAACATGTTTTGTCTCTCTTTAGGTTTGCTGTAGCAATGCAAATTTGGGCCAAACTAACGCAGCTCGAGTAAAAACACACGAGTATGAGAGTATAGATGACATTTGAAATGGCACTGGCACACTTTGCACTGCTGTATAAATATCTGTGTTTATTGTTCCAAAACAAATCAATTTTGTCTTGATATACTTCGCAAAACCAGGGCAAAAATCAAAATAAAGGATTGGAATTTGTGTCATGTCACTCCCTGCATTAAACAAAACAGGCCAGACATGAGCCACAGATGACAAGAGCAGAAAAGAGGAGATTAATGGGTCTGAAATTGATTTCTTAAGCTTCTCTCCGTTCAGCACAGAGCCAGTCAAACAGGATTTACCTTCACTCCTAAGAAGCCCATCTGTCTAGAGTACGTCCTCTCAAAAAGAGCATGTGTCTCTCTGACCCGAACGTCCCTGTTGAGCATCAATACTGGTCCAGATACAGCCTGCAGACTCACAGCTGTGTGTGAGCGGACGGGGAAAACGGACCGCGCACACAGTATGTATGTCCTACATGAGCACGGTCAATACAAAAGGTCACGTTGGCCCATTTTTAGTGCTACAAGAGTGTTCCTAACTATACATAAACTTGGTCAGCCGAAAGACTATGGACACAGAATATACCTCAGTACATCCATATGCTGTTTTCATCTAAACTCACAAAGCTTAATTTGTGTTCAAAGCAGTAGATGTTACTGCTGTTGTTTGGTTCGTGCTATTATTTGTGCTGCTTCTGATGTGATATATCATACCTAAGTGGATGCTTTATCTCTTCTTTAACCAGTTTTTGTCATTTTTAGCAATTTCAATAGTGCATTTTTTTTGCATAATTTAATGATTAAAGAAACACTTCACACAAAAATTTAAATTGTGTCATTATTTACTTGACTCGTCATGTTCTTTCAAACCAATATGGCTTTCTTTCTTCCGTGAGACACAAAAGGAGAACTTTTCCATTCACCGAAACTGGCCTAATGCATTCAAGCTTCAAAAAATGATTAAAAACTACCATAAGATGTACTTTATTTGACACGCTATGTGTCATATTATTACTTTGTGTCAATTGTCTAGCTTCTCAGAGTAAAAAAAAAGACTTTTGATGGCATCAAGTATCCCCTTGTGAAAAAGACACGTGTTTAATTGCCCTGAATGTGCACTTGAAGTGTACTTTAAATCTCAAAGTGCATTTGAGGATAATATAACATTTATGAAATAAATGGTCACTTAAGTGTACTTAAAGAGATACACTTTCATGACTATGTTTCTTAACATACTTAAGTACACTTAGTAATAATGTCAAATCAAATTTGTCTTGATATACTTCATAAAACTGGGGCAAATATCAAAATAAATTGAAATGTGTGTCCTGTCGCCCGCTGCATTAAATAAATGAGGATAGACATCAGCCCCAACTTATTTTTCCTTAAATTATTTATTGTCAATAGTTTTATTCTAAAGTAAAATTCAAATAATTGGATTTTTGTCATGCATTAAAGAAGTACACTCATTTTGATGTGTTGACTAACAAACTAAAGTGCATGTAAAGTACTTGATTATAATTGTAACTATAGTGTGCCATTTGATATTCAATTAATTGTTAATATAGTTTGAATGTACTAAATTGCATCTTCATCAGTATATTGTACACTTTAACCATATTTCAAAGTAGGGCTACACAATATTTTGCATGCGATAGTAATGTGCATCTCGTCAGTAAAGACCAGCCCTATTTCAAAGACAATAAAAGTAATTACAAAAGTAAAGTTAAAATAAGTACTTAAGTCCTACTTAAGTGGGTAAAAAAGCAGTCTAGAGTTCAGCTAACTGCATTTAATATAAGTATAAACTATAATATGTTTTGATTTAATTGCAAATTAACATGTAATAAAGTGTCTGAAAACATCACATTCAGTTTGCACTTAAATATATTCTTTTATAGTATATTATTTCTACAATAAGTGCTCTTTAAAACATTTTAAAGCAGAATGTATTTTTCAACAAGTGTCTTTTTTACTGCAAAACCATCAAGGCACCCCATTACTTTTTTATAAGAGAATATACAACAAATTGATGAATAAATAAAAGCAATAGTCAAAAACTGTAAAATAAAAAATAAGACAATTTTTAAGTTAATTTAAATATATATATATATAATATGGATTTGTTAAGATTACTTAGATTTATTTACAAACAAAAACTTGATCAATTCTTAAACACTAAATTAAAAAATATATATATTTTTTTCCTTAATATGCACAACTGTATGGGATTGATCCCTGAACAGCGTAGTCTTGAGTCAACCCTTCAACAGCACTGACAGCCAATTCAAACATTGACAAAGAGGAAACCCTGAATATTGTTTCACAAAATGGTTCATCTCAAAAATTACAGTCTGAGCACAGATATAATTGAGACACTTAGCTAAATGTGGTAAAAAAGCATAATTCATCAAACAGAACCTGGTACATAAAACATGAGAACGTTGTATCAATTATTTATACAGCTGTTGGATTTCATTAATGGACACAGCACGACTAAACGAGTTAAAGTCAAGATGTACCTCGTATTCTGAATGACACACAGCAATCATTTGAGCTAATTGAGGAGAGCTGGGGAAATACTCAAAAAAGGGAGAGAGAGAGAGAGAGAGAGAGAGAGAGAGAGAGAGAGAGAGAGAGAGAGAGAGAGAGAGAGAGAGAGAGAGAGAGAGAGAGAGAGAGAGAGAGAGAGAGAGAGAGAGAGAGAGAGAGAGAGAGAGAGAGAGAGAGAGAGAGAGAGAGAGAGAGAGAAATGAGGGCTTACATCAAGTGCTGGTCAATGATAATAACCACTCCATATTCATTCTACAGTATAAGAGGAGAGTGCTATAAACTCAGGAAGAGAGACAATAGGTTTACATATGGCCATAATACAGTAACTGACCTTGGAAAGGCACTCTTCCTCCACCACAAATTCCCCCAAAGCCAATTCCTCCATAATGAGGCTCGTTGAGCGGCTCTGGAGGTGGGGTTGGGCTGTGCGTCTCCAAAACACGTGGGACTGTTTTCTTGCATTGTTAATCCCATTAGCCCTCCAGCAACTACTTCAATATTTAACGTTCTTGATTTTGCAAGCTCCTTTTTACGCCTCTATTTCTCTTTCTGTTCTCCCAAAAAAAATTAGTTGTGAAATAAAAAAAGTGGTCCAAAATTGAATCTTTGGCTAATCAATCTTAAAGGGATAGTTCACCCAAAATTAAATTGTACCCACTGATTACCCTTAAGCCATTCTAGGTGTGTATGACTTTCGTCTTTCTGATGAATACAATCGGAGTTATATTAAAAAACGCTTGGCTCTTCCAAGTTTTATAACGGCAGTGACTGGATGTTGAGATTTTGAAGTCCAACAAAGTCCACCCATCCATCATAAAAAGTACTCCAAACACCTCCAGGATGTTAATCAATTCCTACTTTGCTGTTGTGCCAAAACGTTGAAATTGCAGTTCATATTCTTTTCCCACTATATTTATCTCGTTCTGTTCCTCCTCAATTCATCCTGGCGAATTTAGTTGTATAATTAAACAAAGTGGTCTGACATCAAATCTTTGGCTAATCAATCTTAAGCTCCCAAATAAAGTGTCGCTCACTGTAAAGCAGAAAGGAGTTTGGGGGTAATAAGTGCTGTACTTTAAGGTCCCTTTCCCCTGGTAATTAAGATGTTTTAATCAATACAATCACAAGTGGACAGCGTTAAATACGGGTGTAAATGTGGTCTAACATGTTATGAGCTTGTCCACTCTTGACCACTTCCAGAGGCAGTCAAATATAACTGGATTGCTTTCATTGTGATGATGCTCATGTGGTCGAATACATTCGAGCAGCCACAAAACAAACCTATTTAATGCCAACTGACCTAATACATGAGCATTGTGGGACGTTTTTGAGGAAGTGCACCAAAACAATAAATTCCAACTTCTTTATGTTGTGCCAAAACAGAGAAATTGTCGTTACCATTTTGATCATTTCCATGCCCTTCCTCTCTCACTCTATTTCTCTCTTTCTGTTCCCTCGAATCATCTCAATTATACAATTAAACAAAGTGGTCTGAAATCAAATTATGGGACGTGTTTTGAGTAAGTGCACCAAAACAATTGATTCCAATGATAACACTTTAGAATAGGGAACAAATTTCACTATTAATTAAAAGTTTTTCCCTCAGAAAACTCCTAATTTGATGCTTATTAGTAATTAGTAAGCTAGTTGTTAAGTTTATGTATGGGCATTAAGAGATCTAAAATATGGTCATGCAGAATAAGGCATTAATATGTGCTTTATAAGTACTAATAAACAGTCAATATGCTAGTAATATGCATGCTACAAAGTAACTAGTTAATAGTGAGAATTGGTCTCTAAACCTAAGTGTTACCACTCCAATTTTTCTGTTGAGCCAAAACAATGAAATATCCATTAGCATTCGCATATTTTCATTTCGTTTTGTTTCTCTCAGTCAAATCGAGACGTACAATTAAACTGAAATCAAATTGTTGGTTAATCAGTCTTAACCCCCCAAATAAAGTGTCACATAAAGTACTAAAATGCTATACGTTAAATTAAAATTCTGTCTCACCCTCATTTCGTTCCAAACCCGTAAGACCTTTGTTCATCTTTGAAACACAAATTAAGATATTTTTGATGAAATCCGAGATCTCTCTGACCGTGCATGAGCAGCAATGCAACTTATATGTTCCCAGGCCCAGAAACGTAGCAAGGACATCGTTAAAATAGTCCATGTGGCATCAGGTGTTCAAACATAGTTTTACAAAGCTACGAAAACACTTTTGGGCACAAAGAAAACAAAAATTACTTTACTGAACAATTCTTCTCCTCTTCCAAAGATGAGCAAAGGTCTTACGGGATTGGAACGTTATGAGGGTGAGTAATTAATGACATAATTAAAATGTCTGGGTAAACTATCCCTTTAAGGCTCTGTTTACACATGGTATTAAAGGGACAGTTCACTGAAAATTTTTAATTCAGTCATCATTTACTCATCCTCAAGTTGTTCCAAACCTGTATGAGTTTGTTTGTTTTGTTCTGTTGAACACAAAATAAAACATTTTGAACAGTAGCCATTAGCCATTGACTTCCAGTATGGAAAAATAAACACTTAAAATCAGATTGTGACGAGTGTGGCGGGACCGAGAGCCGTGGGAACAGAGCGAGGCCGGTGGAGTAAATGATCATGAACGACACCTGCGCCACTCACCGATCTCGAGTCCCACGGAGGAGCTTCGGAAGGATAAAAGGAGGAGTGACGACAGTGAAAGACGAGAGAGGACCAGGCCTGGATTTTAGTTTGTGTTTTATGTGCGGTAGTCGCCCGTGAGGGTCTGCTGCTTTTATTTTGTGTTTGGTTATTTTATTATTTAAGTCTTAAATGTTCGCCGGTTCCTGCCTCCTCCTTCCCGATCTACGAACTGTGTTACACAGATTAACACATAAGGACACTGAAGAAAATGAACTGAGAAGGCTTAAGCCAATGGACACATTGAAACACTGGTTTGCTCACAGCAGCAGTTGGAAATGGTGGCCCAGATGTCAATGGCCATGATGGCCAATAGTAGCATCCATGGCCAGTCAATCGTCAAGAATTTGGCCGAGCTCAACAAATGCAGTTCCCACATTTATCCACCTCATTTATCAGCAGACATATTCGGCAGCTGGAAAAATTCCATCATAAATTATAGTGTATTACTTTACAAGAATACTTTCAAATTGCACCGCAAAAGAATGATAGTCAGTGCGTCTCCATGGCAACAACCCAGCAGCCTTTTCTCATAAAGTCTGACGCAGGTATATAAGTCGTGGTGTGAACGCGTTCATGCAGGAGGCTGATTTATTAAGGCATTTGCATGTAAAAAGTAGCAGTAATTGACACTGGCGGCACCGTATTAAAATACAGCCTGCACAATAGTGCCGGAGACCTTTCCATTTACGCATAAAAACAAATCGGACTGCACCCAGCAGAAAATAAATTCTGACTTGTAAGTAAATACATGTAATTGAGGCAGTGGACTGTTGAAAATGCATCAGGAGCAGGGCCTTTCTGTTATGAGGATATGCATCTTCTCCCACAAACAAAAAGGCCAGGGGAAGCAGAAGGCTGAGGGAGTGCGGTGTGTTTGGGGAGATGTGTGTGCTGCACGCCTCTGTTTAAGCATGTGAGTCAAAGAATGCATGACAATTGATCTTTCATTGTAATTGTAGCCACTTTATTTTCATTTGAGCTTTGCGTCAGATCGCACACTGATTATGGGAGGAGCTTCTAGACGTCTTAGGTGTTTACAAAGAGGGGCTGGATATTATACAGCACTACGAACACTGACATGTGGTTCTTCTGTCTGCTTCTGGTCCATCATCAGAATATTTGACTGACAATTTGACATCAAACACTCATTTACTGATTTAAAACAGTTGTTGTTTTAATGTGCGGATTGCCATACATTCAAATTCTTTAATGTACGGCAAGCCGTTGATTATCCCACTTATTCCATGGTTATTTACCAAGTTATAGACAAGTTAAAACTTGTATTGCTCTTTGCAGCGCAATATTTGACTGAATGGGTAAAAATGACAGTTATTTTTGTCAGTTATGGCTCGTTAGCAGCATTCTGCCCGCTTCAAATCAGACACAAAGATGAAATAGAGCAGGAAGACCACATTTATTTTAATTATAGCATTTATTTTAATTAATTATCGATCGATCGAGAGATGACTGCTGTGTGTGCGAAAACCTGCGTGCTAACGTAATGAATCTGCGCGTCTCTTTCTACAAACAATGATTTAATTCAAAAACAGCGATTTTACCACCTCGTTGCTAAGGAATATAATGTAGCGATCTAGTATTTAGGCTATTTTATTATTATAAATTGCAGGGAAGCATTGACAACAAGTTTATTTGTGTGTGCAGCGCAATCTGTGATCTCTGACCTCTCTCTCTGTGTGTGTGCATAAATTAAAGCAGTGCATTAATATAGAATAATATATATATATATATATATATATATATATATATATATATAATATATATTATATATATATCAGTGCTGGGCTATGCTTACATTTTTAATTGCGATTAATCGCATGATTGTCTGCGATTAATCGAATTGTGATGCACAAAAATCAATAATGAATTCAAAAGTAGTGTATTGAAGTGCAATAAAAACACATTTTTTGCAAATAAATATGGTATTTTTTTTACAGCAGTATTACTTTTACATAGCCTAGCCCTAGCTGTTAAAATATTTATTGTAAATCTCAAGTTAAATATTAATGTAATCAAATGAAATATAAAACCAAAGCTATCTCTCACTGTCAGGGCATTAATGTTTTTATAGAAAATATTTTATAGTTTGTTATAGAAAAACAAGTTATGCTCAGATTTCAGAGCCTCGATCATAACATTATACCAGACACCTTCTGAGTAGAGACCTGTACTGTCGCGGGACCCAACGCAACAGAGTGCGGCGCGGGATAACACTAGCGAGTGCGGGTAGATACTCGTGTGTGCGGGATGCGGGAGAATAAGCGTGTACTCACACTAGGCAATCTTAACTGTGCCCGAGCACGTTTGACCCCCAAAGCCCGGTTCGTTTGACTAGTGTGATCGCTCCATGCGGTTCGTTTAGCCGGCCCTGGCCCGGTTGGAATAATTTGGGCTCGGGCGCAGTACGCATGTAGTGTGAGCGCTAACATCCCGGAGTGCGGAACTTCTGATGCTTGCAGCATGATTGCGTGAACATTTCTTAGCAGCAAAAGTGATAGATCTGTAAAGCAATATATTGTGAGAGGGTTGTGTGTCACCATGTCCCAAGTGACTCAAAAATAATAAACCACAAATTAAACAAATTTATGCACTCCACTGTGTTGAGCGAGAACGCTTCTCTGCTGTCTTCACGTGCTAACAGAAATTTCCTATTACCCATTTTGTGATCGTGATTAAGAGCTCGTTGCATTCTTTTCTGTTAAAAATAAAAGTGAACAGTGGTTTGTGAATATTGATGCTTAGGTTTAAATAATTTTATCGGGAGCATTCATGTGAGCGCTGCTGCAGTCTCAGGCCCACCCCAAATGCTCTCATTGGTTAAAACGCATGATGACACTCATCCCAAGCCAGTACTGATCAACATCCCACCCCTCCTGTGACCCATGGTTTGTTTGTATGTGAACTCAGAGCCAGTGAGCAACAGGCTTTCAAAATAATAATAATAAAAAAAACAACTGTTATTGTCAGCATTAATTAATTAATGCGTTAATGTGGTAACACGTTAACTTGCCCAGCCCTAATATGTATATATATATAAAGAGTTCATCTGCAAAAACCAATAAACGCCACTTTAAAAAAAGTGCATTATTCTCCACATATAGTGCGATCTATACTTATTTTGTATAGATATATAGTTTTCAAATGATGACAAATATTATTAAAACATTAAAAAAATAATTTGACATTAATAAAAAGTGCTATTTATGAGATTAAACTGTGTTAACTGTATGTCTGTCCATCAATGATTAATAAAAAAAATATTTAATCTTTGACATGTTTGTATAGCACATATTTTCTCATTTTACTTATTGCTGCAACAGTTAAATTGTTTATTTTATTTACTACATTTAACACTTATTTAGTTTCTTTTTCAATAATGATGTCCCCTTGTTTAAGTCTTTTGAGCTAAAATTGTTTAAGATTTCCTTTGGTTTAAATCTGAAAGGAAATGTGAACATGTGATAGGACTGACAAAAATAAATACATACATACATACATATAACCAAGGAAAACATCTACGAGACATTAGCTGAAGTGATGTGACACCAAACACAGAAAGGAAGCAGAAGACCTTTGGGAAATCCAAGAAGAGGTCACAAGTACAAAAAGTCACTTCTATTGATTAGCTTCCTCTGAAATAATAAATTATTCAAATATATTGTCTAAAAAATTAATCACCGCTTAAAAGTCATCTAGTTTTCACTGAGAAGGGCCGCTAACCTTTAACTAAAAAACTGGTCCACGAATGGCTCCGCGAGTAACCAAACAGGTTAATTCTCAATGCAGAGGTGCAGGCATTATCTCCACTGGACCGGGTTCAAATGCAGGTCAGATCATCTCCGCTGCGATATGTGAGGTCTTTTAATTGAAGATTAATCACAAAGAATTGGATATGCATACAGGAGATGATAATCATTCGTCAGTTAACACGTCCGATTAACTTTGGCTTACCTCACAGTCATATATCGGAGAGAATTTGATGGGAGAGAGAAGAAAGTGAAACGGCCTGCAGGATAAAGTCAGAATTTTGATGTTTTTGCTGTGATTGCATGTGCGGCCTTCATCTGTTTTAACGTTGTTATTTTGTAAACACAACGCCACCATTGGTACCCAGTGTTCCTATAAACATCAGTCAGACAGTCTGGCATAATTTCATTTTGTTTGGAATAAACAGAAGTGTATTCCCTCAGACTGATTACATGCCCTCAGAGTCTTTCTGCTTGACTCCTACTTTGATGAAATGGCAGGCACTTAATGATGCAGTTGATTTTTACCGCTTGAAGATCAGAGGGAAGTGTAGCTCGATTGCTGAGAAGAATCAGCCCCATATCAGCCGCCCCTCTAACACACGGACAAGAAAACAGCCATGAATAAGTCATCTAGGCTGCTGCAGGAGAGAATCTGCGAGGAGCTAATTGCAACAGTCTCCATTAATGGGACTAAAGAAAGTTTTGCGCAGAGTTCATTTTCTACAATCCTGCTGTAAACCCTGTAATTATGGCCTTTCTCATTATTTTGGTTAAGGGAGACAGGAATAGACCTCTGGTTTGAGACTGATAAGCAAGTACGCTTAAGGATGGCGTGCAGAAAGTGTTTCAATGTAAAGAAAGTTTATGAAACAGGAAACGGTTTAATAATTAGAAAAGAAGTCAGAGAACTAACCAAAAACTAGTCATAAGGTGCAGATCTGATCAAAGAGATCGTTCTAGTTCACCAAAAAAAGACAATTTCACTCTCATTCCTTCCATGGGAGGGAACAGCAAAAATGACTTTGTGAAATTTGATATTTGTTCCCTTGTTAAAACAAGTGTGCTTAGTTGTTAAATGTGCACTTTTAATATACTTTAAATAAAAATATAATAAAAAACTGCACTTGCAGATAATACAAAATTAAGTAAATAAAAGGCCACTTAATTGTAAAAGTACATTTTCTTGCTGCTTTTTAAACACACTTAAGTACACCTAATTAAAAAGTGCACTTTGTAATAATTTCAAATAAAAAATTTTACCTTAAAGTACATATTAAATCATTATGTTTTAATAACATTTTGTCATACTTTAAAGAAATATTTATGTTGATGTGTTTACTATAACATACTAAAAAGTACTTGATTATAATTTGAATTGTAGTGTGTTATTTGATATTACATTTAAAATAAATATATTTTAAATTAATATTAATTTAATTATATTAAATATTTCATTTTAAATTAATATATATACATGCACAACAAGTTTTAATAGAAATTTAATATTTTTGTTTATCATAAAAGATTGTCAGTGCATTAAGCAGTACTTTAACCATATTTCAAAGACAACAGAATTATAAAAAGACCCTACTTAAGTGAGTCAGAATGCATTCTTGAGGTCAGTTAATTGCTATATATATATATATTTAAACTATAAAACATTCTATGTAATTGCAAATAACATGCCATTAAGTGTCTGAAAACAATACATTGAGTTCACACTTAAGTATGTACTTTGTTTAGATGTATTTTTGGCATTTTTGCCTTTTATTTGATAAGATATTAGATAGACAGGAAACGGAGTTGGAGAAAGAGGGGGGGGGGGGATCGGGAAAGGTCCGCGAGCCGGGACTCGAACACGGGACGCCCGAAGTGCAACGGTGCTACATGTCGACGCGCTGCCAACAAGGCTATCGGCGCCGACAAGTATGTTCTTTTAAATTTGTATATTTCCATAACAAGTGCTCATTTTAAAAGTATGCATATGTAAGTATACAGGTGTCCTTTTTTCACAGGGGTTCATTCTAAATACTTCAAAACATCAACATCACAAGATTACAATTTGTAATGCAGATCTACGAGCAACAAGCAGAGAGCCGTCAGAAGAGTCCTGCTCATGTCCATGCTTTCTTCAGCCAGGAGCGGCTCCTCCACAGGCAGTGCTGTATCTCTGCCAGCAGATGTGAAGTCACTGTGTGCTGGAATACATCCAACAGAACATTTCAAAACAAAACCAACATTTTCATGCAAACATGTTAATCCCCACATTTTGCCGGCTCATTATTTGTGCATGGAATTAAAGCCCTCACGCTTTCCCTTTATGTGGTTACCGATACGTGATGTGCTGGATTACTGGAGGCACGGTAGGACATAATTTGTTTTAAATAATACAAAAATCACACTGGAAGGATTACGTGAATAGAGTTTTATTGCGTTTTAAACTGCCAGGAACCCTGGGTTCTTTTTCAAGTTGAGGCCAAAAATGTTGTGGCATCTTTAATAGGTATTTAATGACAGTACAAACGAACATAATAAGAACTATTATAACTACTAATGCAATTATATTAAAAAAAGAAGTAAAACATATGAATTTGAATGCATGCCATGTACAGGGTTTAAAATATTTTGCACTAATTTCCACAAAAAAAAGTAACAGGGCTCAATTCTGGGGAAAAGGTACTATTAATTAGTGGCCTAATGAGGATTTTTATGGGTTGCCACAGTAGAGAGCACATAAAGAGACATCGTCATCACTAATTTAACATGGCAGGCCTGCAGAAGACCATCTGCTGCTCAAGAAACTGTCCATAAAGTCACAATTATCTTTTTGTAAGCACTTTATTAAAGAACAATAGCTCATTAATTAAGCTACAAAACAAAATATGCATGAAAAGAAGAGGATAAAACATGAGAATTCTGATTCTGGGTGAATTAAAATAATTCCTTGTGAAAATAAAAGCATGAAGCCAGAGTTTACAATGAAATGAAGGCAGTTATTTTATTTTCATTCATAGATTGAGCACCCTGACAATGTTCTGCTCCACTTTTTATCAAAGTAATTTCTTCCTTTTAATTGTATTTAATTTTATACCTCATCTTTTACTTTGCAAGACTGCTAATCTTTTTCATGTGATCAAAACAAATCTAGATTATTGAGCTAATCCCATTTTCCTAAAAAATATAATAGAATTCCTTATATTATTATTTAATAATAATAACTATTATTATTATTAAATACAAATACAAATGTATAAGTACTAGTAGTAAAAATAACAATTAAAACAACAACAATAATAATAATAATAATAATAATAATTATTATTATTATTATTATTATTATTACGATTTAATAAAAATCGCAATTTTCAAAGTACTGGTAATAGTAATAACAACAACAACAATTCAGACTGTTAAGCTAATTCTCCTTTTCCAAATAAATAACAATCAGGGAACAAAAATTGTTAGGAAAATAATAATAATAATAATAATAATAATAATAATAATAATAACATATTGACTGTTAAGCTAATTGCCCTTTTATAAATAAATAAACTGTTAGGAAAATATTATTATTATTATTGATAAAATGCTGATATGTGATTTCCATATTGTGCCAACTGGTTTTCAGTGATACGGGTAAAAAAATACTTTAATACTAAAACTCTGTAGGTTTGGCTGAAACGGGCTTTGAGGCGCAGTGGATGTTGTCTGTGTGTCGGGCACACATTCATCACGGTTTCTTCAGCATGGAGAGTTATCAGCAGAAAATACTCTCTGTGTGTCTCCTTTGTCTCTTATCTACAACAGCAGCCCGCAGGCAACCTACAACCTTAGAGGTGCATACACCTGACCGCTAACACACACCGCAATGTGTGTGTGTGTGTGTGTGTGTGTGTGTGTGTGTGTGTGTGTGTGTGTGTGTGTGTGTGTGTGTGTGTGTGTGTGTGAGTGTGTGTGTGTGTGTGTCTCAGGCTGACAGAGGAATGCCAGGCAAGGGAATAAAGCAGGATGGATTAATTATAAATGGCTGCCGTTTCACCCTGGTGACAGAAGAGCAGCGATATTGTGCTTTTGAGATGAAGCTCTCATGCATTTGTTTCATATTCCAGCAGCCGAGCACCACGCATACGGAAGTGTGTGTGTGTGTGGGGGGGGGGGGCAAACTAATCGTCCTCATTAATGTGATTTATGAACCATAAATTCTCATTCGTTCAGAAAGCCCCTTTGAATAATAGAGGAAAGGATGTCCTTTTTAATTTTTTCATTTAACACACGCACTGCTACTAATAATACATCGAGCACAATGTGCCGTGGAATATATTATACTAGGGAATACGAGGTGCACTAACAAATATGGGAAACTGAGTTAGTCATAAACAAGAATGCAAATCAAACACAGTATTAAATTGGGAACATTTCATGCATTTATTGAATCCAGCATTTATATACGCCACGCTCTGGTTCTGAGTAATTGACTGTGGGAATGCAAACCCAGTGCCATTGTCTGTGTTATTACTGGCCAAAAGTCAATAAGGGTAAACGCAAAACACACAATCATTAGCTGTTTGTGTTGCAACAGTAGCCATTGAGTCCGAGTTTGACGTGACAAGAGGGGTTGTTTAGTACTAGACATGCTTGTAAAATCAAGTCCCTGTGGGCCGTGTTCAGCACTCAGGAGCAGTAAACGCTCCCCAAACAAACACATGCAGAGACAAAAAAAAATAGGCTCAATGTGGTTTTTAGTCAATTCACATGGGTAGAGAAAAAAACACTCCCATTTATTGCTCTATATCGTGTGTATATTTCTCCATCCTTTCTCTTTCCCTTTAACGTGTTGCTCGTATACTATCCCGAACGAAAGAAAAATCACAAATGGGTTTCTCCTGAAAGCCAATGAGATTACATGGAGAGCAAAGGGAGACCCAGTGTATTCCTAAATCAGAGGCAAACAACAATGTGAAATTATCATATTTGCCAAAATACCACAAGTTCTGCTAACCAATTATGAATAGACTGTGATTTGAACTTAAACATTAATTAAGATCAAATGATCATGAGCTAGTGTCTACATTCATATGAACTCTTGCAGATTAAGAGCACTTAAATGCATTGAATGTGCTCTTGTATTGTACAAATCTTAAAAGTATATTCATACATTCAGAAGTATGTTCACATTCATTACACATGTGTAATTACAAACATATTTAAATACCAAAAAAGTTACAATAGCATAAGTTTACTAAATTGCAACTTCATTACAAACGTATAATTACACACACACACACATATATATATATATATTGTGACGAGCGTCCCGAACAGTCATTAGCGTTGCCCTGGAGACGGACGCGAAACACCTGCACCCGCTCATCACGGCTGGATCGGCCACACCTGAGGCTCGTTTGCCCGCAGCCAGATAAGCCGTGTGAGGCTGGGTAATGGAGAGACTGGTCTCCTCTATGCAGAGAACTAACGTGCCAGCTCTTTTTGATTTCAGATGCCAGCGAGTGACCGATCCAGCTCTGCCACGAGCACAGATCCGACTCACCGCACCAAGGAAATCACCCACGGAGAGCACCGCATCTCCTCAGCAAGCCACTCTTCACTCTGCACCCTTTCTGTGTGAATAAATCCACCCTCCGGGGTATTTGTTTGAGCTCTCCTTGTCGTGTGATTCTTCCACCCCGTCACAATATATATACAAAAATAAGTTATAATTACATGAGTCAAAAAAGAACTTAAGTTAAGCTACACTAATTGCATTTAAAATAATTTAACTAAAATACATTTGATTTAATGCCAATTAAAATGCAATTACTGTAAGTGTACAAACACATACAGTTACTTTATTATTTAATATACAGCATATTATTTCCATAACATGTACTCTTTTTAGAATATGCTGATTGATTGATTGATTGATTGATTGATTGATTGATTGATTGATTGATTGATTGATTGATTTGTTTTGATGGGAAACAGAATCTTTTATCATTTTCATCATAAAATCTTGCATTTCCAGCATCATGAGGATTTTAATGACAAATAATCTGCAGAAAGTGTGACCTGACTGACATGTGACCTAAATTTAGACAAAATTGAGTGATTTCTGAACGTTTTAGACAAACACTTTTGACTTACAATAATTGTGCTTTTTACTGATATATGATAATATTTGTATTTATTTATTTCAGAATTAAGTTACATTCAAAAGTCACTTGTCTCAGAATCCCAGTCATCACTGAATGCTGCTGCACTCTATTGTTTCCTGGTTGATATTTTTACTCATCCCATCGAATTCAAGAACACTCATCTTGAACACTCTCCCTCTCTCTCTCTCTCCCTCCCTCTCTCTCCCTCCCTCCATCTCTCTGTCTCTCTCTCACTCACTCTCCCTCTCTCTCCCTCGCTCTCCCTCCCTCCATCTCTCTCTCTCTCGCTCTCTCTCTGTCTCTCTCTCTCTCACTCGCTCTCTCTCACTCTCCCTCTCTCCCTCTCTATCTCTCTCACTCGCTCTCCCTCCCTCTGTCTCTCTCTCTCTCTCGCTCTCCCTCTGTCTCTCTCTCACTCTCTCTCTCTCACTCTCTCTCTGTGTCTCGGTAGTTCTCTCTTTCTCCTCTTGTCCTCTCCCTTCATTCTAGAGGTCTGCTACCTGACCCGAGCCCGACGGGACCCGAAATACTTTCGGTTCAGTTAATGTTTAATGGATAGCTTCGGGCTCGGATTTGTAGCTAAACTAAAACTATATGCAGAGGCTACGCTGCTTTCATAGACGCATGCACACACACATTATTGCACACAGACATCAGAGATGCACAGCGCACAAACAGCACAGGAACTTTTATTAGTAAAATAGCTTCGATAGGCTACTGGCTAGCAACGTTATATTTCTCTGCAATGAGAGGGTAAAATCACTGTTTTTGAAGTAACCAAGCCTCATTGCTTGTAGAGAGAGAGACGGGTCGGGTTCGGGCTCTAAATTTAACTCGGGTCAGGTCAGACGATCTCGGGTACGGGCCGGGTTCGGGCTTCAGTCTAAAGCCCGTGCAGACCTCTACTTCATTCTCCTCTCTATCTCTTCCAGTGTATTCGGCGGCTGTCTGCTCCTCTGGACGGTCCGTGATTTATGTCTTCCCCAGGTGAGCGTGTTCACGTCAGGATTACCTTCCTTTTCCGAGGTAGTGATCTGTTTCCCAGAGCTCACCGCTCTCTCCTGCTCGCTCCACTTCCCCGGCCAGGTGCTGCTCCTCACCTTTCTCTCACATGTCCTTCATTCTCTCTCTATATCTCCCTGTGAAGGTCCACAGCATATATGATACACACGCAGGAATAAAGAGAGATGTCTCAACAGAAGAGATGCCTCACTGTACCACAGTAACGGTGTCCTCCGAGCAGCAGAAGGTTACAGATGAGCCTTGAGTAAAGTCAGTACTGTGCAGGTTTACACTGCCTGCTCTGTCATGCCATTAATATCACTAGCCTAACGATTGCTGTCAAACGATTAATCGCCATTAATCACATACAAAATAAAAGTTGTTGTTTACATGATATATGTATGTGTGCTGTGTATATTTATTATGTATATATATATATATATATATATATATATATATATATATATTATATAAATACACAAACATTCAGTATATATATATATATATAATATATAATTTATATTTTATATATAAATATATTTTATAAATAAACATAACATATTTTTCTGAAATATATACATGCATGTGCGCGTATTTATATATATACATAAATATACACAGCACACATATCACATATTATGTAAAAAAAAAAATTTATTTTGTATGTGATTAATGGCGATTAATCGATTTACAGAACTAAATATATTGTGTGTATATATATATATATATATATATATATATATATATATATATGAAGAGTTAATTTGCAAAAACAGATAATTTTCAAAACTCAAGTTTTTTCATTTTGCATTCCAGTTTATTTCAATCAAACTGCAGTTGTATTTTTTATTAGGTTAAAAATACCTAAAAAATACAGCTAACTAACACAATAAAACAATAAAAACATGATAATATAATAAAAAACACGATTTTTGACAACTTTATCAGTTTTTTACAGTTATATGCTTTTACAAATAAACTCTTCATATATAGATATAAATAACCTTTTGTTGTAATCTGTATAAGTCTCCTCATTAATATTATTCATATAAAAATATATAATAATGTATTTATTAAAATACATGATGTTTAAAAATAACAAAACAAGGATATGACTTCAGTAATCTGTAGTGACACATCATTAATTCAATCAATACCAATATCAACATTATTAATATCAAAGTCCCCCAAATAAAAACTAACTTAAAACAATAACACCAATAATAATAATACATTATTTAAAAAAATATTAAAATACATTTTTGATTATGAAAACATTATTATTTTAGTAAATCATAAATGATTTGACTTCTCAATAGTATGTGCTGTAGTCTTATCATTAACATTAATAATATTCTCAACATATAAACATATAGCAGCGTTTCCAGGAGAACCTCCGAAAATAAACAGACAGGTTGAACCACGAAACGCCTCCTGACACCATAATCAGTGTTCTTGATTTCATTTATGAAGATAATAATTAGAGTATGTTTACAGTCATCTGAATTTCTCCTGGTTCCATTGTCTTGTCACAATCTGTAGCTGTATAATTATCAGATTAGTAGTTAGTACGGTGATAAGAGTAGTCCTAAGTAATTTATGATGATGTAGTAGTAGTAA
>CM049798.1:28564608-28632166 GCA_027422405.1 Ptychobarbus kaznakovi | reverse complement strand
CCTCTCCACCACTGCTCCATCATCGCACTCCCTCCTCTTGCAGCTGCAGGATGCATGAATCTTGTCCCCGATACGGCGAGCCTGAGGGAGAACCACGGGACAGGTGACAAATCCCTCATTAAAGTCCACTTGAACTGTGCAAATCAGGCCCCAACAGTGGCATAATATTAATGACCAATTTTTGTTTAAAGCGCCCCTATTATGGCTTTTTGAAAATGAGCATTCATGCATCGTGTAACAGCTGAAAGTGAATGAAAAACACAGTTTTATATCTGAAAGTGCACCGTGTATAAAGTTATCAAACCCGCTCACTTTTATTTAGCGTTTATTTACATTCAGATTCATCAATCGGAAATGAATTCAGACCAAAAAGTGTGCATGTAAACGTAGCCACTGTGTCTGTCACGTGACTCTGTTCCTTCTCAGGCATTATTAACTGTCTTTACTTTAATTTTGAAAGCTGAAGCTTGCAATTATAGAAAGGGGCTGTTACATTTCAGACTCGTGCTTGTAGTGTTCGACCAATCACAATGCACTGGGTCAGTTGGCCAATCAGAGCAGACTGTGCTTGCCGGAAGGAGGGGCTTTTTAGAAAACGACGAGAGAGGCGGGGCTTAATGTACAGTATTTGAAAAATGTTTTTTGAACATTAAAGCATGTCAACATATTTGGTTACACCAAATACACCAAATAATAATCTTTAAAATAGCATCATATGACCCCTTTAAAATGGAAAAAAGCAATGCAGAACAATTAAAAATGGAAAAAAATAAACCTAAATATAAAAAATGATTTCATAGCCCTATTTTACCCATGGGCGTCCCCACGCCGTACGCCTTGGAGTCGATCAGGTTCATCGTCAGGTTGCAGTTGCGTTGCGTGACGAACTCGATGGCGGTGGACTCCATCAGGAAAGCGTAGTCGGACGTCAGTACGCAATGGATGCCCTCCTCCACGCTCTTCACAATCACCGACTGACGCCGGCTGTTCATGAACTCCCACATCTGATCGTACGTCGAGATCTTGCTTTTCTGCAGCGGAGACGAAAAGAGTTGGGAAGTAACCGGACAGGAATTCAACTGAAAAGAGTACTCATCAGAAATATTGATTTGACTGCACTGATACACTGATATCAGATGAGAACTAAACTGTGAGTTGGGTAATGAGCTGCTTTAGCTGAAACCGAATTAGTTTCATAACTGATGAAATTTGAACTGAATCATTGCTCTGTTGTCTTCTGTAGAGCTAATTTATCTTGATTGATGTCCCAAAAACCTTCAAACTGGCTGTTATTAAGCCTCTCATTAAAAAAACACAACTTGACCTAAAATAATTTGTTCATTGCAGACCGATCTCGAATCTCCATTTTCTGTCAAAGATACTAAAAAAGGTAGTATCCTCACAATTCGGTTCCTTCTAAGAGAAAACTTAGACACTGTTGACCACAACAATCTTTTGAATAGACTTGAAAACCCTGTTGGCATTAGTGGAAGTGCATTAGCGTGGTTCAAATGAGCTATCATATCGATGATGAGCCATCATATCGATCACAAGTGCAGTATGGAGTACCTAAAGGCTCAGTACTGGGACCGTTACTTTTCACACTTTACATGTTAACCATGGGAGATATTATTAGGAAACATGGTGTTAGCTTTAATTGTTATGCTGATGATACTCAGCTCTATATTTCTATGCAGCCTGATAAAACATACCAATTTGCAAAACTAACGAAATGCGTGGTTGATATAGAAAACTGGATGACTAGTAATTTCCTACTGCTAAGGTTTTAATTATTGGACTAAAAACCTCCACATGTAACCGTGTCTAATACTTGATGGTTGCTGTGTTAATTCTTCGTCATCTGTTAGGAGCCTACGTGTGCTATTTCATATGAATCTTTCCTTCGAAAACCACATTTGTAGCATTTGTCCATCTTAAAATATCTATATTTCCCGTTTATTGAACTGAATTTAATCAAAACTGAACTGAATCATTCTGACTCTGTTGTCTAATGTAGAGCTGTTTTATAGCCTAAAAGTTAATTTGTTTGATAATATTGTAAAATTAATAATTATTACTGTAATTTTCCCGTTTATTGAACTAAACTGAATCAAAACTGAACTGAATCACTCTGAATCATGACTCTAATGACTTCATGCAACATTAACACTGTTATTTTCTCGTTTATTGAACTGAACGGAATCAAAACTGAACTGAATCACTCTGAATGACTCTATTGACTTCACACAACATTAACACTGTTATTTTCAGGTTTATTGAACTGAACTGAATCAAAACTGAACTGAATCACTCTGAATAATGACTCTATTGACTTCATGCAACATTAACACAATTATTTTCCAGTTTATTGAACTGAACTGAATCACTCTGAATCATGACTCTAATGATTTCACACAACATTAACACGGTTATTGTCCCGTTTATTGAACTGAACTGAATCACTCTGAATAATGACTCTATTGACTTCACGCAACATTATTTATTTATTTTATTTAGTCATTTAGCAGACGTTTTTATCCAAAGCGACTTACAAATGAGGACATTATAGAAGCAATCAAAACCAACAAAAGAGCAATAACATGCAAGTGCCATTACAAGTCCTGGTTAGCCTAACGCAGTACACGTAGGAAGGATTTTTTTTTTTTTGTTTGAAAACTAGTATGTAAAATATAGAAACATTAAACTTAGTGTTAGTTTTACAAGAAAAGCTAGCAGTTAGAGAATAAATATGCAATTGATAGAGGGTCAAATGTTTGTGTTTTTTTTAAATAAAAAGAAGACAGATTAGATAAAATAAATTTAGAATAGAGAGTGCTAGAGTTAGAGGGTCAAATAAAGATGGAAGAGATGTGTTTTTAGCCGTTTCTTGAAGATGGGTAAGGATTCAGCTGCTCGGATTGAGTTTGGGAGGTCATTCCACCAGATGGGAACAGTTAATGAAAAAGTCTGTGAAAGGGATTTTGGGCCTCTTTGGGATGGTACAGTAATGCGTCGTTCACTTGCAGAACGCAAGCTTCTAGAGGGCACATAAGTCTGAAGTAATGAATT
Organism: Ptychobarbus kaznakovi; assembly: GCA_027422405.1. Classification (NCBI taxonomy): domain Eukaryota; kingdom Metazoa; phylum Chordata; class Actinopteri; order Cypriniformes; family Cyprinidae; genus Ptychobarbus; species Ptychobarbus kaznakovi. The sequence goes on along the minus strand of CM049798.1, from coordinate 28,629,097 downwards.
TAGGTAAAGGGGCGCAGAGCCAGAGGTGGTTCTGTAGGCAAACATTAATGCCTTGAATTTAATACGAGCAGCTATTGGTAGCCAGTGCAAATTGATGAACAGAGGTGTGACGTGTGTTCTTTTCTGCTCATTAAAGATTAATCTTGCAGCAGCGTTTTGGATTAATTGTAGAGGTTTGATGGAACTGGCTGGAAGACCTGCCAAGAGAGCATTGCAATAGTCAAGTCTGGACAGAACAAGAGCCTGAACAAGGAGTTGTGTTGCATGTTCCGAGAGAAAGGGCCTGATCTTCTTAATATTATATAATGCAAATCTACAGGACCGGGCAGTTTTAGTAATGTGGTCTGTGAAATTCAGCTTATCATCAATCACAACTCCAAGGTTTCTGGCTGTTTTTGAAGGAGCTATGGTTGATGAGCCTAATTGGAAGGTGAAATTGTGATGAAACGATGGGTTTGCTGAAACAACAAGCAGTTCTGTCTTAGCTAGGTTAGTTGAAGGTGATGGTCCTTCATCCAGCTAGAAATGTCCGCTAGACATGCTGAGATGCGAGCAGCTATCGTCAGATCATCAGGATGGAATGAGAGGTAGAGTTGAGTGTCATCAGAATAGCAGTGATATGAAAAGCCATGTTTATGAATGACAGAACCTAGTGAAGCCACGTAGACAGAAAAGAGAAGTGGTCCAAGAACTGAGCCCTGTGTCACCCCTGTAGCTAGATGTTGCGACTTGGATACCTCACCTCTCCAAGATACTTTGAAGGACCTATCTGAGAGGTAAGAGTCAAACCACTGGAGTGCGGTTCCTGAGATGCCCTTTCTCAATAGGGTTGACAGGAGGATCTGGTGGTTGACCGTATCAAAAGCAGCAGACAGATTCAGCAATATAAGTAATGAAGACTTGGAAGCCGTTCTTGCAAGTCTTAGATCTTCAACAACTGAGAGCAAGGCAGTTTCGGTGGAATGTCCACTTCTGAAGCCAGATTGGTTACTGTCCAGGAGGTTGTTCTGTGAGAAAGGCAGTGACTTGGTTGAACACAACTCGTTCAAGTGTTTTTGCAATGAAAGGTAGAAGAGAAACCGGTCTATAGTTCCCTAAAAGAGTTGGGTTAAGAGTGGGTTTCTTAAGAAGTGGAGTTATACGAGCCTGTTTAAATGCTGAGGCAAAAATTCCAGTGTGAAGGGATGTGTTAACGATGTGAGTGAGTGCAGGAACAACTGCAGGAGAAATAGCTTGAAGGAGATGAGATGGAATAGGATCAAGCGGACAAGTAGTAGGATGACTGGAAAGGATGAGTTTAGAGACTTCTGCCTCAGAGAGTGGAGAGAAGTATGTGAACGAGTTTATGTTTGCTGGTAAGATGTGTTTGACAGATTGTGGTGTTGAAAATTGTGCAGAGAGGTTTGTAATTTTATTAATGAAGAATGTGCCAAAGTCGTCAGCTGTTAGAGTTGATGGAGGAGGACAAAGGAGGGAGGAAAATGTTTTAAAGAGCATGCGAGAATTAGGTGAATTGTTAATTTTGTCATGATAGTATGTCCTTTTAGCAGTGGAGACATTAGCAGAGAAGTCAGAGAGGAGTGATCGATAAAAATTAAGGTCAGTAGGATTTTGTGATTTGCGCCATACCCTTTCTGCAGCCCTGAGTTTAGAACGATGTTCACGGAGAATGACAGATAGCCAAGGGGCAGAAGGAGTGGTACGTGCTGGCCTGGAAGTTAAGGGGCAGAAAGTATCAAAACAAGACATCAGAGTGGAACAGAAAGTGTCAGTAGCACTATTAGCATCAAGATATGATAACTGTTTAAGGGGAGGAAGCGAAGATGAAACCATAGCAGATAGTCGGGAGGGTGAGAGCGAGCGTAAGTTACGTCGAAAAGTGACATGTGGAGGGGTATTTGATGTGTCAGGAATCATGTTGAGGTTAAGAGTGAGGAAGAAGTGGTCCGAGGTGTGCAGTGGAGTAACCAGCACATGATCAGTGGAGCAGTGTCGTGTGTAAATGGACCCCTCCTCTTCTCCACATACACTACATCACTGGGTCCCATCATACAGGCACATGGTTTCTCCTACCATTTCTACGCTGATGACACACAGCTCTATCTGTCATTTCGACCAGATGATCCAACGGTAGCTGCACGGATCTCAGGCTGCCTGGCAGACATCTCGGCATGGATGAAAGAACATCACCTACAGCTCAACCTGGCAAAGACTGAGCATCTTGTCTTCCCTTCCACTCCAACTCTACAGCATGATTTCACGATTCAGTTAGGTTCATCAACAATTACCCCATCAGCTTCGGTCAGAAATCTTGGTGTAATCTTTGATGATCAGCTGACCTTCAAAGAGCACATTGCAAAGACTGCTCGATCTTGCAGGTTCGCACTTCACAAAATCAGAAAGATCAGGCCCTTTCTGACAGAGCATGCTGCACAACTTCTTGTCCAGGCCCTGGTCATTTCTAGGCTGGACTACTGCAATGCTCTTCTGGCTGGACTTCCATCAAACACAATCAAACCTCTACAAATGATTCAGAATGCAGCTGCTCGGAATTCAGATTTTGGACCGGTTGCCGCGAATTCCGTTATGTTATCGTCTGATTCAAGCTCGTTTGTCAGCTCGCCAAGATATGAGCCTGTTTGAGGCATCCAATCGCCTTTTTTCGATGAGAAGATAAGACTGTCCGTATCTACGTAAAAAACGCGTGGCCCTAATTTATCCATAAGTTTGTATAATTCCAAGCGACCATACGCGGTAGTGAATGAAGCGATAAACACATTAACGTCGTATGCGGGGACGGGGTCCGTCTCTGCATAACACCACTGAACTAGCGCCACAGAGTCTGACATGAATGCAAATTGTTTAAGTACACGGCTATTTCCGAATATATAACGGGTGAAATCTTCAGGCTCCGTTAAAAGTTCCACCGTAGGCAAATTACATCTAAGCCCGAACCTTCCCCAAAGAGAATTTAAAAGGTATTTATTTATAGACCTGCGTGCGGGGTTGAGAGATATTTTGTCAATGTCGAGCTGAATTCCCTCTTTCTCGAAATAATCTTTGATGTAAGATTGTTTTTCTGCGTCTGTCACTACGTGCGAGGGGAAACCCGAAGCCTCTTGTTTGAATTTGAGAAATGTCTTCACATAATCTCCGAACAATGTGTCTGACGTATGCGGAAAGTGCCAGACTTCAACAATTTGGACAACTGTATATCCTTTAACGATAGCGTGCGAGAGTTCCACAGATGTCCAAACCCCTGAAATTGATCTTTCTTCATCGCTGTGTTGACACCGCTCCTGTTGTTGTTTTTCTGCGCATGTGCGACACAGCGCAAACAACAGCTTTCCCTGCGGGGATTTGAACGGGATGACCGGATGCAACAGCGCGCGAGGTGGTAGTACAGTGCATTTAATAACCCCAAAATATGACTCGACCAGTTCGAAATCTTTTTAAATGATTTTGGGATGTCCGATCGGATAAGTTTTACATGACTGTACGAAAGGGTACAGCGACGTAAAATCCAAATATGATAAGCTCTCATCTTCACCAGTCTTATGGTAAAGTTTCAGAGCGTTGGTTCGACCACCAAAAAGCGAATCCCTAGGATTAAGTCATTCAGGTGCGCTGTAATTACTCATAAAAGTCATAACATCAGGATCGTTTTGTTTGACTTTCTCCCACATGCATTCCCAAATAGTAACCACTTTGAGATTGTAAGTGTTACGCAAAACGTTCAGTTTGTTATCAGACTGCCTTCTGAGTACACCGAAAGGTATTTTTGACACAGGATTTAATTTGCTAGGGTTAAAGCGACAGTTACAGCCGTGCCAGAAAACCCCAGAAATTCCAAAGCTATTCTGTCGTTGTTAAACTCGTAATACCCATCCACATGATAAGGTCCGAATTTGACTTCGCTGTGATTTAATGCGTGATGTACGTCAACATTTTTGGTTGCTTTAATATATTCCAACCACTGTATTGACGGAGTGGAATATGCTTTGTATTGATTAAGATATGCGTTTTTGGGCGTTAGGGCAATTGTGTCTTTGGTTAAAAAAAGTGTTTTATACACTTTCATGGCACAACCTGCAAGCGTCACACAACCGAATGGATCCACGTTTGTACACTCGATAAACTCCTTTCTATATTTTATACACCCCTCTCGCAACAACACAACGTCATTTTTGCAATACATTGCGAGTTGTTTTTTTAAATCAAATATCTGTCCTTCTACGCTCTCGTACCACCTGTCAAACTTTTCACGCTCGTGGTCGGTCTTTGTGAGATATCCATAATGTTCTTTAGACGGATATGATCCGACATAATCTGCATTTTGCAAACGATTAAAATGATGTGGAAAGTAACCTTTTTCGTCGGTGTCGAGGTTTAAGGCTGAGGTCATTTTTGACAATTTCATAGGTAAGAAACTGTAACTGTCTATGTATCTCTGTTTAAACGCTTGATCGTACATATATACGAGTCTGCACCCTTGGAGTATAATTTTCGGTGTCAGCCCCTGACTTGTGAAATACTCGAGCAATATATAAGAATCGAAACCTGCAGCATTGTGTGCTATAAATGTAAAGTCTGCAAATTTTGGACGTCTGAAATGTTTTATCATCTGATCTACACAGTCAACCCTTCAGCTGTAAACACCTCACCCCCTTGCGAAAGGGCGCATACGTAATTCGCTGTGTGTTTTTCATGTTCATAAAATGTTTCGAAATCAAATAAATATATTTGTCATTGTGTTCCTCAACTTTTAGGGGTTTAATATAACACCTGTGATGTCCTTCGTCTATCAGATTGTCGTTGCAATGCGGACATTTGGAAGGTGTACATGTGTGTGCTAATAGTTTATCACCCGACCATTTAGTTCTATACTGTACGTAGCATTTCTCGCAATATTTAAAAAGGTCACATTTTGACCTCGGGTCGTCACTTTCCGGTTGTTTATGCTTTTCATAACAGAACTCAGATCTGCAATATCTCGCACAATCCTTGCATTGTATCCATTCCTTGGGATGTGTGTGGCACTGAGATGTATTGCATACGTTACACGCAAATTTGCAATAATGTAAACTACGGTCGTTAAATCCTTGATAGCAATACTCGCAGACATAGCCATAGCCTAAGAATCCCTTCAGATTTTTTATCATGTAATAATGGTCATCGTGTAGATATAAGTGTACGGTGTTCTGATGTGTTACATCTGTATTTTTATACACATTCAATTTACCTGAAGATGATCTGTGAAAGATAACTATTTTCAAGTCTAGGGCCTTCTCGAATTTAGATACGTCGTGAAACGCAATTTTATCTTGCGGCTCGTAACCCTGGTCTGTGTGTATGTCTCTGCCTATTCTGATCAGCTCCTGATTGGGACAATGTGGGTTTAAAATGAGCTAGACAAATGCTAAAACACATATTGTTTGTTATATTTCTGGGTATGAAAAGATTCATCTTATTTTTTTGAATGACCATATTGTGAGCTAAATCGGATAATTTTCTACGAACACCACCTTGCCTGTTACGAGCCACCAAGACACATAACTGTAAAACAGAATCACAGCCCACATCCGCGTTGCTTTGAACCGTTCGTTCGATTTGCTCTATGAATGTATTAACATCATGATTATTATCTGGTGTTAGAACAGCGTTGATGTCTGTGGGGAGACTCTCACCATGCAGAGAAACATTCATAAAACCGTTTTCACCGGCCATCAGCCGAGAAAAATCTATAATCTCGTTCAAAATATAGTGCAGAAAGATATGATATGCTGCATAATCATCTGCAGCGATTTCGCGGAAATTTAAAGTTCTATGAATTTCTAAACCATTAAATCTCGGTCTTGGGGTTATTGTAAAATCACCCACGCGACCTCCTTCACTTATTAATCTGTCTATAAAATGTTTAGTAAGGCCCATATCTGGAGCTGACGGATCGTAATCTGAAGCATTGTCAATAGACGGACCGCTTCCGATCTGGGGGGCCGTCATTTACAGACGCACCTAACCATTCATTCTGTTCGTCTATGATTTCGTAATCTTTCGATCATATTGAGAGAATGTGTTGGTATCATCTGTAACTGATGATCTATAAGTGTGTGTAATTGTTCAATGTTATTTTGAAAATCATGTCTAGGTCTTGATGATCTCTGATCATCTTCTGGTACCCATTGTGTGAATCATCATCATGACACCTCTTACCGCTCATTTTTGAAAATTTATTTTAAAATCAAAAATACAAAAATGGTTCAACCTTAAAGACAAACGCGTGAGCTCTTGAAAACACCACAGCTTTTCATAACTTGGTATAAACAGATGTGACAAAAATAAACCCTTACAACATAAATCACAAATAACAAATGAAATCAATAATAAAACAGTCACAAATCAGCATATATATGAAATGACTTAAATCAACAATTCAAACTTATATGAATAAATGTAGACAAATACAATGTCCGCTAACATACAAAATGGCTCAACCTTAAAGACAACCGCTTGCGCTCTTGAAAACGCCGCTGTTTTTCACAAACTCGATATAAACCCTTACAACATAAATCACAAACAACCAGCAAAATAAAATCAAAAATAATAAACAGTTACAATCATCATATATGAAAAGGCTTAAATCAAACAATCGACTAAAACACTAATAAATGTAGACAAATACAATGCCACTAACATACAAATAATGTGAGATTAAAAACAATCAACCCTTATACGACTAAAACACTAATAAATGTAGACTAATACAATGCCACTAACATACAAATAATGTGAGATTAAAAACGAATAAAAACAGTGTTCATTATAATTATTATTCCCTCCTAAATATATATATATATTCGGCCAACATTTATTTATTTTTAATATGAGTTATAAAATATGTCATGTCTTCATGTTTCTGTGTTTTACAATGTTCAATATCTTTCCATTTGTTTCTTTGATTAAATTTGATTGACTCAGGCTTTTGGACCCGACTGTATATAAAACTCATATTCTAAAAGCGAATTAATTTCATTTTAAGCAATTCGTTTTAATCACTTTGTGCCTGTTAGATGAAAAACATATTTGTTATAAGTCTTAGCGATTTCAACAAATGACACGCTATTTTAACAGCCCATGCAGCACTGATGATCAGAAACAGAACTCAGAAAAAAACAATAAAGAAAACCTGTTATAAAACCCACATCATTTAAGGGCCGAGTGACACATGTGAGATTATGAGTGTATTTTGAGAGACTACCACAATATTCTGATGTGTTGTTTAGGTGTGGATCCTTGAAGGCCAGGTTCTGAAGGCGGTGGATGTTACGGCCTTCCCCAGAGTGAGCTGAGAGCTGCTGGGCAGCCGTCTGCTAATTAATCCCCTCCCAGGTGCTTGGCCCCTGGCATCTGTAAGAGCAGACCCACTACACGAGGGTGGCCTTCAGCCGGACACACATCAATAAGATTCATTACGCCTTATTTAACAACACACAACACACGCCGATGTGAGCAGCCCACAGACACACCCACTCAGACGCTTGAACCAACCTGCTGCTTAATTCAGAGCATAATAATGCCAGGTCGACTCTATTTTACCTGTTCAGCGCCAACGCTTGCATCTCATTTACTAACCACCTGCTAACAACGGTACCCCCCCCCCCCCCCCCCCCCAACTCTTCTAACTCTTTACCAATTACAGCACTTGTGAAATAATGTTTTGAATGCACACTTGTACTTTAAATCATGAATGCATTTTTTTGTACTTGTAGATAATATAATATTAATGAAATAAAAGGCCACTTAAGTGAATGTAAGAAGTACACTTTCATGACTATGTTTCTTAATATACTTAAGTACCCTTTTAAAAAGTGCCCTTTGTAATGTCAAAAAGTTATTTTAAAGTATTATGTTGAATCATCTTTAAAGAAGTACACATATATTTTGATGCACTGACTAGTATTTTAGCTGTAGTGTCTCCTAAGAAAATAAGTCCACTTAACTGTATGCCACTTGAAGTGTACTTCAAAACTCAAAAGGTAATATTTGCAGGTAATATATTCTTAATAAAATAAAATACCCATATACGGAAATCCTGCGGGGGTCGGAGGGTTGTCCCCCCTAAAAATATGATTAAAAACTCCCGTCCTGGTCACGGCACCAATGTTACACCCCCTCCCGGGTCCACACCACCACACCGAGCGGGTCTCGAACCCGGGATTCCGGTGCGGGAGGCGGGCGCTCTAACAAGGAACGCCAAAGGCTACAGCCTCTAGCGTCAGTCGCTAGAGCGCCTCTTTTTGAGGTCAGGAGAGTGAGGTTTACACACAGCCCTTACTGGCATACATCCGTTACACCTGCACGAACATCCCTGCTCTCCTCCTCTACAGCCCGTGGCACTGCCACCACAGTCTCTGCTGCTGGGGGTAAATCCCAAGCATTATCATAGTCCTCTCCACTGCTGTTAAAAACATCCACATGCCGAGAATGAAGAACACCATTCCATCGATATGCTCCTTTGTTGTGTGTTTGTTTGTGGCGCGTTTACGATGATGTCACGGCAGTAGAGGCGGTGCAACTATAACGACACGTGAATAATCCTGCCCACTCTATAGCGGTACTAAACTGCAGTGGAAACGCAAACCGACCCGAACTGAGCCGTACCATACCGTAACGAGCCGTGCCGAACCGTGCCGTACCATGAAGTGGAACAGCGCCATTAGTGAGGCTGCCAAGGCTATTTTATTCACTTAAGCATCGGATGAAGTGATTATTTTCTCTTTATGATGTATTTTTTGATGAGTCCGCTATGTTAGCAATAATAACGTTACCTGCTTGAGGGAAAGGGTTGCCAGGTTTTTACAAAAAAACCTGCCCAATTGCGGCAACTGCCCTCTGTAAAAATCACGTTCCGGGGTGTAAAATACACATTTTTGGGGTCACTTCAACCAGTGGCAACAGTGTTAAAGTAGCCCAATTCCACGGGGAAACCGCAGACTTGGCAACACTGTGACGGATAGTAATGTCCACAACGGACACGAGCGCTGTCGCGGCTCGACCAGTCTCACTGGCACAGTCTCCCCTGCTGCACTAATAGTTGTAAGGCTTTCCTCTGTATACATATCCTTACAATTTTAGCAGTATTATTTGTGTCCCCCTCAAAAATTGTTCTGGAGAAATGTTATGTTTATTGCCCCATTATTTCCATAATAAGGGTGAATAGAAACATTGGTAGATTCAAGGAGTAATGGAAGATGTCAGGATTTGTTCATCACTTACAGACCTCTGTGCCCCTGAGCAGTTTTTGTCTACTTCCTTCTGAAAAACTCTACCTCTGTTCCTCTAGTTTAGTGTCTTAGTCATGGTGTGTGTGTGTGTGTGTGTGTGTGTGTGTGTGTGTGTGTGTGTGTGTGTGTGTGTGTGTGTGTGTGTGTGTGTGTGTGTGTGTGTGTGTGTGTGTGTGTGTGTGTGTGTGTGTGTGTGTGTGTGTGTGTGTGTGTGTGTGTGTGTGTGTGTGTGTGTGTGTGTGTGTGTAAGAGTGCTGAAAGTGAGTTTAAGTGTCCTTGGGTGAAGGGGGTTCCTGAGGAGTTAATGGCAAGGCGCTATGACTAATGGGGGAAAACCGTGACAAAATAAGACAAATGGTGTTGGCCAACTTCATTACCTTACTGACAGCTTGACAGCGTCATTGTTTAATGTGGTATTTTTCATCTGTGTCTCATTTGGTTGCAAAAGAGACTATACAAGACTATACAAGCGGGTCTGAGCGGTTCAGCAGGATCTAGTGAACACTTTACGACACTTTACGGCACACACGGCAACGGCAAACATGCTGATCACTTCCGGTTTGTCGTTGACGCGTGTTCTGAGCTGAATTTCCGTCAAGCCAATTATTTATCGTCTATTTTCTATCTTAAATTCCGATTTTATACACAATAATTTGTGTTTCTATAACGTGTGAATATATCCCCGATCGCATTCTGCAACGAGAATAATCAGAGCGGCTTGTTATCACAAGTTTTATTTTGATTTCCCGAGTCCGCTATTAGCTTATAGCCCGTTAGCAAAGCCAGCGCGGGTGCCGCTAACACAGCTAATACCCCTTTTTACACACCCATACACACATTTAACACTGTTTCACTGTTACTTGCTTAAATGGCGGATTTGTGTCTACCTTTGTGTGCAGGTGAGGACACGTTCGAACTGCATTCGGCGCAGCTCGAGCTGGAGGCCGTGGAGAGACGGATCCGCGAGCTGCTTGGGAAACAGGCCCAGCTGAGGAAACGGATAGCAACGCTGGAAACATCTCGGGCTGACACTCATAAGTCCGGGGTAAGTATGCAGCGCGCTGCTAACACTCCCATCACCTCTACTCCGTGTGTTTCTCTGCACAGGCCCCGTGCACCCGGGACGCGATCGTCACAGATGGCCTTCACTCCGGCGCCGGGAAACCACGAACCCTGGATGCAGCAGCGGAAGACGCGATCCAGGCCCCGGGCGACGACTTCTCCCCCTCCGGTCTTCGACATCTCATCCCGGAACCGCTTCGCCCCTCTCTGCGAGACTGATCGTGACGCTGTGGTCATCGGAGACTCAATCGTCCGGCATGTCCGTGCTACGTTAGCTGAAGGTAAAGTGCACACTCATTGTCCCTGGTGCTCGTGTTCTTGATGTTTCTGTGCAGATACCCGCGATCCTGAAGGATGACGAGAGCGTTGCAGCTGTTGTGATACACACGGGGGCTAACGACACCAAGCTGCGGCAGACGGAGACACTGAAGAGGGACTTCAGGAGCCTGATCGAGATGGTACGCAGCACATCGCCCGCGACGACGATCATCGTGTCAGGACCTCTTCCCACGTATCGACGAGGACACGAACGGTTCAGTAGACTGTTTGCTTTAAATGAATGGTTGTTTTCATGGTTTTGTACAGAGCAGAAAATTCTCTTTGTCAATAATTGGAATCTTTTCTGGGAGCGTCCTAGGCTATTTCGTGCTGATGGCCTGCACCCCAGCAGAGTCGGTGCGGAACTCCTGTCGGACAACATCACCAGGACGCTACGCTCTATCTGACTAGTAAGCCAATTCTCCAATAACAGCTATGATGACTTTTGTTCTACCCACTTAAATGATAAAGGTACTTGCAGTGTCCAATCTATACAGACTGTGTCTGTTCCCCGAATAGTGAGTTCAAAATATAAATTTAATGCAGGATCTAGAACAAATCTGATCGTGATTAAACCAGAAAAATGCAAAATAAATGAACAAAAACAATTTTTAAAACTTGGGCTCCTAAATATCCGATCACTCACGCCGAAAGCAGTTATTGTAAATGAAATATTCACAGATAATAGTTTTGATGTACTCTGTCTGACTGAAACCTGGCTTAAAACAAATGATTATTTTGGTCTAAATGAATCTACTCCACCAAGCTACTGTTATAAGCATGAGCCTCGTCAGACTGGTCGTGGCGGCGGTGTCGCAACAATATATAGTGATATTCTCAATGTTACTCAGAAAACAGGATACAGGTTTGACTCATTCGAAATACTTATGCTCAATGTTAAACTGTCAGATAAGCAAAATAAATCTGTCCTATCTCTTGCTCTGGCTACTGTGTATAGACCGCCAGGGCCATATACAGATTTTCTAAAAGAATTTGCAGATTTCCTCTCAGACCTATTGGTTACTGTTGATAAAGCACTAATTGTTGGAGATTTTAACATTCACGTTGATAATACAAATGATGTGTTAGGACTTGCGTTTACTGACCTAATAAACTCTTTTGGTGTCAAGCAAAATGTCACCGGGCCGACACATCGTTTTAATCATACGCTAGATTTAATAATATCGCATGGAATTGATATTACTGATATAGATATCGTACCTCAAAGTGATGATGTTACTGACCATTTCCTTGTATCGTGCATGCTGCATATTACTGATATTAACTATATGGCTCCGCGTTATCGTCCAGGCAGAATTATTGTTCCAGCCACTAAAGACAGATTCACCAATAACCTGCCGGATTTATCTCAACTGCTCTGTGTACCCATAAATACAGATGAACTAGACACAATTACTAGCAACATGGGAACTATCTTCTCTAATAAGTTAGAAACTGTTGCCCCCATCAAATTAAAAAAGGTTAGAGAAAAAAGTGCTGCGCCATGGTACAACAGTTATACCCATTCTCTCAAGAAAGAAACTCGTATTGTTGAGCGCAAATGGAGAAAAACTAACTTGGAAGTCTTTAGAATTGTGTGGAAAAACAGTATGTTCAGCTATAGACAGGCTCTAAAAACTGCAAGAACCGAGTATATCCGCAAACTCATAGATAATCACCAAAACAATCCAAGGTTTTTATTTAGCACAGTGGCTAGATTAACAAATAAACAGATGTCACCCAATCTAAATATTCCCTCACAGTTTAATAGTAATGACTTTATGAATTTCTTTACTGAAAAAAATAGATAATATCAGAAATACAATAACAAATGTAGATTCTACAGCGTCTAGTACTTCAGCTTCATTCATCGCACCCAAAGAAAAACTGCATTGCTTTACAACTATAGGACAGGATGAGCTAAATAAACTTATCACTGCATCTAAACCAACAACATGTTTATTAGATCCTGTACCCACTAAACTATTGAAAGAGTTGTTACCTGTTGCAGAACAACCGCTTCTCAATATTATTAACTCCTCGTTATCTTTAGGTCACGTCCCAAAACCATTTAAGCTGGCAGTTATTAAGCCTCTTATTAAGAAACCAAAATTAGATCCTTGTGAACTGGCAAATTACAGGCCCATCTCAAATCTTCCGTTTATGTCAAAAATATTAGAAAAAGTAGTGTCTGCTCAATTGTGCTCCTTTTTGCTCAAAAATTATATCTATGAAGAATTTCAGTCAGGTTTCAGGCCCCGCCATAGCACAGAAACTGCACTTGTTAAAATTACAAATGACTTACTTCTTGCGTCAGACCAAGGCTGCATCTCGCTGCTAGTTTTACTTGATCTTAGTGCTGCGTTCGACACTATAGATCATGACATACTGATAGATCGATTACAAAACTATACAGGTATTCAAGGGCAGGCTCTAAGATGGTTTAGATCCTACCTGTCCGATCGCTACCACTTTGTTTATTTAAACGGGGAGTCATCTCAATTAACACCAGTAAAGTATGGAGTACCACAAGGATCTGTCCTAGGTCCTCTATTATTTTCATTATATATGTTGCCCCTTGGTAATATTATTAGAAAATACGGGATTAGTTTCCATTGTTATGCTGATGACACTCAACTATATATCTCAACAAAACCAGATGAAACCTCTAAACTATCTAAGCTAACGGAGTGTGTTAAAAATATAAAAGATTGGATGACCAGTAATTTTCTCCTATTAAATTCAGATAAGACAGAGATATTAATTATTGGACCTAAAAACAGTACACAGAATCTCTTGGATTACAATTTGCAACTAGACGGATGTAATGTTACTTCCTCTACAGTTAAAAATCTGGGTGTTATATTAGACAGCAACCTATCTTTTGAAAATCATATTTCAAATGTTACAAAAACAGCATTCTTCCATCTTAGAAACATTGCCAAGCTACGGAACATGTTAAGTGTTTCTGATGCTGAAAAGCTAGTTCATGCATTCATGACCTCTAGACTGGATTATTGTAATGCACTGCTAGGTGGTTGTCCTGCATCTTCAATAAACAAGCTACAGATAGTACAAAATGCTGCGGCTAGAGTCCTTACCAGGTCAAGAAAATACGATCATATTACTCCAATTTTACAGTCTCTGCACTGGCTACCTATTAAGTTCCGTATTAGTTACAAAATATTATTACTAGCCTATAAGGCCCTAAATGATTTAGCTCCTGCGTACCTAACTAATCTTCTATCATGCTACAATCCAACCCGTTCCCTAAGGTCGCAAAACTCCGGACTCTTGGTAGTACCTAGAATAGCAAAGTCCACTAAAGGAGGTAGAACTTTTTCATATCTGGCTCCTAAACTCTGGAATAGCCTTCCTGATAACGTTCGGGGTTCAGACACACTCTCTCTGTTTAAATCTAGATTAAAGACACATCTCTTTAGCCAAGCATTCATATAATGCATCTCACAATCTTGTACTGCTAGTCTTTCTGAACAAATGCACTTTATTATGCTTTAGCTTGGGTTATACTGATAATTTCATCCAGGGTTATTCCTGGATGGAACAACTGCTACGCTAATTGTCTTATTGTTTCTATGTTTCTGCCACGGGATTAACATCCCGTGGTAGCTAGGAATTACACAAGCTTCAGTCTGGATCCAACCCTTAAACGATCTGAGATGACCGAACACCTGAGAAGAGATGATGACAACCCCTCGGAGGACCTCAGAGGAAGCCATCCATCAGCGATTATACTGACTTAACAAAAGTCTGCCATAAATGGAGGATCAGCACCTAAAGACAACCTCTACAGCCCTGAATGTCAGCGGAGTCTAGGACACATAGATGAGCCCCAGAGACAGATCTCCAGTGAGGAACTCGTCACCTAGACATCCATCGGGTAAAGACCACTGGAACCAGTGGACTGCTTACACTCTGACTTTGCTGCAGTTGGAACAAACTACTGGTTTGTCTGGCCGGAGGGGAACTGGCCCCCCGACTGAGCCTGGTTTCTCCCAAGGTTTTTTCTCCATTCTGTCACCGATGGAGTTTTCGTTCCTTGCCGCTGTCGCCTCTGGCTTGCTTAGTTGGGGAATCTTCATTTCCAACAATATCATCGACTTGATTGCACAAATATTATTTAAACTGAACTGAGCCGGACAATGCCATCACTAAATTCTATAATGAAATGCATTCAGCTGAAAATTGAGTGTTAAATCCTATCATTTTACATTATTGACACAACTTGCCTATTTTGATACTGTGCAGTGCTTTGTTACAATTTGTATTGTTAAAGGCGCTATATAAATAAAGGTGACTTGACTTGACAAGTTCTTGTTTTTCACTCAAAAATAATGAAAATGGACAGATTTCACCTCTGATGGTCAGGTGTCACACCGTCACACACTGATGGATGAATGTATGAGGAGTGTCAGGTTCATCATTTCTACAGACTCGTTCACAATGTCTGTACTGATTATCAGAGATGTTAGTAAGTGTCTGCTGACTCTACTGGACAGATTACTTGTATCATATCACAATTACATATTACTATTACATACTAGAAAATATGGAATATAATCTTATTTAGCCAAACAGGAAATCATCAATTTTGGAAAGAGGTTTAGGTGAGTCAGACTCATTTAAGTATAACTTTAACCACCTCCAAAATAATATAATAATAAATGTTCAAGAATAATAAACATTGCACATATAAGAAAGCACTAATTATTCATATAAGATATGTTTCTGCAACAGACAGATATAGATAGACAGATAGATAGTAGAAATATAGAATATAGAAAGAACATCAGATAAAAAATAAAGAATGATAGAAAGAACAATAGATAGATCGATAGAACGATAAAAAAGAATGATAGAAGGAAAGATAGAATGATAGCCAGAGAAAGAACAATAGACAATGATTCAATGAAAGACAGAAAGATATACAGAATATTAGCATTAAAAAATAACTATAGAAAGAATGATAAAGAAAACAACAGATTGATAGAACAACAAGACATAATGATAAACAGACAGTGATAGAAAGAGTATGACAAAACAGACCAAACGGTGGTTGAATTAATGATAGAAAGAAAGATAGACAGAATGATAAAAAGATGATCTAAAACAATAGATACACTGATAGAACGATATATAGATAGAGAGAGAGAGAGCGAGATAGATAGAGGGGGAGTGAGAGAGAGAGAGAGAGAGAGAGAGAGACAGAGAGAGAGAGGGGAGGGTGAGAGAGAGAGAGAGAGAGAGACAGAGAGAGAGAGGGGAGGGTGAGAGAGAGAGAGAGA
The DNA here is from genome assembly GCA_027422405.1 of Ptychobarbus kaznakovi. Taxonomy (NCBI): domain Eukaryota; kingdom Metazoa; phylum Chordata; class Actinopteri; order Cypriniformes; family Cyprinidae; genus Ptychobarbus; species Ptychobarbus kaznakovi. The sequence goes on along the minus strand of CM049798.1, from coordinate 28,613,127 downwards.
GAGAGAGAGAGAGAGAGAGAGAGAGAGACAGAGAGAGAGAGGGGGGAGAGAGAGAGACAGAGAGAGAGAGAGAGACAGAGAGAGAGGGGGGGAGAGACAGAGAGAGAGAGAGAGACAGAGAGAGAGGGGGGAGAGAGAGAGACAGAGAGAGAGAGGGGGGAGAGAGAGAGAGAGAGAGAGAGAGTGTTTTATGGACACTCGCTCATCAGCTCGTCCATAAAACCCAGCTCCTCACCGACTACAGCTTCACCCCCAAAACCATAATCAAAGAAATTGACACAAATCTAAAAGACACTCATGATGAATCTCTAAAAATACAATTTGACCTTCAAAATAAGCTCCAATGCTACTCAACCCTAAACAGAACCACTACATTTGCCAATTATTTATTGATTAAACCATTTAAAGAAAGACAAATCCTCTCCAAATACAGATTAAGTGACCATGATCTAGAGATAGAGAGAGGAAGACATAGACAAACATGGACCGAGCGAGAGCAGAGGATCTGTAGACACTGTGATCTACAGCAAATAGAGGATGAGAAACACTTTCTGATGATGTGTCCCAAATATCTCCATGTGAGGGAAACATTTCTCCCCAGATTTAAAGCCCTGATCCCTTCATTTACAGAGCTCAGTGATTCTAAGATAATGCCCTTCTTACTCGGAGAAGATGATAACACCGCTGCACTCGCTGCTAAATATGTGTTAACCATTCATAATGTTAGATTTTCAACATGAGTCACTTGATACTGACCAACTTGATCTTTTCATTGATTTAGAATGATTTTGATTTTATTTATTATTTATGTTGTTATTTATTTACCTATGTTATTGTTGTATATACTGTATATATATTGATGCTTTGGCAACATTGTGCTACGCAGTCATGCTAATAAAGCTTATTTGAATTTTGAATTTTGAGAGAGAGAGACAGAGAGAGAGAGGGGGGAGAGAGAGAGAGAGAGAGAGAGGGGGGAGAGAGAGAGAGAGAGTGTGTGAGAGAGAGAGAGAGAGAGAGAGAGAGAGAGAGAGAGAGAGAGAGAGAGAGAGAGAGAGAGAGAGGTTTTTTCCGTTCACTCAGGCTCATCGCTGGCGGTGAGATAATCTGAATAAAGTCTAAATAAAGCATAAAGTCAACTCAATATCAGTGATGTAAATGTTTCATGACTGCAGGTGATCAGGTCTACTGTAATCTCAGGACCAGAGACTGCCATCAGGATCAGCTGTCTCTTATCTTTGACCATCACATACAGTACATTATTCATCTGCTGGATACTTTTTGTAAAGAGAGACCTTGGTTTGTTTTTATTTTTCATGAAATGACACAAATTTAGTCCTGGAATATTGAATCCAGAGTAAATAATGCACGAGTCTTCAGGAGTCTTGCTTTGACTTAACATTCGACACACACTTGTGGTGCGCTGTTGTGTTCATTGACAAACGATGGCAGTGGATGAACCATGTAAGAATATTCTTAGATGATGTCTCAGACAGTTACTCCAGAATCGAGGCATGCATTACCACTCACTGATTCTGTACATATTGGATATTTCACTGTAAGCAGCCTGAAAAAGTAAATGAAGTAGGCCAAAGTAATGAAGTGCCACACAACGGCAATAGATAGCCGAACAAGAATACTTAATCCAAGCAGAAAACTAACGGATGAATGGTTTTTGCTTGTAAACAGTGCTTGAGCTGTACAAATCTGCTCCCATGAAGAAACAAACTCATCTACATTTTGGATGACCTGAGGATGAGTAAATATTCAGCAAATTTACACATTTGGGTGAACATTTCCTTTAAGCCCACAAGGAAAATGTAAAGCGGCTATGAGAAAATATCTGAACCGCGCACAAACTCAACAGCTTCCACAAACATCTAGCCAGCATAATTAAGAGAGGTCTGAATCCAGTCAGGTAAAAATAAATCTGCCTAAGTAGAGTCCTGCTCTATGATTTGATGTCTCTGCAGCTCATTTCTGTGTAAATGTAGCACAGCCCGGCTCCCACCAGCACAGTGTTTAAGCCCAGGAGTCGTCGCCTCCTCCTGCGAGGGAGAATCCATTAAAATCCCCCGGGAATAGCGAGGTAGCACAGCTGCCGCCCCTGTGAGGCAGAAAAAGTGTTGTGTTTGCAGATTGTGTGTTATTGTAGCGCTTACTCTTCTTCTTCCCCATCCCCTTCCTCTCATCTGAATATATCTGTGCTATATTCATACGCATTTCCTGTTTTATTGTTATGGGAAATGGAACTTGGGCCAATACACAGCTACAACTCATGCAAATGCCAGATACCCAAACTAGCAATGCAACTTTTTGGTGCCAGAACAGAAATCAGTCCCCTGCTCCAAAAACATAATCAAAACAATCAAGTCATATTTACAGAAATATGGTGAGAACATTTTATGCAAAACATGTTTGCACAATTATTAGTGAATGTATATATGTGTGTGTGCGTGCGTGCGTGCGTGCGTGCGTGCCTGTGACCCTCTCTGTGAAATCCAGGCTAAAGTATCAAAATCTAATTATGAGAAAACAAGCATCAAAGTTTGATTTCTACCATTATTTTCACTATAATTTCAATCTTTGACATGGCCTTACTCAGTCAATATTAAAGATATATTGATATATAAGATATATAAAAAATGACTTTAGCTGGGTTTTCACAGAGAAGGTCACACACACACACACATATATATATAAAACGTTGAAGTCAAAAGTTTACATACACCTTTCAGAATCTGCAAAATGTTAATTAGTTTACCAAAATAAGAGGGATCATGCAAAATGCATGTTATTGTTTATTTAGTACTGATCTCAATAAGATATTTCACATAAAAGATGTTTACATGTAGTCCACAATAGAAAATAACAATTTAATTTATAAAAATGAAAAAAAAATGTTCAATGTTCAAAAGTTTACACCCCCTTGATTCTTAACACTGTGTTGTTGTCTGAATGATCCACAGCTGTGTGTTTGTTTAGTGATAGTTGTTCATGAGTCCCTTGTTTGTCCTGAACAGTTAAACTGTCTGCTGTTCTTCAGAAAAATCCTTCAGCTCCCACAAATTATTTGGTTTTCCAGCATTTGTGTGTATTTGAACACTTTCCAACAATGACTGTATGATTTTGAGATTCATCTTTTCACACCGAGGACAACTGAGGGACTCATATGCAACTATTATAGAGGATTCAAACACTCACCGATGCCCCAGAAGGAAAAAAAACTGCATTAAGATCCGGGTGTGAAAAGTTTTGAACTTTAACCAAATACTACTGTCTAATGCACATTGAAACAAAGATCTTCAATTTTAACTGTCAAAATAAAATATCAGTTTAACTTAAAGAAATTATGACAGAAATATATTGATATTATATACTAACATATAATTCTTATAGCAATAATAATAATAATAAAATCACCATCTTTAGAAACCATGTGTTAAATCATAAAACAGAATTTTTTAAAACAGAAAAATTAAGCATAGGATTTAGGGAAAACATAGAATTTAGGGAAAAATTTTATGAATTTCATGGGACCCTAAATTAAAATGTATCTTACTCTGTGGAGTTTAATTGTGAACAAACAAGTCATGTTATATTCTTTGGTCTAACAAGCATACAGAAATAATTTTCTTCACCATTAAGGTTAAATGAAAATTGTGATAAATATCGATATCATGTTATATGGAAAGCCCAAAGCATGTATGTGTAAGTTTTATTTTCTCCCCTGAGAGCCGAAAGGTCTCCAGCAGAGTCTAAACAAGAGGTTCACTGATACCTTTGTACAAGACAACAAAAGTCTTATGATGTTCAACAAAAGAAAAGTCATTGAATAAAAGCCAGTGTATCAAAGCTTTCGTTTGGCACGCCTGATGCATTCATTTCAAGGTCTACAATTCCCACAGAAGAATAAGAGAAAGGCAGTGAAAAAACGATATTCAAGGAGCATTTCTTCTGATTGCTCTAGCCTTGAATTAAGGTTTTGATTGCTCTGTCAATAACACCAATTTCGACTTGAACACATGTACTCTAACAGTGATGTTTTGTGAATTCAACCAATGTAAAGCAGTGTCAAACAGAAGCTATTCAAGACATGAATCCTATGAAAACTCTTTCCATCACCCCCTTGATTTGTGTTCACAGGTTAACATTGTGCAGCATAAGAAAGAATATGATAATAAGTAAAGGCTGATTAAAGAGAGTTTGAAAGGGAGAAGATAGTATCATCAGGTGGAAGATGAATGAGATATAGAGATATTTTCTCATGGCATTGTTCTATGATTTTATGACATTAAACTCACACAAAAAAAAATCTATGAAATTGAATGAATTAATGCAGTAAGTGATTTCTGAGGAGCGCTGTTGATATTTAAAATCCCCGAAACAAACACAGCCATCTCTACATCTTGATAGCTCCGCCCCCTCCCATTCACAAATATATTATTCAACACAATCATGTTGTGATTGGTGTGTTTTGGTGCTCAAACTAATTCATTTTCAACAGTGTTTCTCAGAAATCGCTTACTGCACCTTTAATCTCATCAGGAAACCATATAAAACATTTTAAGGCTACTTAATTAGGTCACTTAATAATGACTCCATGATGTCGAAATTTTGTGAAAAAAGTTACATTCGTTTAACTTCATTGATTAAAGTGGGACCGATGTACGTGATTAAATCGTGTCAATTCAGCACACTTTTTTTCAGTGAACAATAATGAAGGACTATTTTAATTTGTTCAGTGTGCACCCAGCTTATGTTAATTGGGAACTCTCCTGAGCATGTACTGAACACATAGCATCACTCTACAGTACACTTAAAAATAAAGGTTCTTTATTGGCACCAACGCTTTCGTGAAGATCCTTTAACATTCATGGAACCTTTCATTCCACAAAGTGTTCTTTAGAGTGGAAAACGGTTCCATGGACTTTTAGAATTTTCGTCACACTAAGAGAAAAATAAAGTGCTACTATTATGCCTTTTCAAATATTGGCTTTCATGCAGTGTGTCATGTAGCAGTATGTGAACACAAAGTTGTGAAGCCGACAGTGCACGATAACTAAAGTTATTGTCTATCAAAAAAAAAGAGTTGGCTCGCAATCACCTAAATTAATTGTCATGAATTTGAATCTTATTCTGTTATGGCTGTACGTCACAAAGTAATACATTTGCATAATGTCCGTTCATGGCTGTAATTTGCGCTGTATGCGGTAGACCAATCACAAAGGACTGCGCCATCTGACCAATCAGAGCAGTGAGGGTTCACGGAAAGGAGGGGTTTATAGAGACTGATTCGTCGAACTGCTTTGCACAAGTCATATATGAATCATTTTGAAATCAAATTAAAGCACTGTTTTTGAGAAAACTAAAGTGTTTTTTGACCTTAGATGCATGTAAACCTGTTTTGGGACACTAATAAAACAATATTAGCAGCCTTAAAGTGGCATAATAGGGGCACTTTAAGGACTGATCACTGAAATGTTCTTTGGGAAACCAAAAATGATTCTATGAATTCACTGTGAAAAACAAATCATTTTGGAACTTTTATTTTTAAGAGAATATAAACTTTCCAGTGCAAAAAGGTTCTTTATAGTGGGAAAGGGCTCTTTAGATTATTAATGGGTTACTCCACCCAAAAATGAAAATTGTGTCATTAATTAAAGCTTTGTTGGTCTTCAAAACACAGTAAATAACACTGTCAAGGCCCAGACAATTATGAAAGACATCATCAAAATAGTCCATCTGCCATCAGTAGTTCAACCGTAATTTTATGAATGTCTTTCATACTTTTCTGGGCCTTGACAGTGCTATTTACTTGGCAGTCAATGGGATAGTCACAAGTCTACCGGTTCTTATTCAAAATATCTTAAATTGTGTTCCGAAGACGAACAAAGCTTTTACAGGTTTGGAACTACATGGGGGTAAGTGATTAATGACAAAATGTCCATTTAAGGTGTCCCTATTATGCCATTTTGAATATAGTCTTTTATTCAGTGTCTAATATAGCTGTATGCGAATGCAAACAATCTGCAAAGTTGTTAAGCCGAAAGTGTAAGACAAACAGTTACTGTCTCCCAAACGAAAGAGTTGACTCTGAACAGTGGAAATGCGTTGTTGTCCCACTTCCGTAATGGCTACACTTTACAGGATACACATTTGCATAATGTGCTCGTACGCTGGCTAGCCACGAACAACTTGACCCGCTCTCAAACACGTATTTTTTCCATTGACTGCCTCTCTAATCTCCAAGGGAATCTCGTGGGATTCGCAAAACACTTGATCCTGAAAGACGGCTCAGTATCCGGTTTATCTGGACCATCTGACTCCACTGAATCGCAACCTGTAAGTATGATAAATAATAGATTCAAAATATGGAAATATGGCAATGGGCGTATTGTTTCCAACAAGCGCTGTATGCTGTAGACCGAGCACAACAGACTGTGCCATCTGACCAATCAGAGCAGAGCAGTCTCACAGAAAGGAGGGGTTTAGAGAGAGACTGAATCTTAGAACTGCTTCAAACTAATTGTTTGAGAATCATTGGAAAATGAGGTGATATCAAATGTATATTTTGAGAAAACAAGCATTATTTGACCTTGCATGCATGTAAACCTATTGTAGGAGACTCCCAAAACAATATTAAGAACCTTAAAAATGGCATACTTGGGCATTTTAAAATGTTCATCAGACTAAGAAAAAAAAATTCAAGGACTGATGACTGGAAGGTTTGTTGTGCAACTAAAAATGGTTCTTCTACACAAAAAAACAAACAAACCTGAAACCTTTTTTTTAAGAGTGTAGAGTGTTTGTGACTGATGAAATGTACTGGTACACTTGATTTGTACTATTGCACGAGCTGGCTCCCCTGCTTTGTTACTCCCCAAACCTGCATTCAGCATATTTCATGTGCTCTCAGTTCTCAGCCAAACAGCTCTTCTTTCCCTCCCTCACCGGCTCTGTCTGAAAGGAATCAAGGAGCGCTTTCCCCACCGCAGTTAATTATTCTTTAATGGAGCACTCAATGGGAATAAAAGCAGCCGGCATCAATAATTAAGCAGAAAAACAACACAAAACAAACATTAAATACAACAACTCTGACATTGTTTTAAAGAAAGTATCTGGGTTAGGTTTAGCACCAATCCCTTTCTGTTTTTGCTTTGTTTCACGACATCCATCCTTCAATAAAATCGAAAGCAGCCTTTATTCACAACTACAGTAATATTCTCTGACCTGTCTTGTCTGAGGATGACGGTTATGTGCGAAAGAAGCTCAGATTTAATTTCTACACCAACCTCTGTCCGACCCTCGCCGTGTATCGGGACAAACTCCCTCGAAGAGCTGTAACAAACTCTCTGCCGCATCCACAAACACACATGTTGGCAAGGGAATACAAATTAACCTGAGGTGCCATCAGCAATTAAGCCTAATTTCAATAACATTTAAGCAGTTCATATTCGTGTGCATTCTCATTAGTGTAATCAAGCGACAACAAATGTTATCCTGCATGGTAATAGCTGTCATCCCGCGTGTGCGGAGAAATTGTGCATAAAGATTCGATTTGGTTTCTCTCATCAGCATCCAGTAGGACGGCTAATATCCCGTCCCGATCTGAGAGAGAGAGCCGAGTGGGACGCATAAGTTGCGAACTCAGCAATGGCCATCAAAAAAAGCACTATTGTTTGGATTTGGGCTCCTAACAATGTTATCTCTCCCATGATGAGACACCAGTTTTTTTTGGGAGACGCTACATTAATATTCCTAGTGGCAGCATAAAATAGGTAAAGATGGATTCCATGCAAGACAAAAATGAAAGTGCGGGATTAAGCAGGAATCTTTACAGAGACGACGCCGGTGGAATGCCAGACTAGACAAACACTGTATGTTTAACACATTCACAGACTACCCAACAAAAGAAAATCCCATTACAAACGGGTCATGAGAAACACCTGCAGAGTAATTTCTTTAAAACATGCATTTCTGATGGTGCAGTGCTGGCCTGGTTGTGTGTTGATTACACATACATGAGGTATTTGTAACCGCCCTGCTAAACGAAACCAATCACCAGGCAATAAATATTACTTTTCTGAACTGTAATAATTTGAAAACCAAGTTTGCAAGCAATTTTAATGTCTTAAAATTAAATACCTTATTATAAGTGATCAGAAAGACAAAATCTAAAGTGAGCGAACAAGCATGTTTGAGCTTCTGTTTACCATCTGTTATGTTTTATATGTGCATTGTGTTATCATTGAGACACTATTATAGTTTTTAATAATATGTTGAATCAATTTCAATCTGTATTTTTTCAGACGGATGGACGGACGTACGTACGTACATGCGTACATGCATACATACATGCATGCATGCAGACAGACAGACAGACAGACAGACAGACAGACAGACAGACAGACAGACAGACAGACAGACAGACAGACAGACAGACAGACAGACAGACAGACAGACAGACAGACAGACAGACAGACAGACAGATGGAGACAGACAGACAGACAGAGAGACAGACAGAGAGACAGACAGAGAGACAGACAGACAGACAGACAGACAGACAGACAGACAGACAGACAGACAGACAGATGGAGACAGACAGATGGAGACAGACAGACAGATGGAGACAGACAGACAGATGGAGACAGACAGACAGACAGACACACAGACAGATAGATGACAGACAGACAGGGACAGACAGACAGACACACAGACAGACAGACAGACACACAGACAGACAGACAGACACACAGACAGACAGACACACAGACAGACAGACAGACAGACAGACAGACAGACAGACAGATGGAGACAGACAGATGGAGACAGACAGACAGACAGATGGAGACAGACAGACAGATGGAGACAGACAGACAGACAGACAGACAGACAGACCGACAGATAGATGACAGACAGACAGACAGATGGAGACAGACAGACAGACACACAGACAGACAGACAGACACACACACAGACAGACAGACAGACAGACAGACAGACAGACAGACAGACAGACAGACAGACAGACAGACAGACAGACAGACAGAGAGAGAGGGAGATTGGAAGTTTAGTTTTACTACATCAAGTTAAACTAAAGTAAGCAGCTGAAATAAAACATTTTATATTTTATTTTATTTCAATTAACACATTATCACAAGTAACACATTTTTTTTAATGGTTTTGATTTTAGTTTCAGTTTTATACAGTCACCCTAGTGCGTTGAACAATGTTTCTACATGATTAAAAGCTTAAATAAAAATATATTTATTATATAATGTGATCTTTAGAAATTGTTAGAGCACCTGACAAATCTGAAAATATTGAACTAGTTTGCCTCCAAAATATGATTTAATTTCATAATGTTCATGAAACATGCAGATGGTTGCTCTGAGCACTGTATCAGATGAAGTGAGTCGTACTGTTTTTATCCACTTTTAACTTTAATATTTAGCATGCCCACTTTTTGCAGCAATTACACATCTCTCTGGCATAGTGTCAATATATTGCCTGAGAACTTCAACACTAATGTGATCCCATGCTTTCTGCAACTCAAGCCAAAGGCTTTCCTTTTGATGTGCAATAGATCTGTCCAGTTTATTTTCTAACTCGCCCCAAATTTGCTCGATGGGGTTGAGGTCTGGACTTTGAGGGGAGAGTCCATCCTTTTCAATGCTCCGGCAGATTCCTTCCATCGCTGGTAGTTCTGGCAATAGTTTGTGTTATGGTATTGTAATGGACAATTCAACAAGAACAACTGAAACCTCTTAAATATGCCAAGTGCTCTAACAATTTTGGCCACCACTGCATGTATCTGAATTTCATATAAAACATCCATCCATGTTTATTTGAACATAAATAAACAAATAAATTCAGTGTAATGCATATTTGTCAGTCATACATAAATTAAACCTGTAAGAAACAGATAAGGTTTCTGCACTAAAAATATTCCATCTATTTGGTTTATTTAAATAATATTATCATATTTTCAAAATACATTCATTCAAATAGCTTAGAATCAGCATAAATAAGTTCACTGTGAAAACAATTACATGTATTCAGTTAAAAAATGTAAATGGTTAAAATATGGCTAGCTGTGGAACAAGCCACTTAGTTAAAATATATGAGATTAAAATCAAATAGATTTGATTATAAATATATAAACCTTGTGTCAACAACTGACTGACCACGTTTGTTTATGTTAACACTGTGTAATGGATTTTTTACATTTGTAAAAAAAAATGTATGTATTTATTTATTTACCAGCGGAATCTTTTTTTACTTTTTGCTTTATAATGACATTTTGAAGAGTTTTGAAGAGAATCAAAAATTTTGATCACTGAAAATTATCATAAAAATATCTATATTTGTATTTCAAAGACGAACGAAAGCCGTTTGTGATGACATGACGGGAGTAAATGATGGCATTTTAATTTCTGAGCAAACTAGCTTTCTCAGTAATCTTGTTCAAAACAGATAAAAGTTTCTCAGATTACTCTCCACCGGGTCAAATGTCATGTATTGACTTCCAAAATCTCTGGGATTAAGTCTATCCTACAGTACGTTATCAAAGATCTGCTGGGCATCCAGTAAACCGGCTCTTTCGGTACAATCCACCAATCACCCCCTTCAGCCTGTTTGCCAAAGCGTTTAATTACATGTTATAGTCTACACACAATAATGCTGTACTAGCCTCTGGTCTGACCTTTCTCTGATAATCCTGCCCTCCAGAAACAGCCTGCAAATCCTGACCCAGAGACACCCCATTCCTCATTCCTGCTGCTGGACGGATGGGTGTCTCTTTTGAAGACAAAGGGCTTCATCATCATGAAATTCCTCCGCAACATTACAGAGCTCAGTGAGTCTGTACGGACCACACACATGCTGTTGTATCTGCAGATCTGTAGACCAGCAGGAGGACTTCTTGATGTGTAATAATATCATAAGTAGAGGGGACATTCAAATAAAGCTGCATCGTGTTTCTATGAGTGGAAGTCAAACACCTTGATGACACTCGATTACGCAGGTAAACTCTCACAGAAACATTGGGATGTTTTTTGTTGTTTTTTAAACAATTGATTGTTTTTACTATTTTAAAATGTTTTTTGAACCACATCAATGTAAGCTAAATCTGAAACCATTAAAAAAACATGAATTCAAATAAAAAATCTATAACTACAAAAAAAAATGAACAAATAAAATAAAACTAGAAATACTAAAATCATGAAAAAAACATTAATTAAAATAAACATTAACTGATTTTAATATAAATAAGCTTATTTTATTTCAGTTAGATCATAGTTCATGCAGTTAGTTCATTAACGTTTTTATATTTTAATTAATTTTAACTTTAAGTATTAAAATAAACAAACTAAATAAACTAAAACCTAAAACTTTATAAAAACTATAAAAAACAAATATTATTATCACAATAAAATTACTAAAACTTGAAAACAGATATAATGTACTAATATATATATATATATACGTAGTGCAAAATTGTAATATATATAACAGTATGAAATGACTAATTCAATTAAAATTGGTATTTGATAATTCAATTCAGATCTAATTCAACACATTAACACAAACTATAATAATATATCAATGATGCTAAAACAGCATTGTATTAAACAGCTGCACCAATGCAAACAGAACAATGTACCATAACAGTACAATATAATTTATAATAATTCTTTGCATTATGTATATGTCATTGTTTTAATGCTTCTCTTAAGAAAAACAAGTAATATTATTACATACAGTGGCTTATTTTTTGATAGATATAAGTTTATTACAGAATTAATTGACTAGTTATTGTCGAGTTGAAGCCTCTATTAAAAGGCTTTCGTTCTGAAGAATTGAGATGCTTCTCTGTTTAATGTGGCGCTCTGCTCTCTCAGCGGGAAGCTTGTCCAGTCTTTAGCTCAATGTGGGTCGCTGGGTTTGGAAATTCCCCAAGCAGCCTGACAAGTTCACTGGGAGTCTTTCATGAGACGGCCAATTTATCCAACAACACAGAGCCCGTCGTCATATGAATAAAACATCTGTCTGCACTGTGAGGCCGAAGACAGACAGAGGAACCAGCAGAACAAGTAACACAACCAGACGTGTCAACATGAAGCCCAGACGTGATTTGTGTTCCAGTCTTTCCTCAGAACAGATAGTACTTGACACAGAGAAGAGACTTTACAGGCAGAAACAAGCACAATTACAGAATGGACTGTTTTAACAGACATAACATTGTTCTCCAGCATGATTTGAGACCGATCTTGAGCTTCAGTACAAAGAGTCACATGATCAAAGTCATCTGATTGGTGACCAAGAAGCAGAACAGAATACACGGTCATCAAACCTGTTTATTTCAAGGATTAAATTAGATTTGGATTTAATATGGTTTAATGTGTTCTAAGAGTTTTGAGCCACTGTGTATAGAGCAGAAGTAGACCTGTCTTTGTCCTGTACAATAAATGCAGTCTTATTTTAGCATTATTTACATACTATCATAGTATTTAATAACATTTCAAATGAGCTTGATTTAAAAGTTTCAGTAATTTTGTGCTTTTTAATATAATATTAAATTAATATGATTATAAATATGTAGCTATTTTAGCATCACTTATATGCTATCATAATATTAACACATTCAGTTAGCTTTTAGTTTGACATTTTTGGTTTTCCTTCAAAATTTTTGTTTACTTTTCAGAAATTGTTTTGGGCTTTTGTCATTTATTTATTTTTTAATATGTATTTAATTTATAACTTCGTATATTCAATAGACATTAATCAACTATTTAAAATTATTTATTACAAATATTTGTTTAAGTTTCAGTAATTTTGTTGTGATTTAAAAAAATATATATTTATTTATTTTCTTACTTAATATATTTAATATGCATTAATATATTATTTAACAATTTATTAAATACAATATTTAGCTTTGTTTTATTCCTTTCGCTTTGTAATATTTATTTGTTTTAATTTTAGTAATTTTAGTACTTCAGCAAAAACTTAATTTCCTTTATTTTATTTCAGGTAACGTTTTTTATCTAATATTTATTTATTATTTCAGCTTTATTTCAATAAATAAAAATGTAATGTAGGATTTACTTTGTTCTGTAAAAGTTACAAAAAAGTGAATTATGAATTTTTTATATTCAAATATTGTAAATAATAAACTGTAAAAATGCATAACTATTAAAACATTTGTGAAATGTTGTAACACTGTCACATAAGATACACATGTGCACATTATAATGCTTTTATGTATATTAGAGTTGTAATAGGTTTAACAATGAAACGATCTCTCGTATATAAGAAGGAAAGGAGGTCTCCAGACCCGAGGGGAAACAGAAAGGCCAGAGTATATGAAGACGGCTGCGGGCATCACATTTGCACGAGGCACGAGGTTGTTTCTTATCTGTTTGGAACGGCACATCTGTTCAAAACAAGCCGATCAAACAGCACCATTTAAAGAAATGCAATCAAAAATGTTTAGTTTGCCGTGACAGAGACGTTACCTTCATCTTCAGCTGTGCAAACACAGGCTTTCTTCCAGCTCGCAGGAGACAAGGAGAACATGACAAGGCCTCCATGCTTTGTGGAGATCACAATTATTGTCAACCATGTGTGAAAATATCATGTTTGTGAAGAGCTGCTACCTGTGTCTCCGGTAATAAGTTGACTGGCAAAGAATAGAGCCAAGTGTTGGAGTGAGCCAGCAGACGTGACACAGACGAACACAAAGAAAAATGTGACTGAGACTTCGGGAACAATGAGGAGATATTTCAAAACTACTTCAGAGCGTCTTCCTGCACACACTGACTCTGAAAACACATTCAAGAGCTTCACACACTTCAGTTTGGAAAAAATATTTACCCCGCCAGCTTCTAAACAGCACACATTCATACTTATATCACTTACCTAAACAGTCAACATTTCAGTGGCTTATAATAATAATAACCCAAGGAGGTCTTGGTCACAATTCACACTATCAACAACTATTAACTATGACTTCTGTCTCAAACAATTCCTAATGTGCAGCTTATTAATAGATAGTAAGGTAGTTGATAAGTTTAGATATGGAGTCGGATTAAGGGATCTAGAATATGGTCATGAAGAATAATAGTAAACAGCCAATATGCTAGTAATATACATGCTAATAAGCAACTAGTAAATGGTGAGAATAGGCCCATGAACTAAATTATTACTAAGGATAATGACTAAAAGCACCCCTTAAGACAAAACAAAACGTAATTTTTTTCCTGGCCAGAATATATTTTAAATAATATTTACATTAATATAAATTGGAGATATATTTCAGGGGCAAGAAAACACATTTCCAATCTTACAGTATAGCCCACAAATGCAAATGTGGGTGAAATAGATAACGTCTCAGGTTACGTATGTAACCATGGTTCCCCGAGTGTGGAACGAGACACTGCGTCCCCTAGGGGTCGCTATGGGGAACACCGTCAGCGTGACTCGTGTCTGAAGCATACATATAAAAACACCACCTGTTGGCCGGCGACAGCCTATGACGTCACTACCGGCGCGGCCACAGTATAAGGGGCGCCGGGAGAATACATCATCAACTTCTTCATCTGAAGCTTGCGTCCAAAGCATGGCACACAGCCTAGGGGACGCAGTGTCTCGTTCCCCACTCGGGGAACCATGGTTACATACGTAACCTGAGACGTTCCCCTTCATGGGTACTTCGAACTGCGTCCCCTAGGGGTCGCTATGGGGAAAGATATACCCGCACCACCATGCTGAGGGGAGCGCAAGCCAATTTCATGCAAAAGGCGAGCACTAAGCCAACTCTACCAGGCTAAGGGAGTTGTCCCTGGGACGGTTGATGGCTGTCAGTGACATTATCCCCTTCGGCCAAAGACCCGAGCTGCATACCCTACCCAGGGTAGAGCTCAAGGCTTGGAATCAGAGAAAGATTATTTTAAGGGGATGTGGCCAAGCACCTAGTGGTAGTAACTAGGTACTGGCTGGTCACCCAGGGGCTACCACTTGCTCTGCAAGAGCTCGTTGAGGGAACTGTCTCAACAGACCCTTTGGTAGCGACACACTGTTCAAACCCAAATATTGGGACAAAAAGGTAGAGTGAGGCCCAAGGCACAAACCGGGGCCTGACCAACTCAAAGAAAGGGCACGAAGCTACAGCGCGTAACCCTACCGTACAGGTTTTTAGAAAGAACGCACAACACTTGATGTGCGATCTTACCACCGGGTGGATTTTAAAAAGTGCACAGAGCCTTAGCGTGTGCACTTACCATAACATGGATTTTTAGAAAGAACGCAGAACACTTGATGTGCGATCTTACCACTGAGTGGATTTTAGAAAGTGCCCAGAGCTTTAGCGTGTGCACTTATATATATTTTTTGGTAACGTTCTATGATGGCTCTGGAGAGCGGAGAACTACTCATTCCTCAGAATGAGAGGGAACTCAGACGCTCAGAAGGGAGCGGCATGCTCATACGTGACCCTCTGAGGAGCTCTGGAGAGCGGAGAACTACTTCCTCAGAATGAGAGGGAACTCAGACGCCCAGAAGGGAGCGGCATGCTCATAGGTGACCCTCTATGGTGAGGGGAGCAGTGCTAGCTCGACCAGCAAGGAGCTCTGGAAAGCGGAGAACTCATTCCTCAGAATGAGAGGGAACTCAGACGCTCAGAAGGGAGCGGCATGCTCATAGATGACCCTCTATGGTAAGGGGAGCAATGCTAGCTTGACCAACAAGGAGAGCGACCTATCACAGAGCTCTGGGGAGCGGAGAACTCATTCCTCGGAATGAGAGGGAACTCAAACGCCCGGAAGGGAGCGGCATGCTCATAGGTGACCCTCTAAGGTGAGGGGAGCAATGCTAGCTCTACCAATGAGGAGCTCTGGAGAGCGGAGAACTCATTCCTCAGAATGAGAGGGAACTCAGACGCCCAGAAGGGAGCGGCATGCTCATAGGTGACCCTCTATGGTGAGGGGAGCAGTGCTAGCCCGACCAGCAAGGAGCTCTGGAAAGCGGAGAACTCATTCCTCAGAATGAGAGGGAACTCAGATGCTCAGAAGGGAGCGGCATGCTCATAGGTGACCCTCTAAGGTGAAGGGAGCAGTGCTAGCTTGGCCATCAATGAGCTCTGGAAAGCGGAGAACTCATTCCTCAGAATGAGAGGGCACTCACACGCTCAGAAGGGAGCGGCATGCTCATAGGTGACCCTCTATGGTGAGGGGAGCAATGCTAGCTCGACCAACAAGGAGCGCTCCTAACCTGGATCTAGTATCGACGAGTGAGGTAATCACTGCGATAGCCTTTAGAAATGGATCGTACTCATCCATTGGTTCCTGCGCTGGAAGTTTCCACCTAACCTCGGTCAGGTGGAGTTTACGGTGGTTGCAGGGGAATTAGAGAGGAATAAGAGGGCAGATGCCCCCTAAGGGAAAGGAGTAGATGTTCTTACTCTGGTCCGGACAAGAGTGTCATTTAGGACGCATCGTCTGGAACACCTCCCTCAGGTTTTGCCTCTCTCTGACCCACGTCACTCTCTAGCCCTACCCGCAGGCGGGGGAGGGGCATGAGTCGCGAGACTAGCCTTCTGAGCCCATCTCTGATCCCCAGACCGAGATGGGCTAGGACCCCTGTTTGTTTGGGCTCAGACCTGGACTTTATAGAAAAGCCTTATCCAGGTCTTTCAGCAGATCAGTCTGGTACACCTGAAGCACCACCATAGTGTGCAACGAAGCGACGGTCTGACCTGCTGCTGCATATGCCCTGCCATTTAAGCAAGATTCAGGGGCTTAGATGGCAAGGAGGGAGCCTTGAGAGAGGATGTCTCGCCCACAGAGAGATAGCTGGCTATCGTCTCTTGCAAAGGGGCATCCCCTCATAGCCATTTGTATGCATCCCCTCAATGTCAGCATAACTAGTATGCTGAAACCTATGAATGTGAGAAAAAAATGCCTTTTCCACTCCTTCTCAACCCCCACATGGAGATTTAGGAAGAAAGGAAGGCTCGCTCGAGCTGGGGGTTTATGGTCAGAAAGATAATTTTATGATCCATAACCTCCAATAACTCGTTCATATGCAGTGCAGGAGGATTGAAAGGGTTCAGTCTCAAATTCCTCGCCCTCAAACATCTCCTGCTCTTCCTGGGCATAACCCAGCAGAGCACTAGCCTCTGAATCTGATGAAGTCAGAAAGATTGCATCATCACAATCCAGCAGCTCACTCTCATTCTCGGCTGATGCGCGTGAAAAGGGGCGGTCCCTCTCTAACTCATCGGCCAGATCCAACGGCGAACCCCACGATTTCATCCGTCTCTGTGCCTCGGCAGCGGTGGGTCCCGAATCGCGGGAAGCAGATGGCTGCCCCTCTTTCCTCGAAAAGAGGGACAGACGAGAGCAGAGCTTTTTCATAAAAAAAGGCTCAAAGTACACGCAGATTTTCCCCTCAAGGACATCACGTGCGTGCTCTTTGCCCAAACAAAAGACGCAAAGATTGTGTGTGTCATCGGGTGTGAAATAACGAGGACACGGATCCACACATTCTTAAACACCTTGCTAGTGCTCGCCATGATAATAGAGAGAAAACTGTACTCTTACCAGATTGCACGCTTCAAACAAAGCAGTCAGTGAAGACGAAAAAAGTTGATGATGTATTCTCCCGGCGCCCCTTATACTGTGGTCGCACATAGCCTATGACGTACCTTATACGTCATAGGCTGTCGCCGGCCAACAGGTGGTGTTTTTATATGTATGCTTCAGACACGAGTCACGCTGACAGCGTTCCCCATAGCGACCCCTAGGGGACGCAGTTTGAAGTTCCCATGAAGGGGAACAAATATTTTTTTCTTCAAATGTGACATATGTGAATGTATTTTCTTAAAATATATGGAAGGCTAAATATATTTTTTACATGGTTATAAACATTTTTTATATATATATGTTTTACAATATACAAGAAATTACAAAAAAATACATTGATAGAAAATAGATTTACGTAAATATATTTTAAAGCATAGTTTAGAATTTTTTTATTTTAATATTTTTTTTTTGCCATATGGGAAGGCTCTCAAAAATACTTTATTCTGACATAATAAATGCTGCAGAAATTATCACACACAAAATAATAACACTGATACAAGGTGTGTGCAACTCAAACTGCATTGATAAATAACTCCAAAATTATCGGCATTAACAATAACTGACATTACCAGAATTCTACAAAGATAAAAGACAGTTAATGCTATGTATTATGAACAAATTGTTCAATACAAAATATTTAAATATTGTTAAATAAAAACAATAAAATGGCTTTAAATTAAAATAATTCAGTGAATTAAATTTGTTTCCCAGGGAATGCATGAAGTAAAACTCTTTTGAAAAAGAAGTACACTCTTTTTAAAATTATGCTAGAGTACGTATTGAAGAATTAATATACATTATAAGAGTATACTTGTGTGAATTGAATGAAATGTTTTAAACACTTTGATGCATGTTAATTGCAATTAAATTAAAATATATTATAACATGTTATACTTAAATTTAGCTGAATTTAAAAGTGCATTTGTGTTTTTTGTTTGTTTGTTTGTTTTAGCCAGTAATCAAGTACTTGTGGTTTAGTCAGTGTACTTTAAAGTAAACTAGATATTATTACAAAGTGCTCTTTTTAAAAGTGTACTTAAGTGTGCTACGAAACAGTCATTAAAAGTGTCTCTAAGTCACTTAAGTGGCTTTTTATTTCATTTATTTAAAGAACATCTTTTTCACAAGGTTGCTTAAATGTATACAAATAATGCAAACGTACAATTAAACATGGCTAATGCTAACAAAACGCTAATCAAACTAACATTAAAATATATGACAAAACTGATTTGCACAAACTCAACAAGACTTGACAGCTGATACGCCACCAAAGCCTTTTCAGCACAGCTGGTAATTGTGAAACGTTATCAGTCTGAAGCGAGACGCGTCTTCATAGAGCTCTGCTAACGTGGACTAGATTTCACGCTAAGCTAACAGTAGTCAATTGTATGGCTCTTTTGATTAAGGTCGGTGCTTTTCACAAGAGCTGCCCTGCATAGATATTTTGGCGGCTTGCTCTTGCGGTTACTTTGAGATCTCCATTCAACCTCTACCGACTCACAATTAGATCACCGCAAACTTTTATTGTGCCGATATGAATGATGTCGCATTAGCATTTCATAATTCAAATTTAAGGAAGGGTGACTCCCTCATTGCTTAATTAATTTAACGCACATCAGTTTCAAATATCAAGATATAATAAGATATATATGAAGCGTAGCTATATGTTAAGCATTCAGGCATAAATGGATGTGATTTAGGTTGTCCAGCGCAATCATCAGCTGAGGAGAAAGCACCAAACAGAATAGCAATGGAGCCTCCACTATCACAGCACACTGCACAGCGCTGATTAGGCACTGATTATCCTCATATTCCCCTCGCAATGTCTGATGACATTATGACAGGCAATTTTCACATTCAATCTTCGCTTCGTGAAAAAAAAAAGTGCATATTCATTTAAAGTCATACTCTCAATTTTCTATTCTATCATGTGCTCATAAAATAGGGTTCTTCCGTGGAAACTAACACACCATGACTGCCCTGGGTCCTGTTCATTCACTGCTTTAACAAATACCAATCCATGTAAGAAAGTGAAGCAATTTTGGGGAACAGTTAGCCAACACAATTTACCCCTTCTGTACAATAGAAATACTCTAATAGATACATTATCCCAAGAAGCAAGGCACAAAGAGAATTATGGAGTAATGCAAGAATCTCCTGTAAGTCAAATTTCTGATGCGTGGATATGAAATGACTGTACGAAGAAGGTCAAAAAATTATGGAAGCACGTTTCCAGCACTGAAAAAAAAAATGAAATTGCAAAGTCAGCGGTTTCTCTGTGGAATTGGACTACTTTTACATATTTTTATCTCACAATTATGACTCTTTATCTAGCAATTGTTAGTTATAAATTCAAATCATGCTATTCAAACTCTTTTTTTTTTTCTCGATTCTGCATTTATATACAATAATTCTGAATTCATATCTCACAATTCTGGATTTTTTTCTCAGAACTGACTGTAGATGTTTAGAAAGAGCATAGGTCATTTTTTTCAGCAAGAGAATAAAAAAAGGTTATTGCAAGTTTTTCTCTCACAATTCAGATTTTATCTTAGAATTCTGAGTTTAGATCTCGCAATCCTGTTTTGTTCACTATAGAATACAAAAATTATGGTAATTGTTTACATATTGCAATTTTTCTTGGTTCTTCATTATATTCAGAAAGTCAAAATTGTGAGATATAAACTCAAAGTTGCAAGAAAAAAGTCTGAATTTGTGGATTTTTACAATATACTGTATATAAAACCTTTTTTTCTTATTTTTTCATCCTGTGGTGGAAACAAGTTTCCATAAAACATGGCCAGTGTTGTTTCTAAACATCTGTAAATGACAGCTTCTCAGGGAGGATCTGTAATCCCGGACATTTACACTGTGTACATAGACATCTTAATTTCCCTACATATCTTATCTCATTTAAATAGGCAAGGCTGTTCATAATAAGACATATGAACGGAGAGCCGATAACCTCTTCCTCTCGCCTCTTCCATCTAATCATAGTTAGCCACGCCGCCGCGAGGAACATGTGCCGGAGACGTGCCTCTCGTTCACCCACTGTCCCGCCAGCAATTACTGTTCTGACATATCCACAATGGCCCTGTAATTACAGCACTCATATTTATCCACCGAGCCTGCGGTCTGAATGTGGATCCCAGCCTCATGTAAAACAAGCCCATAATAGCATATGTGATGGCTAATAAACTGTTAGCATTCAGCTTTGTATGTGTGTGTCATTTCCTCATCTTCATTCCATACTGCGACAAAGAACACAAGCAATGGTTTCATTAAAGAGATAGCGCACACATAAAAATAGACATTCTGTCATCATTTACCAACCCTTCATGGCATGCCAATGCTCAAAACACTCTGTGTGTGTATATCTAGTATATATCAAAATATATCAAAACACTCTGTGTGTGTATATATATCAAGTATATCTTCTGAAACCATACCCTTGTGGAAAAAAGTGTGCTTAATTGTGTTGAATGTGCACATTCATGATTGTTTCTTAACACACTTAAGTACACTTTTAAATAATTTTAAGTACAATCTTAAATCATTGTTTGATAATATGTTGTTGTGCTTTAAAGAAGCACTTATTTTGATGTTTTGACTAACTAAAGCACTTGTAAAGTACTTAATTATCATTCAAACTCTCGTTTGTTTTTATATTAAAGTTAATATATTTTAAATATATTAAATTGCATCTTGATCAATAGAGATGTGTAATTACAAAATAAATATTTTGTATTGAGAAAAGTATCAGTGAATAACATTACATTTGGTACATACTTTTGTATGGTTTCAAAAGACTTTGAATAAAATGCACAAGTCATATCAATACACCTTTAATAATAAAATACACTTTCATTATAGGTTTATTTTCCATTTTGGGACTTGAATTTTAACACCATTTACTGGTGGTGTTAAATATTCCCTTCCACCATTCAATTTCATTATATGTAAAAGAGCAGCCTCGACATTCTGCTAAACATCTCCTTTAGTCTTTCACAGAAGAAATAAAATCATACAGTTTTTGAATGCCATGATAATTTGTCCATGATTGAAGATCATTTTTAGGTGAACTGTCCCTTTAAATTTCAATCCGGATTGATCTGAAAACAATTTTCTCTGCATCCGAGGGCTGGAAGAGGAAATCCTGCAGTATTTTGTCTCCTTAGTTCTCTTCCTCATGTTGATTAAATAAATTAGGGTGAGGTTTGTGGCATTGATCCTGTACCTCAGCTTCTTATCGAGTCTGTGAGAGAGGAGTGCTCACTACCCAGAATCCCTGATTTTGATGAACCTGGATGGGTCTGTCTGTGCTGATGAGGGACTAAGTCTGTTCTCGGCACAAACACACTCTTAAAAGCACCTTTGGTGATTGACTCCCCTGATGAGACAGACGATAAGAGTCTTACGGGAAGCCAGACCCAGGTCTTCCTGGCCCATTCCCAATCTGATGAGAAAAAAGGTGACCGCCGGCCACAAACTATGGGGGAAAACCATATAGAAGAGATTTTCTGTTTTTGTGCGATTTAATCAACACGAGCTCATTGAAAATGTCCAGTGAGTGGCACTAAACGCATGTTCAGTTTTATCAGAAACTGATGAACTTTAATCTGGCAAAGTTTTATTACGTTGGTTGTTGTACGTTTCAAAGCAGTTCGCAACTGAAGCGTCTGGAGATTAGCGCTAAAATAATAATACACAATTGCATTTGAAAATAACACCTGCAGCTATTATAAACTGACCTTAAAACGAATCGATAGTGTCAACAAAAGCAAACTTGAGATAAAAACGTTGCTGAGCAACCATGCCATTTTAGCTTGCTTATATCATGACTTGTGTTTCACGCGGATTGCAAGCAATGCTGCATCAGGTGCGCTACTGAGCAAGTTTACCTTGTCACTAAGTCATGTTTATTGAGCTGGTTATGTGGTGCAAACATCACAATGTATTAGTTTACCAATCATGCACTGTGGTAAAAGTGTATTGAGGTCATACAATAGTATTGTGCAAGGAAGCATGCACAATTAAGTTTTTATTAATCGATAATCTGCCCCTGGAATCATAATTTATGTGAAAAGGAATAAAAGTTGTTGATGTTTTACTGCAATTTGTGTTCATTTCAGCTGGAAACTGCAGTCGATTGTAAGTTCTGGAGCTCTTTTTTACATTTCTTGTCAATTTTGAATGTAATTTCAACTACATATGCTATTTTTCCTTCACTGGAACACAAAAGATGATGTTTAGCAGAATATTCAAGCGGTTTTGGTCCATACAACACCAGCACTATATTTTCAAACTCCCGAAGCCATATGAAAGAAAGTAGTACAGTTTCAGAACAACATGAGCAGTGTTGGGAAAAAATACTTTTAAAAGTAATCAAAAATTAACTAATTATGTTTCTTAGTTACTTTTTATGGAAAGTAATGCATTACATAACTTTTGCGTTACGTTTTCTTACCTGGGTTGGGCTTGCTGGTTTGTTTTTAATATAAAAAGTTCTGTTTTTGACGAATATAAAAGCTCTTTCACACCAAAAGTTAACTGAATAAGCCTCAGTAAGGAAAGAAATTTAAATTCACACTCAAACAACATTTCAACTGTGCTGTCATTCTGGATTGCATTAATAATAGTATGTAGGAGTAGAAATGTTTGCGCTCTGCAGCAATAAAAGATAATTAAAAGGAAAAAAAAAGAAGCTCAAATGTTATGTTTATCTTAAGTAATTTTGTGCTTATTAGTACGGTTGAATTGGGATCAATCAAAGTTAGCAGCAAAGACTTTATCACCCACCCAGTATCACAGACAAGACTTAAGCCTAGTCCCAGAATAAAATTGAAATCTGAGCTGTTTCAACTGAAAGAAACTTGCACTGGTTGATCTTAAAATATATCAATGCCTTTGTTTTGTCTCAAGATGCACACCAGAAGGGTTTTTTTAAGGCACGTTTATAAAAATGACTTAAGTGTCTTAATTGAACTATGGCCTAATCCTGTCTCAGTCTAAGCCCTGTCTGTGAAACCGGGCCTATATGTTATACATACACATTACATACCTGTGCATACAGACATACAATATGTCATTAAAGACATAAAACAGGTTGAAAAACAGAAAGGATATTTGTGATACATATTATTTATACATACATTGCTGCAAGTTTGCATCATATTCTGAGTTTGCATTTCACAGTTTTTATTCATTTTAAGGAATACTGAATCTGTTCACACAGCGAACACAACGCTCTGCACTTACTGATGATTTCTCTCAACATGGGGACAGGAGAGCTGGCAGTCAATAAAGGGGAAAACAAAATAACTGGCATTATTTATTTCAAAAAACAACTGTATATTAAAAAGTAATGTGTCACTTTACTAGTTACTTGAAAAAAAAGTAATCTGATTACGTCACTCTTGTTACTTGTAATGCATTACCACCAATACTGAACATGAGGGTTAATAAATGATGACCAAATTTTCATTTTGGGGTAAAACTCTCTGCAGCTATTACATATTTTATTTCCTTATGTTCCTAATGAGTACATTAAATTTCATCAGAGAAAATCATCAGTCAAACCTCATCTGAAGAAGAGTGACATCTTGGCACCAATTTCATTTTGTTAGAGAGAATCAACGTCCCACATAGTACGATTGAGAATTACTAAACCCACTTCCAGCAGCGAAGGCCTAGACATTTGCATATCTTAGTGAATATATTTCCGACTCTTGGTTTCACATAATGACTTGCATCCTTAGAGAGTTCCCTGCACTGCCAAAGTGGGTTGTCTATTGGTTATGTACATCACCCAGGAGATGCAATCCATCTACGCTGATTTTCATTTCACTGGATTTCTCGTTATATTGTGAGAGAGTTCCATTTTTGCAGGGCTTAAAGATTATAAATCAAGGACAAGAATTAGCCATGGGCAACTTTTGGCTTAAACTTCAAAAAGCAGAGGTGCCATCAAACAACTTCCTAATGGAACAGGGCAAGAAGGCAGAGGAACACCAAATCCATACAATTAGATATCATAGGATTGTTGTGTCTAGAGGGGTTACTTGCTCTCATCTTATTTGCGTGTGGCAGACGGCATCTGTGTTCAGGCTCAGAACAGACACATCTTTCAACTATCATCAGTTGGGAGCGAACGTGACTGCATGACTTCAGTGGCACCTGGTGGAATTCATGTTTTTTATTTGTTTGTTTTGTTTTGTTTGCTCGTAATGCATTGGTAATATTTTGACACTACAACAGGAGGATTGTTGTATTAAAGCACAAATGTTATTATTGTATAATTGTTACATTTTTTTAAAATCTAAAAATTCTAAATTATTCTGTACACAAACGGTTAAAAGATTTTTTTAAGGTTTTGAAAGAAGTCTCTTTTGCTTATCGAGGCTGCATTTATTTGATCACAAATACAGTAAATTATATTAGATTAGATTATATTATTACAATTGTAATTATTTTCAAATGTAATTTATTCCTGTGAACAAAGCTGGATTTTCAGCATCATAACTCCAGTCTTCAGTGTCACATCATCCTTCAGAAATGATATTAATATGCTAATTTTCAGTTTTTTTATGACAGTACAATAATTGTATAATGTTACAAAAGATTGCTATTTAATCGAAATTATGTTCGTTTTAACTTTCTATTCATCAAATAATCCTAAAATGAAATGTATCTCACTTAATTTTAAGCAGAAAAAAAATCTGCTTTCAATATTAATAATAATAAGAATCATTAATAATAATTGAGCACCAATAATAGCTGATAATTATTAAGCAGCAAATCAGCATATTAGAATGATTTCTGAAGGATGATGTGACACTGAAGACTGGAGTAATTATGCTGAAAATCCAGCTTTGACCACAGGAATAATGTTAACATATTAAAATATATTACAAAAGAAAACAGTTCTTTTAAATTGCAATAATATTTCACAATATTAAATTTGTACTCTATTTTTGGTCAAATAATTTCATGCACATAAGAGACTTAAACACTGAATTATTCCAAACGTTTGACAGGTAGTGTAGGCTGCAGCAGATATATGTCTGCTACATATATTTATAATATTTCTTTCAGGGTTTTTGAGAACACAAAACGAGGTCTGTTTTTAGGTTTGAGAACTTTATAATCCTCTTTCTGTAGTGGCGTCTGGCACATCACAGTATGTTCTGAGTTTGAGTCAGTGCCATTTCATTGGTGGAGAGCTGACGTCTGGGGAAGAAAGCGACTGTTGACTTGATATGCATGTCTGCCACTGTTTCCTGGCAGTGGCTCTCAGTATATTTTGCATCATAGTTTAAAGTTATTTTCAAGTGGAAGTGAAAGGGCTGCTGCGAGGTTTTCTTTATAGCAGTTTCAGCATCCTGTCACTTTGGCTCTGACTCCAACTCAGCTGACTGCACTTGTTAAAAACAAGCCATCCAAACAAACTTTCTCTCATTTATGAATAATGGTGCCAAAAAGCAAAGGGTTGACTGACAGTGTAATCCAAGACTGTACTGCAAAGATCTGTTTTATAGAAACAGGAAGGAGCTGGAGTCGGATCTGTGGCTCTTCGGAGCTGATTCTAATTTAGATCAGATTGTTCCTGCGTGATTTCAAATGTGATCCGTTTCGATGATTACATTTGAGGGGCTCAGTGAGGCGTGACAATCAATGACTTGAGGAATAATTTACCAAAAAATGAATCACCCTCATGTCGTTCCAAATCCATATGTTGTTATATTTTCCATAGAACACAAATGGAGAAATTATGATAACATGCACTGAATCCATGTATTCACTCTAAAGTGAAAGTTTATACCAGCCTGCACATTCTAGCTCAAAATAATCCCAATTCACACGGATCTGCAAAGATCCTACCTGGTCTCATGGCATTTACATACCTGGGTGCACTTTTTAGCGAGACACGAAATACGTACCAATAACTGCATATCACTGCAGTTTCCAAAAGAAACAAACACTAGAGGCATTAAAACTCTGACACCTTTTACTCCTTTTCACACAAATGTACAGAGTTTTGATTAATAAAGAGTAATTTTTGCACAATTACTTGAAGAATATCATGTTACGACTTCAAAACAATATTAATATGCTGGGAGATTTGAAAACTGATGCTTTTGAATGTTAGCATCACACATATCCAGCCTCGTATCTATGGGTTTTCATGAACGGTAAGTTTGTTTGGAAGCTCACGGAGTACGGAGACGTATTTAAGAGGCGAGCAACTCCGGTTCGAATCCTGTGTAATCACGGTTCGACAAAGCAGTTCAAATTTGCATTTAAGGAAGTTGAAATGGCACGGTTGCATCAACAAATACATTTTTATATCAGTTTTTATATCAGCTCTACACCAAACCCAACCCTAAACCTACCCGGTAGTGTTGACAAATGCAAAACTGATATAAAATGTATTTGTTGATGCAACAAGGGCATGATAGAGCATTAACTTTTAGGGACAGACCCCGGATATTTGAATTCTGAACCGTCGCATTACGTACCTGTAACAACGTAATAAAAACACAGCAATATGTTCCTATATCTACGTAATAAAAACATGCCAGGGTTCACGTATTTAACCTGTGTTTTAGCGCCACTCAGTGGACATTTCTCTTTGAAACTGCGGCGAAACGTGCATTATGTTACGTAAAACGGTGTCGCACAGAAAGTGCACAGAGGTACATATTTTTATGAGACCAGGTTGCTAAAAACACTGATGTTCATGCCAGGCCAGTAGTTGGTAATGTCACTTTGTAAAAAATCACAACAAAACTGTGACGAGTGGGGCGGGGCCGAGAGCCGTGGGAACGGAGCGAGGCCGGTGGAGTAATTGCTAATGAATGACACCTGCGCCACTCACCGGTCTCGAATCCCACGGAGGAGCTACAGAAGGATAAAAGGAGGAGTGACGACAGTAGAAGAGGAGAGAGGACCAGGCCTGGAATTTTAGTTTGTGTTTTGTGTGTGCGGCAGTCGTCCGTGAGGGGCTGCCGCTCTTCTAGTGTGTTTGTTTATTTTTATCATTAATAAAAAATAAATAAATAAACACAAAACACAAACTAAAATTCCAGGCCTGGTCCTCTCTCGTCTTCTACTGTCGTCACTCCTCCTTTTATCCTTCCGTAGCTCCTCCGTGGGATTCGAGACCGGTGAGTGGCGCAGGTGTCATTCATTAGCAATTACTCCACCGGCCTCGCTCCGTTCCCACGGCTCTCGGCCCCGCCCCACTCGTCACAAAAACATTATGCATCCGCACACATACGCATTACTATAGACTGAACACCAAATACACATGCACATGAATCAAATCAAATCAATTTTATTGTCACATCACCACAGCACATGTGCCTTGGTGAGTGAAATTCTTGAGAGTGTGCTCCAGACAGTGCAGAAACAATTTACATATAGACAGTACATACTTACAGACTTATACAGAAGACAATGTGCAGAATACACATACTTACAGTTATCAATACACATTATACACCATATGTACACATTCTACATTATGTACACATATACACAGTAATATGCGAAGGAAGGTGGAGTAGATTTTACATAGGCCGGATACGCAATGTCATGGATGTGCATTGGATGGTATCCAGTGGTAGCAGATAGGTTGTTGTGTTAGTTGTGTTGTGTTACTTTTACAGCAACAATTTGTATCTTGAACATTTGAATGTATTGCATGTCATATAATACAAACAAATCTAAACTCTTTAGCAATCAATTAAAAAAAAAAACAATGTTGCTAATAATATTAATTATTCCAAGCAGAAACTACATCAGGCAAGGACTGATCAAATGCAAATAAGATGGATGTGGAAATGACAATATTCAAGCCTCATTGTATGAATCTCATCCATGCTTACGCTCATTTTGAATAGCTAATGCTGGTAACAACACTGGAGTGGAAAAGACCAAAATATGAGGCCGTCTGAAGGCTGTTTTTGAATTCCTCACTGCTGAGACTGAATCCAGAGAGGAGGGAGAATCCCAAACATCTTGGCACATGCTCGGAAATGAGCCGCGCTCTGGAGAGGGCCGACTCTTCTCTCACCCTATTAATTTGCATCATTCTGAGAGAGGAACGCTGTTATCATTCCAATTCAAGTAATTAAAACATCAGTCTGCACCACAGATTTCATTTTTTCCCACTCTGTTTCCCACGCAGGCTTTGGTCTCCAAAGCATCAGCACATAACAAGCCAATTTCCCTACATCAGCTTATATTCACATCTGATTCAGTCGCAGTGCTGTTGGGAGCCGGAACAAGGTCTCAGTACACAGAAATCTAAATAACGTTATGACGCTTGGCGCAAACCTCATTTATAAACCAACGCCTCTGCTGAATTTGATTACTTTTGTCTTTGTTTTGTCTTTTGACTTGGCTTTTCCCATTGCAAAAAAGAAAATAAGAGAAGCACGTACAGAATAAAAACCTATTTGGAAATGCAATTTTGATGTTTAGAGGAACGATTACTGAGATGCAGCTTGTTATCGTGCTAAAGTGCATGGAGTGAAAACGCATGAACACTGTGGATGCATGCATACAACTGGATACACAGTTAATGATTGTCTTAATTAACTTTTCTAATTAGCTTGATAAGATGAGCGTGATCTTGAAACCAACAAGGTTGAATTAGTTTGTTTCACATTACTTGACAGGCCAGTCAAAAGAAAAAAAAAATATTATAAATATATATATATATTTTCCTCTCAGATATCAGTGATCATAGGCACCTGCCTTGATCATACACTATATTGCCAAAAGTATTGGGTCACCCCTTCTAATGAAAGGTTTGACTACTTTAGTAATTTCCATGAGTACAAATCTTAAAGTTTAAGTATATAATGATATTATAGGGAATTGTGTGCTTCTAATTTTATAGCAATAGTTTGGACAGCACCCTTTTCTATTCTCTGGTGTGACTTTAAATGCAGATCTTGAGCCAAAAACTCATGGCCGAACACCTATGACTTGTACATTCATTATATGGACAAAAGTACTGGCACCTCTTCTTTAGAAGAGAAAAAGGCACTTCCAAACTGTGGCAACAAAGATGGAAACAAAATTCATGTACTTAAAAATTGTATTTACACCTCTATTGCAACAGTTTTGAAGTGTATGAAATGAATGTACCCATATGTACAAGTCATTGGTGTTTGGTGATGAGTTTTTGGCTCATTTAAAGTCACACCAGAGGTGTTCAGCTGGGATTAGGACTTGTCTTTCTGCAGACCAGTCAAGTTCTTCCACACTGACTGAATCATCATTTCTCTTTGATTCTTGTCTTATACACAGAGACACTGTCATGTTAGAATAGAAAAGGGTTCTGTCCAAACTGTTGCTATACAATTAGAAGCACACAATTCCCTAGAATATCATTATATGCTTAAACATTAAGATTTGTACTCTTGGAAATTACTAAAGTAGTCAAACCTTTCATTAGAACGGGTGCCAATACTTTTGGCAATATAGTGTACGTGGAAGCACTAAAATTGCATATACCCTTAATATAGTTGCATCATGGTTAAACTCAACAGGAAATCAAGACTGACACTGTTTACTTTCTTAATGCACAATCCTGGCCTTATTCAAAAGACTGTTGACGCTCGGTCCATAAAATCAACATGAAATCAAACATTGCTATGCATTATTCCCCTAAGTGCACTTATTTATACTGAATGTGCACTTATAGCATATTTAAAAATCCTACAAGTGAAAAAGAAAACTGTACTTGCAGAAAATATAATAGCAATGAATAAAAGGCCACTTAAGTGACATCAAGAGAGACACTTTCGTGACTGTTTCTTAAAACACTTAAGTACACTTTTAAAAGGTGCACTTATAGTAATATCAAATTAAAAGTTTTACTTTAAAGTACATATTTAATTATAATATTTTGTGTCACACTTTAAAGAAGTACACTTATTTTGATGTGTTGATTAACATACTAAAGCACAAGCACCTGATTATAATTAGCATGTAATTAAATTTTACATTTAAAGTACATATATTTTAAATAAGTTGTACTCAATTGCAACTTCATCATTACAAACGTGTAATTACAAATATATTTAAATACATGACATACTACTTTCAGAAATGAAATGTCATAGAAGTATTTAGTTTATCAAAAATGCTTGTCAGTACATTCAGCAGTACATTTTAATCATATTTCATAGAAATAGTAATTATGAAATGACATAAAAGATGCGAACTTAAGTCGTACTTAAGTGGCTAAAAAACACTTTAAAGTTCAGCTAATGACATTTAATAAATAGACATGTTAAATTAAATTAGGACATTAAGTGTCCTAATACTTCACACTTAAGTATATTCTTTTAAAATATAATATTTCTGTAATAAGTACTTTTTAAGTATGCTTTATTGTACTTCTTTTTCACAAGGGTCATTGGTGCATGTTATTCCAAAAGCCTCTAATTTCCACTTTACAAAATGCAATGCATTTTTTTCTTGCTCCTCTCACATATTTTAGATCACAGAGATACATTTTACATTGATTTTAACCTAAAACGACATAAAAAACTAAAATAAAAATAATCAACCTCCATATCTCTTCATGCACAGCAACTTAAGTAGCCTAGTAAGGTGCCAAGGGCAATCATACACAATGTCATGGCAGCCATTTGTCAGCACAAGACTGCTAGGAGTTGCCAACGGAAACTTGGGAACATCTGGGGATGCCCTTGGTACCGGGTGGCCAGCCGGCAGGGAGACGCCGCGGGTTGTGAGTGACAGATGTATGTGTTTTCGTGGCCAGTCTAAGGGACAGAGCTGAATCATTAATCAGACAGCCTCACCTCCATAGACAAATATGGCAGGAGGTGTGGGAAAAGAGCCCTTCACTGGGGGTTGGCCTTTCATCCTTGACCCTGACAGCCTCCACAGCCTTTTATCTGCATTTAAACTTCCCCAGAGTATTTAAGTGTGAAAACTGTAAAGTTCTGGATGTAAAATACTCCCCTTTCCTAGTTCCATTAGCAAAGAACTGACTAGTGTGTCTAGTTTTCCATTGCAATTCAAAAATAATCATAAAATAACATTAATTATTAGTATATTTAAAACAGTATGGAACTATGTAAATGCAAATATGTAAGTAATAAATGCTAATAGTGTAAAAAATGTGTTTTCAAAGTTGTAAATAAAAGGATTACTGAAGTATGTTTTACAAGAAAATACTTTTTAATTATTTAATACTATATATTTCTGCTTAAAAAGTTAACATTTAATTCAATGTGTTACTTGTCACTTAATTTATTGTACTTTATTATGAAATGTACTACCATTTTCTGAGTGAAACTGATTTCACTAAATCATACACCATTTATTCAGGGTAAAACAAGGACTTTAAAACAATGGACTTTATTTTATTTTTAATTTGAATTTATATTTTGAAACTTGACACTTAACTTACAGACGCATTTACATTTTGCATTAATTGAAAAAATAAACATTAACTAATATAAAAGAAAAGCAAAATGAAACATATGTTGTTGCCAAGGTATTTAGTTGAACTAAGTACTAAAATAACAAACAAAAAAATGTCAAACTTAATAAAAACTATAGACATATTAAAATAAAAAAGATTATGTATTAAAAAAATTAATATTCATAAAATTAATATGATTAAATAAAAAAAATGTAAAAATGTTAATAAATCAAAATTAGAACAATTCTGTAGTATACTGATGATGCTAAAATAACACAAGTGCCCATTAATGCCACAACTAGCCTAAAACACTCATGCAAACTGACCCTTTTTCATTAGTGACACATCATTTAAGGCCTAAAAACAATGAAATACAATGGCACACATCTACCGAGTCCTGTGTCGGCCAAGCAACTTCCATTGAGATGAATGAGAATGCTAATGCAAAGCTTTCTCCAGGTATCACAAACCTCCTTGCATAGAACAATGGCAGATGCTGTAAAGAAAAGAAAAAGATGCGGAAACTAGGGCAAATATTTATTATTGGTTTCCAAAGACAGACAGAAAACATCTGGCAAAAAATTAAAATATGATTTTCTAATTGAATTTGGTCTCGCTCTCGCTAGTGGTGCAGAAATTACACACTTCACCTTTAAGCTTAAAAAGCCTTAACTAGAAGAACAAATCTTCACTACTTTTGGGCAAGATTTTTGGAAGGCATTTTATTATGTAACGCTAGCATTTCCGAACATCTATAAATGATGTATATCAGCTGAACCAAAGAGAAACATGAGCCATTCAAACGCTATAGCTTGAGTTGCCATCTTTTAATGTTCTGTGCTGTCGGAGGCTGTTGGTGGTGATGTCTTTGAACATCAGTGAGTATAAGTGCTGACAAAAACAATTCTGTCCTTTCCCTGTGGACTGCAGACAGGCTGAATATGACAAGAGCGGCCATAAAAACCAACAGCGTGTAGAAACGTCCATTACCCTTAAGGACTCCACGTGCTGAAGCTAAATGTAAGCGCTACCTGTCACCTTGTCCTGGGTAAAGGGGGATTTAATTACTTATCAAGCGGCCCTCAAATGTCAACAGACTAAATCTTTTTCATAAATGTGCAAGTATTTGACTTTTCACTTCCCAGGGGGTGGAAAATCAATTTTAATCAAAATTCCCCAATCCCCCTTTCCATATGTATATTCCGGCACAATGCGCCAAACATCATCAAAGGTAATAAATATTGCTGTCGGCCTGAGAAATGAAAAATAATTGAAGTTGCTTAGTGAGGCAGTTTTAAGTGGATGGGTTGGGTTCACACTATATAGGGTTGTCAATTGCACTAATGAGTTTGTCGTCTTATTGAGAAGTGTGCGGATGTGCATGTTCACTTTATTAATGATATTGATCTGCATCGCATTCCCGCCCGACGAACAAACCCAACACCATTCCAACCCCTGCCGAGACCGTTAAATGCATATTCAGAGAAGTTATGGCAAATCTCAATGCTAATACCCTGGCTTTTTATTCCTCCTAAGGGTTTTTTCTTTGTGTACGTCTCGCTTAATTCAAGTGCTACCGCATTTGCAACCCCCTAATCTGGTGGAAGGCAAAGAGGGTTGGTTTCCAAGCAAGTTAAGGGATGTATATATTAATAGAGCGTAGAAATTTGTTTATTTCAGTCGAAACGCTAAAGGGGCCGTTATCCTTTCAACTGCCATTACCACGCCTGGCACCGAAATCCCGACATATTAGCGAGAGTGAGGCTCCCCGTGCAATATGAGCAGAAACTCGTTTGCTCCCTACATTTGAAGACTAATCTACTTATCACACTTGGGGCATGCGATGCTAACTTGACCAAACCGCTCAATTCGAGGTGGACGTTATTCGCTGGGAAAGCTCTGTGGTTATTTTTTCCTCCGTTTCCCCTCCTTCTTCTTCTCATGATGGAAAGTCAAGCATGTTTATACATGAAATGTCCTGAGAATATTTGCTCTGAAGGGTTCCGTCCATGAATCACAATAGCCTTCTTAAAGAGGAAGAAAAAGAGCGGGGAGAGAGAGCGAGCGAGAGAGGGGATGGACAAATCTGCTTACTTTGGAGCTTATTGAGCAGAATGAATCATGCACAGAGATGAAACGTGACTGCAAAGCAAAAGGTACCGACGACTCCGAGAGAGACAGAGAAAGAGAGAGAAGGCAGGACTGAAAGGCCAGATGAAATTAGTTCCATCAGGGCTTTCTGATTGGTCTTTTTATAGGGTGACCACCACCGCTGCCTTGGGGGAGTGTCAACAGCGAGGTTGCTGACACCGAGAGCTCTCAATATCACCGACAGAATTGTTCAAGGTGTCGGTATTGATAGTGACACGGCTCTTCGGAAAAACAGGGAAAGAGGACTGAGTTTTCACATTTCGTAGTTGCTTTTCACCTTTGTGCAACCCTCTTCGAAGTACCTCTATTGTAATTGCTTTCATTTTCTTTGCAAAAGGGTGAGGCTTTGTGAGCAAGCGTGTGATCGGTGTGCTTGAAATAAAACGTCTATTGAGATGCTATTGCAGTCAGTGTCTGTAATAATGAAGACTCTGGATAGACTGCTAGGCCTGGGTCAATGCATGCAACAATGCAAAAACACCAAGCACAAGTGAAAATGTTGGCATTATGTTTACATGCACAGTAAGCTACACAGCAGCAAACAGCATTTTAGGCTTTATGTGTTACCCTCCGAAACACTGGATATCTTTGGGTGCGCACATTTCAAATGCCAGCGTGTATAGCCAATCTTGTACAGCAGGATTTCTCTTCATTGTGAGTAGACA
This sequence comes from Ptychobarbus kaznakovi, assembly GCA_027422405.1. Lineage (NCBI taxonomy): Eukaryota > Metazoa > Chordata > Actinopteri > Cypriniformes > Cyprinidae > Ptychobarbus > Ptychobarbus kaznakovi. The sequence continues at coordinate 28,578,190 of CM049798.1, read as the reverse complement.
GACAAAAACACTCTTTTATTGCTATTCTACTGCCGCAATTACTGTATGTATATAAAGAGTGGAAGTGAATAATGATAAGAAAACAGTTTTGCTTCAATACTGTAATTCATGACCATGTGCTAATATTGATCATAATGATAATTTACTCAGCAAGGATGCATTCAATTGATCACAAGTGACAGTAAAGACATTTATAATGTTACAAAAGATTTCTATTTCAAATAAATGCTGTTCTTTTGTACCTTCAAAGAATCCTGGAAAATAATTATTATAGTTTACACAGAAATATTACGCAGCTCAACTGTTTCCAACACTGATAATACTCAGAAATGTTTCTTGAGCAGCAAATCAGCTTATAAGAATACTTTCTGAAGGATCATGTGATCATTGTTGGTGGTAATGCGTTGTGAGTTACGTAATCAGATTCCCTTTTTCAAGTAATTAGTAAAGTAACTCATTACTTTTTAATTTACACTAATGCCAAAGTAATGGCAGTTGTACTGACTGACAGTTCTTCTGTCTACATGTTGCAGAGGTGTTGTGTTTGCTGTGTGAACACGATGTTACCATAACTTTAGACTTAGGGGTGTAACAAAACACAAATATGACGGTTCGGGATATATCTCGATTTTAACGCCCCGGTTCTGTATGATTTCGGTACAGCAGGGAGAATTATATTTTATTTTTTTTAATAAACTGTGGTTTACTGAACAAATTTATCTTTCTTTAAATGCATTAGTTTATAGTTTACATTTTCTTAGTAATAAAAATCTACCTCAACTTATGCTTAAAACTATAGGGAGCCCTTTTACATTATAAGCTTAGGCTACAATTAGGCCTAACAACTTAATTTTAAATACTATTTATTTTTAAATAGATAAAGAACACTCAACTTAACTTAAATTTGTATGCAAACATGTAAATTACACATAATGCAGTTTTGATTTCTAGGCTATTTGTTCAAATATATTTAACTACACACTGGCTGTCATAGCATGTTTCATAACAGATTGATTTAAACATAAATAATTCAGATTAAAGGTTTAGTAAAATATAATGAGAATAGGGTGTAATATTTTGCTCTCTCTAGTGAACTAACGAGTTGTGGCCTTGCTGAGGTAAATGAAATGCTACGTGACATGTTATGTCCACACTGTTTTGTTGATGTCTTTCCGCGGTTGAAACACTGATTGAGCGATTACATGAGGTATGAGATGTTCAGTCATGTTTATTCACGTTAAAACTAGTAGTACAAGTCTGTGCCGCGTCACGGCTCGGACAAGAGAACCGGAGCTGATCCAGTCAATGTTTATACCAGAACGGTCCCAGAAGCGGCTCTCCAATGCATTTATACAGCGGTCTGTCACGCCACATCAAAGACTGTCAAAACACCATTTATCATTTGAATTTCCTGAAAAATACAAGTGATATTTCTGTAGACCGTTTCAGTTCAATACGAATATGTGGACCATTACACCTCTATTTAGACTAAATGTTAATACACATTTACTCATCTAACCTGCTCAAAAACAGAGTCAATATTCCTCGAAATGAATTAAAACAGTGGAATGCAAATGCACAATATGACACAAACCTGCAATAACTAAATATAAATAACATAAATATCTTTATGTATTTAATCCCACTTCATTAACCAATGTATTTGCTGCTGATTAATATGCAAAAATGACCTCAGATAAACATAACATATGTGTTTCTTTTTCTTTCTTTCTTTTTTACTGTTGAAGAGCATTGAACTTTCTTCTCTTGCATCCATTTTTCATGCAATCCAGGACGGCAGCACAGCTGATCTTTGAGCTTCATCCACAACTATACGGACCTGAATTTACATTTCCTTCAGCTATTGAACGTCTATAATTTAACTCATTGTCATCATTTGAATCTACAACTAAGCTTCTTGAAAATACTCCACGTGCTATTTGTTCATACAACAGTGACATCAGTTCTGATTCTGTAATCTGATTGGTTCCAAAAGTGCTGATATACAGTCCACTGTTTCTATCGCATTTTGATGCCCTCGGTGAAATCCCTATTACCACTTTTCATGTACCGATATTTTAAATTGCCCTTTGAACTTGCCCAGCAAAAGAACCCATTGATCTAATGGCACTGTTGAGCGATCCAAATACAAAAACAAACGTTGCATGCAACAATCAGATGTAGCAACTGACAGCACTCTGATCCAATGGCATACAGTCATGTCAGAATGACAGTACTGGTCTAGACCAATGATGTTGGGGGATCCAGTGGGGGCGGCAATCATATTTCAGGGTGTTCGTACGACTCTTGATCACAACCCTGTTAAAATGTAGTGGCAGTATGTGCACTTAATGGCGCCCCCTCCAGCTGGAGGCGCTCTAGGCAACCCCCTAGCTTGCCTATGCCTAGAAACGGTACTTGAACCGAGTACAAATAAATGCAAACGGGCACGGAAAGCTATGTGCTAAAGCAAACAGAAATTAGGAGGAGAACAGAATCATGATTAGCATACTGTAGCAGTAGATCTGCATGTCATGCGTTTCATCTACAAATACTAGCGCTGCTCCTCAAACTGTGGTTCAGGCTGAAGCACTAGGACTGAAAAACAGCTTAAGCACAGATGGTCAAGGCCTTTTACAAAACATGAACGCTGTTTGTGTTCAGATACACATGCTAAGCAGCATTACGCCAGGCAGGCAAGGGTCCATCAGAATTCAACACAAGGCTCCACTGAAGCCTCTATCTTCAACAACGCACCTGTGAGAGCGGCAAACGTGGCCCCGGTACCTGCTCCGGGGAGTTCGGGACCTTTGTGTGCTTCCTGCTGACATGAGACACACGTATTACAGCTTCGTTTGATAAGATGTTCGTGGAAGCCGCATGCATTGCCCTGATGTTTTGATGTATGCACAATCAGTGAGCTACAGTGTTTCACGCTCGTTTTGGTTCTCTCTCGCTTTGATTGGTTTTTGTTACTTGACAAGGCAACAATAATGCATCAAACAGAGAACATTTGAAAAAGATGTAACTTTAAATGTAGAGAGGAAAATGGTCCAGTCCAGTGCGATATTCACTGTGGATTATTCACACTGGGTTAACCACGGTAAAGCATGTAGTGCATAGTCCAGCTTCTTCTTCTTCTTGATAATAGTTATTATTAAAATAAACAAGTACATAAATAATATTATCAATGCAAAGAAACAAATATTAACAACAATAACATTTGTTATTATAATGATTATTGTTGTTGTCACTGTTTTTGTTAATATTGCTACCACTACTACTACTACAACAATTATTCTTATTATTACAAATAATACAAAAAATACATAAATACAAAATAACCATAACAATATGTATTAATATAACAACAACAATAATAGTAGTAATAATATATAATAATACATATTGATGATATTATGTATTTACTCTTATTGGTAATTATTATTAGTAGTAGTAGCTTAAAATATGTATTAAAGTTCATTAATAATGACAACAATATCAATAATAATAATATGTATTATTATACATAAATAAAATTTATGCAACAATAAATTAAGTTTAATATAAATAACTAAATAACAATAATAATAATAATAATAATAATAATAATACAATTTATTGTTAATATTACTAATGCTGCTATTATTTTTTATTATTATTAGCTTATTGTTGTTAGTAGAATACACACAGAAATAATATTACTACAACTAAATAAATAAAAATAGCAACATTAACATTTACTGTTGTTATATTTATATTATTACTACTACTATTAATAATAAATATTAGTAGTAGTAGTGTTGTTATTGTTGACGTCCATCTTGAAGTCATTCTGGGGTGTCCACCCGCTCCTCACGTTTTAAGGAAGAGTCACTTATGCGATAACTGTAATGACTAATATAACAAAGACAGACAGAAAATGAAGAAGGACGATGTTAGAGTGAAGAAAGAGAAACAGAGAGAGAGAAGCACGGGTTCAAAGCACGGAGGTCTGTAGAGCATGCAGCACTTGAAGTAATACATCAAATAAATAAAGGCTGAAATGAAATGTTTTGAGTTGAAGTCGGAGCTGGAATGAATAATGCAGAGGCGTTTTAGGGTGAGTGAACGATGAGCAGGGAGCGTGTTGTTCAAACGTCTACCCCAACAACAACACATAAATACATACAGGAAAACTTCACCAAGGCTGTAAGAGAGCGCAGGTCAACAGGAACGCCAGCAAGATGCTGTCGACCCCAAAAATGACAAACATTAGAAGCTCTGTTCAAAACTGTCTGTGTAAAAAAAAATTATGAAAATGCTTCGCTATCTTTGTACTAGTAAGTAGTTTGATTGTAAAATATTAGTGCTGTCAATCGATTAAAAACAAATTAATCAAAGAAATCTGAAATGAATCACGATTAATCACTTTAAAATATAGGTATATTATTACAATAATTGCACATTGAATCTTCAAATTAATGTAGAAACAACATAAAGACAGTAAATTTGTAATATTTGTACTTGTTTATGACTGAGTATCATTAGGCGGGTATCACTGATACTAATATTACTGATGTCTCTATGAAATTTTTCCTAATATTTAACCATTGAATATAGCCATTCAACATTACAGTATAATTGACAGCTATCAATTTTAAAATTTATTAGACTTTAAAAAACTAACTTCTAGTTTAAGTGAACTTAAAACTATCTTCACATAAACCCATTATAATACATGTCATATTTACCCTGTGCCCTTCAGCAGAAATATACAGAAATTTAATAAAGTTATCAAACAGTTCATTCTAAATTAAATATTGGTGAATCCTTAACTCTACAAAAGTTATTGATTTCCTGTTTTTTTTTTTATTTTGTTCTTTGATGAACAGATATCACAGCAGCTGGGTTATACGTTTATTTGGCTGCTGTTACTTTAAGAGCTGCTGCTGCTGAACGTGACGCAGGTCTGACACGCATGCTCGTAGTTTCATTCATACTTTGATATGAAACGATACAGGCTACAGCGTGCGCTCCCGTAACTGTGCGTGCAATTGAAGAGAATGCATTATAATGGCTGACAGGGCAGGAAAATTCGTTTTTACTGTCATATGGCCTGACAACATCTCATCTGATAAACACAATTCTTGTGAGGAAAAAAAGAGGCCGACGCAGCAGCTGTGAGTGGGTTGGCCAACCCTAGCTCCGCCCCTGCGTTAACTGCATTAAATACTGTTTACTGCTCTCGGAGGGATCATGAGCGCTGAAACTGCCGCTGACGTCCTGGAGATCACATCTCTCCGAATAGTCCAAGCTAATTTCCAAATAGACATTACCTTTATTAACAAACCGAGTATTCGAAGCACATTCTCGCCTAAAAAAAACTCTTAAAGCTGCATTCCATGACACAACAACATTAGTAATTGTGAAAGTATAGTGGATTTGGTCGTCTGCCATGACAGTCGCTATGAGAAATTCTGAAACGGTTCAGAATTAGATTTGAGGACCAGAACAAACTGTTGTTTATACAGTATATATCATTTTTTTTAATTGAAATTAAAATTTAAAATATTTTCCTTTGGGTCCCACAGAGGGAAAAACGTCATAAAGGTGTTCAACAACCTGTGGATGAGCAAATTTAATTTTTAATTTTGGGCTGGACTATGACTATCAAGTGTTTTATTTTTTTCAGTCGTTTCCTGATGACACTACGTCAAATTAATAGTTAGATAAAAAAAAATTTGCTTCTGATATTTTGGATTCATCTTTGTCCAATATAATATTCAGCACTGGATCGTCACTTGCCGTATTGTTAACAAAATGGCATTTGCTGCAAAATCAACTCAAGGTCCCTTGAGCACAGTGGCCCTCTCGCTCTCGCTCCGCATCCGACTCCGGCAGACAGTGAAGGGCAGAGTGAGCCAACAAGAAATGCATAGAAGCTCGTCTGTAATTTAAGCCACAAATTGTAAGAAAGTGCTGAGAAAAACAGCTCCCTATTACTCCGGCTGATAGAGATACATCATCATTACGCCATTCCAAAAATCATAAGGTCGAACATCACACCATGATGAACAGCAGCTGGTGGCAGAAGCGAGAAGCAATCATATAAAAGAGCGCAGGCGCACATTAAGGCAGTTCACTTCTCCACTAAAGCCTCTTCTCAAGGTTTTTCGCCTCTTTTCAGCAGCCTTCTCCAACAATCAAACACATATTTCAAATTGAACTGTCACACAGAGGCTTACGCGTTGCTCCTCTCTGAACTGCATGAGTAATACATAAACATTCCCGTGGGTGGAGGAGAGATAAGCCATAGGCGTGCGAGGGGAGTGATAGTAGGGGTCGTTTCTTCCTCCATTCATCCTCTTCTCCTCTCTACACTGGCCTTTCGTGCTAATTACAAGCTTTGACTTTAATCCCAGGAGAAGCCACGGAAGCCGGTGCAGGGAGGCTGATGCACAGAGCGCTACTTTATACATACATTGGCTGTACTTAATGACTGAGGCTCTCTTTAACCCCTGCTGTGCTACGGGTCAGTGCCCAATACGGTTGAGGTGGGCCTTACAAGCGCCGGCGATGCTTTGTGTTGTTTTGAGTGGTTTAACTCCTGCCGGGCCGAGTTCAGGGAAAGGTAAACCAGTGGTATGGTGTGTAGCTGCCAGTGTTGGGGAAACTTACTTTTTAAAGTAATGCATATCGGGTTACTTCATAGAAGTAACTAATTGCAATACTTGGTGACTTTTTATGGAAACTAATGCATTATGTTACTTTTACGGTCCTTTTTGCCACCTGAGCTGGGCTTCCTTATTTATTTTTAATGACAAAACCCCAAAAGTTATATTCTTGGTAACTGTAAAGGCCCGAAAATGAAATGAAGGAAGAGCCTCTGCACCTCACTTAACACGGGGGCAGGAGAGGTCTCAGTAAATAGATGGGGAAAAACAAGTAACTTGCACTACTTATTTGAAAAAGAGTAACTCAGATACTTTCTCGTGAATGTCAAAGTAATGTGTTACTTTACTAGATACTTGACAAAATGTAATCTGATTACTTTTACATTCGCGTTTACTTGTGCTGCGCTATCACTTAGGTTCACAGACACTCCCCAACATTGATGGGCAACTCTGGTCCTGGAGGGCCACTGTCCTGCAGAGTTTAGGTCCAACCCCAATCAATAATAAAGATTAAGCTCGGATGAGCTTTATTTGTCACATACATAATTATACAGAGTATAACCAGCAGTGAAATGTGTTCTCTGCATTTAACCCATCCAAGTGCACACACACCCGGAGCAGTGGGCAGCCGACGCTGCGGCGCCCGGGGAGCAGTTGGGGGTTCGGTGCCTTGCTCAAGGGTCTCACCTCAGTCATGGACAATTCCTGCCGGAGCCGAGATTCGAACCCACAACCTCGGGTTACAAGTCCAACGCTCTATCCATTAGGCCACGACTGCCCCTACACACATCAGCTTCTAACTTTCAAGTAATCCTGAAGAACTAGGTTAGATGTTGCAGCACAGTTGCTCTCCAGCACCGCCCATCTCTACCCCACAGTGTTCGGACATGAGTGAATTATCACCCAAAATGAAGAATGTTTTGAAAATCAACATTAAATACTTACATTCATTTTTATTTTGTTTAGATGTCAGCTTTATATGAACAAACACTTTGAGTATATAACACTGTGTTTATGTCACAAGCAAATATTAGCATTAAAGTGATAAAAAGAGCAAAGATATTGAGACTTTTCAAAAAATATATTATTTTATGTTCTACAGAAGAAAGAAAAAAGTCTTACAGGTTTGAAACGGCATCTGATTGAGTAAATGATGACGGAAATTTCATTTTTGGGAAAACCATCCCTTTAATAACCAAGACCCATTTATTCCATCGCATTATTAATGGTATGTAATTACAGTGTAAATGCATTCATGCCACCTCTAATCAATCTGAAAAGCAGCTTCTGACAAACACACACACAACAAAACATGGCCATTGTAGCCTAAAGGTTTATGTAATACATTTTATGTCCAATCAAATAATACCTTTCTTTCTAGAGCAACTTTTTTTGTAATGTATATTTGCTGCTTTTCTCATTTAACACAATATGAGATTAGACTAATTAATTAGACGAAGAAAAACCACTTGACGGCCCTAATTTATAAATAACTGTATATTATATGAATGATGAAGATGCCATTTAATACTCATAAATAAACATTAAAAGTATTTCCAAATAACTTAATACATTTAGAATGAATAAACATCAGAATAATCAAGTACTTTACATGTGTGTGTATATTAGTCAACACATCAAATACATCAAAATAAGTGTAGTTCTTAAAAGCACAACAAAAGATCATTAAAACATAATGACGTAAAATGTATAACGTTTAATTTGATATTGTAAAGTGCAACTTTTAAAAGTGTATTTAATGTGTGTTCAGAATCATAGAAAGTGATGAAAGTGAACTTTTATTATAGTATCTGCAAGTAGTTTTGTTTTTTAAGTGTACTTACAGTAAGTAGACAAGTGCGCATTCAATACAGTTAAGTGCACTTCTTAATGAGAAGGGAAGGAACAGTATAAGATATCATATATTGTTCAAATACACTGAAAAAAACAAGAAATAAAGAAACAGTAGGAAAGGAACAAATTAACAAATACCCCCAAAAAACTGACAAAATGGGAAGACCAAAAATAAATATAACAGAACAGTGTACGGTCTTGATGAATACCTAATCATGCATATCGTTAAAATTGCAGCAACAGAGAAAATCATAATTAGTTTGGTACCCCGAGGGAAGCTTCTTTTGCCTGTGAAGCGGTGATGCTTGTGGTCTCAAACCATAAAATTAACATCCCCCTAAAAAAAAATCACTTTTTAACTTTTCAAAAGGGAACCGCTTTACCATTTCTCTCCAGACAAAGTGATCCAATTTTCAAAAATAGACCATAATTAACATTTCTATATTTTGCCTCACATCTAGGTACACACATCACTGCTTGTTTCTGACCGCTTGCGATCCGACGACGCATTAATGCCAAGGCACAGTTTCACTTTGTTTTGATTAGAGGTTTGTTCGTACCCAATGACACCCTGTCTGCTTCTCTGCCATTATTGAGAGATGAAGTCGGTTCGTCTGCAACTTTAACTCTTCGATAGAGTCCTTTGGCTCTCACCTCACTTTCTCCCAAAGCCCAGTTCCATACATCATCAGCAGGCGGCACAGTAATAACTCTGCAATCTCTAGAGCAAACAAGCAGTCGCAGTGCATGGAGAGGCATCTTTTTTTAATCAGTCCGGTGCGTCAAACTATGCACACAGAGCTGGAGAAAAAGAAGCGGCGGCCAGATACTTCTGCCGAATGAAGAGTGATGCATGCAGGACAAGAATGTCTCATACTAAATCACCACGACTATAGAAATAAAGATGAAGAGAGCAGCGAGTCCAGCAGGTGCTGGTGTTGAGCAAACTCTGCCTATTCCAGTTCACTTCCCTTCCATCTCTTTCAATTATCAAACACTCCTCTTTCAAAATGACTTCTTTCATCGCTACAGAAGGGACGATTGTCCTCGGAGCTGTATTTGACATTAGCCAAAGGGCTTCTGTGAGCAAATGACTTTCATTAAGCTCTACAGCCGAATGCTTCTTCAGAAAATCATAAGAATAGTCTGAGTGCATGATCGGGTCATGTGACCACCGGGCATGGGGTCGGGCGGAGAAGATGGATGCGCGAGCCGGATATCGGTCCGTGTGCACAATGGACACAATTAATCTCCGCTGCCGTTATTGCTTATCGGAGATTATTTGAGGAGCGTGACTCCAATGTAGGGAATCCAGAGGGAGCTAAACAAAGCATAGGCCTCTGATAGCTGCGGCGACTCGTTCTGTCGGTGCTGTGATGATCTGAGGTTGTGAAATGTGCGGTGCGCCCCCTATGGGAGAGGTGGAGAAGCTTGTGTGTGCTTTCTGCCTCTGCGCACTGTGCTGCACTTGTGCAAATCACTTCTGTTATTGTTAACTAAAAAAATACTTAAAAGATTAAAATAAAATTTGGTCACTGATTTTCGGTAACTGAAATAAAGCATAAAGCTAAATAAAGCTAATTTAAAAAATTATCGATAAAAAAATAAAAACAGATTATTAGAAAAAATATATACATAAATTAAAATATCTTTCTCATTTAATATTTGTAATAATTTCAGAATTTCAGAATTTTTTTAGTTTTCCTTAAAAAAAATTTTTTTTTCAATTTTCGCCCAAAATTATTGACTGAAATAAATACAAATAAGTTGAAGTACTAAAATGACTAAATGCCCTAAAATTACTAAAGCTAAAATAAAAAGTAAAGCAAAAGTAAAGTAAAAATAAGTTTGTGACAAATAAGTGACAAAATATTTAATATATTTAAATAAAATACTTCATATTTAAATAAAAATAAAAATGACAAAAAACATATAACTAAACATTACTAAAACAATCTGAAAATAATCTAAAATCTGAAAATATAAAAATGAAAACCAATTAAAAATAATTATAAATACTAAAATTATTTATAAATAATGCTAAAAATAGCACTGATGTAAATTCAGATATTTTAAGATAATTTAGTGTCATATGAGATTAGAATGTTGAAGGGGAACATATTATAATGTAATATTATATTGTATATAATTATATATATTATATTATATGTAGCGCTGTCAAATGATTAATCGCATCCAAAATAAAAGTTTTTTTGTTTATATAATATATGAGTGTGTACTGTGTATATTTATTATGTATATATATATATATATATATATATAAATACAAACACACACAGTATATATTTAGAAAATATTTACATGTATATACATTTGTATTCTTATATTTTATATTATATACAAATACCTGTATATATAATATATAAACATAATTTTTTTCTTAAATATATACATGCATGTGTTTGTATTTATATTATGCAAAATAAATACACACAGTAAACATAAAATATACACATATATTATGTAAACAAAAACTTTTATTTTGGATGCAATTAATCGTGATTAATAATTTGACAGCACTAATTATATTACATAGCATAACATAACGTCCTGTCATGTTACGTCACGTCACGTCATATTATTGCAAGGCATAAATTAGCAGCACAATTTGATTTTAAATCTATTTTGTGAAACAAAAAAATTTTATAAATGCATTGAGCATTCAGTTTTTCTAATTCCAACGGGGGGAAACTAGAACCTATGGCAAAGATGAAAACAGAAGAACAGCAGGATGTTTCCTGGAAGTATTTCCTGAGACGTTGCAGTTGATGACACTGCGGCTGAGAGTCCATCGACAGCAGCAGGTCGATATTTCAGCTGCCAGCGAATGGAGGTGGAGGGGAAGGATGCATGTTGACAGGGGAACTAACAGGCCTTTCTTGTCTTATTTCACCTGCTCAATGTTCTCAGGTTGAGAGCTTGTTCCTGCAGCAAGCAAACAACAACCGCCTTCCCTTAAGAGTTTGAGTCTATTGACATAGGCCAAATAACTACAGCCAAGCCCTTGTGCAACACAGTCTTATAAAGCCATATGACAGCTCTGTGTGAAGAACAGAATACACTCATATTTATCTGAAAATTAAATATCCATTCCATGGTGGATAGAAAAAAAACTATATAGACAAGAAACAACTGAATAAATATTCACAGAAATTAAATTTTTGGCTGAATTAAGCCTTAAAACATCATCCCTGCTATTACCGGTATCTATTTGAATTAATTTGTTATTATATTTATTAGGACAAAATAAGAAAAAAAGATTAGTATTTATTTACACTAAAAAAGTGTTATAATTACAATTTGCAATGTTTTTTTAAAAGAAGCTTGCTCCGTTTTTTGATACAGTAAAGACAGTAATATTGTGAAATATTATTACACTGTTTTCTATGTGAATGCATTATGAAATGTAATTTTTTCTTGTGGTCAAAGCTGAATTTTCAGCATCATTACTCTAGTCTTCAGTGTCCTCATTATAACGTGCTGATTTGCATGTTGTAATAATATTTCACAATATTACTTGTTTTACTGTATTTTTTACAGTACTTTTGACCAGTAGTGCACATAAAATCCTCTATCAACATCAGCCTTATAATTTCATTTCAATTTAACCCAACATATGAAGACAGCCTGACCACTTTGAATCATTCACGCATTAATGCCAATTAAGTCATTTTGCACAAAAAGGACAACTCGTGATTAGCTTGAGTCGCTCCACCACAAATGATTGTATGGCGTCATGTTGAGTTAATCTCTGGCCTACAAATCAACTCCTGCTCAAGCCCGGTTTATAGCAGATCCTCCCGATCCAGCCCTCTTCTGAACATCCCAGAGCTCATGAGATCTAGAAACCCCTCTAATGATGCAAGCGCACTAATGTGGACGCCGCTGAAATGTCAACAGTGGTATTTTCTCTGCTTACTGCATACGGCTGCAGAGAGCTATCAAAGCCTCGGAGATCCGATGCTAATGCTGGCATTCAGGTCTGCTTTGTTTCTGCTCCGCTCGGCTAGATTAGCGCTAGCGTGACGCAGCGAGCGGTCAGCGTTCGGGAAGCACACAGCGGGGGCCGATGTGACTCAACCAAAACAGATTGGTGTGGAGCTGGAAATGAAGAATAGCTGCGGGGTGGATGATCAGACAAAAACACTTTTACCCTTCTTAACTTTTCCTCTACATTACGCTTAGTCTGTAAACTCACTGTACTACGAGTCTATTGAAGACCATAGATGGAGAAAACGCCACTGCTATATATGAATTACACATTCAGGCTGAATAATATTTGCAGTGGTTTTATGTTGGGGAAACGCATCGATTGAGGAAATGAGGTCATTAGGCACAATCGAGTGATCACAAGAACCGCAGGAGAACAAATTGAAAGCTGGAGCAACTAAAAGCCGTTATTCATCATTTAACAGGCACTTTCATATTCATAAATATAAAATAAAATTCTCACTTAGATGTGAAAACATTTACTGAAACCAAATCCTTAATGAATTCAAAAGGTAAATAAATACACGGTAGAATAATAATAATAAATGCTTAAGTCAATAACTGTGAATTTAGCCTTCATTGGAATATTGTGGCCAATGACAGTTTTTATTTTATTCTTTTTAAACATAAGTTAATATTTTCATATTTCTATCCCCTTACCCTAAACCTACCCCTCACACAAAACGTTTTGCGTTTTTAGATTTTCAAAACACTTTCTGTATCACATTCTGTATCATTTATAACCTTGTTCCCTCATGGGGACCTAAAAAATGTCCCCACAAGGTCAACATTTACTGGTATTACTAGCTACAGTGTCCTCCACTAATATTGGCACCCTTGGTAAATATGAGCAAAGGCAGCTGTGAAAATAAATCTGCAATGTTTATACTTTTTATCTTTTACTCAAAAAATTCACAAAATTCCAACCTATCATTGAAGTAAAACAATTGAAAGTGGGGAGAAAATCTCATTGTGAAATAAATGCTTTCACTATTTCATGTTGGCCACAATTATTGGCACCCAATTATTGCAACGTCCTTTTCCCAGCACAACAGCTCTGA